>JAHRHZ010000013.1:12641396-12704566 GCA_024137785.1 Ginglymostoma cirratum | reverse complement strand
GCCTAAACCCTTCTGATGAAGGGTTTAGGCCCGAAACGTCAAGTTTCCTGCTCCTATGATGCTGCTTGACCTGCTGTGTTCATCCAGCCCCATGCTTGTTATCTCTGACTTCACTTAAAGTTTCATTTTTCTTCCAGTGGGGGGACACATTAGGTACCAAGAGGATGTGACCTCCAGAATTAGAGGTCACTGTCTCAGAATAATAGGTTGGCTCTTTGGGACTCAGGTACATTTCTTCACTCGATGGGTTTTGAATTTATAGAATTCTGATCCCAGAGGAATGTGATGCTCAGTCATTAAGTAGATTAAACTCAGAGACTGGTGGATTTTTGAATGCTAAGGAAGTCTAGGGAGATGGGAATACTGTCAAAAGAGATAGGAGGCCAAGCATGATCTAAATGAAAGGCAGAGCAGGGTCAAGGGGCAAAATAGTCCGCTCCTGCTCTTACTTCTTATGTTCCAGCAAGTGTTTTCTATTTGAAACAATATACACATCAAGTAAGTGGGATTGGGATGGTGGAGGTTGTTTGTGATTCTTCAGGAGAGACTGGCTGTCAGGCCTTTTGAGGGCAAGCTTATTGACAGCAAATTGCAAAGTTTGCGGGGATATAAACATGAGGCAGGTACAGATGAGGAAAGATATTCCACTGACATTAGCTCATTCATACAGCAAACTGCCACACTTCTGTGTAACAAGCAAAAAATGGATGTAAATTTATTATGGAACTTGTGCTTCCTATTGTCAAGCTTTATATGAGGTAACATTACAAACCGATTTCTTACAGTCGCTTTTGCAAACTGATATCTAGAATGGGGCAATTTGAATTATAGACTATGTGGAAATGAATCTTTGGGTCTCATTGGTAAAGCAATGCTTTGCACAAATCGGCAGACATTTGTGAAGATATCATTTTCCTGCAGTTAAAATGTAAATGCTTTGAGAGTGCACTGGGTGAATTCATTCTGTTTCAGTTCTACACGAGCATAAAAAGTGTGAAATTGGCCAAAGTGACACTCCTGTGGGCACTTCTTAAAATCAGTTTGACACAGCACCAGGTTTGCACAATGTACAAATGAGACTCTCCATTCCAGGAGTCTGCTATTGCTTCTTTCTGGGATTATGCTTGATGGAGAGACTTATATTGCAAGTGTAATGCAGACGAGGATTGTAGAATGCTTTATAATAGCATGAAGGTTTTAGTTGAACTTTATGAATCTGTACCTCTCAGTTGTCCCAATACAGCCATTTTCTCTCATGAATGAATGTCATTTTCTCCTGTTTTCATCTTATAGAGTCATACAGTACAGAAACAGACCCTTTGGTCCAACCTGTCCCTGCTGTCCAAGTTTACCAAACTAAACTAGTCCCATTTGCCTGCATTTGGCCCATATCCCTCTAAACCTTTCCTAATCACGAACCTGTCCAAATGTTTTAAATGTTGTAACTGTACCTGCATCTACTGATGCCACAGGTCAGTCAATTTCATATTGTCTGAGCAGTTTCCAGTTTTTGTACATCTAGCAACAACAATCAGAAACCATATGTGGTTATCAAAACAAATTACAAGAGTATAATTGGTTACTGGATCATTTGATTACAATAGCATATATGTCTGCGCATGACAGCTGCTATAATATATAAGCTATTTAATGGTGTTTATGTACCTGGAACATTCTACAGAAAAGATTTGGAAATGTGGTTGTGACAATAATCAAAAAGCTTATTTTATGGGAGGGAATGTAATGACTGTCAATTGCTATAAACATAATAATAAGGATTATAGGCTGTTTCAATTAGTGTTGCTGGATTCCCTGCACCAAAGCCAGCTTAATTTGGCAGCAGTCATGCACTTCAAGTGTAGAGAAGTGTTTCAAATCAAAAGTGGAGCCAAAGAAAAGAACAGCGTGTGTGAGGAAAGCATGCAAGTTAATGTTTCATCTGCAATCCCTCAGCAAAATTGGAAATAATTAAAGATAAAACAGCACAGAGGGAGCCTATCATATTTGTGAGAGAAATAGGTAAAGCATGATGGGATGGACCCATCAGGACGTCCACGGTAGGGGGGTATCCTAGGCTGAGGGAAAAGGAGCCTTTTCAGAAGCTGTAGTGTGAAACGTACAGTCAGCATTCAGTGTTTGCAATTTTCTTTTGATATTTTTCCAGATAAGTATTTTTCTATTTTGCCTTGCCCGTCACCAGTATGGAATCTGTCACGGGTACATTGTGAAAAAAATTCCACAGTTCCAGCAGTAATAGATAAGTACTTGTGCAGATGCAATCTTTCAGCATATAGAGATGTCTGAGAGTCATAATTGCGGCTTTTGTTTTTTTGGCAGCTGTGGGAGATCCATTCAAACTGCTTAGACAGAAAAACTTTGTTCCCTGAGATCAACAAAAAAAATCTATTCGGTGGGATAAGTGTGTTTGAGTTGCCAATTTGTGCTATTGGTGACAAGGCAGCAAGTTAGCAAAAGCATTGGTAGCACAGACTCAAAACTAACCACATGCATTTGTTCCATTACTTTGCAGAATGCAGCAAAATCTGGAAAGAAGAAAAGCTACTTGTCAACAACAGTTAATTGGTGATAAAGGAAGGGAGGTACAATTGGAGAGTTCATCAATGGGAAATTGAAAAAAGTAAACACTTGAAAAGACTCATAGGAACTGAAACATTCTGTTAGACCATTCCATTAATGTGAAATTTTCTGTGTTTAATGTTTGGATTTGTTGGAAACGAATTGAGTGTAATTGATTGAGATGGTTATTTCTTAAAATATCAAAAGTGAAAACAGTACAAAAATATCTAATTTGGGAAGAAAAACATTGTATGATTGAGAACTAAGGTAAAGCATCACATTATAGTCAATAATGACCTACCTGTAGGTCAGATCAGAAAAGACTGAAGCTTTGATTTTCCTAAACTCAGTAATTCAAGAGGTGGAGATTATTTGCTCAAAAATTATCAGCCTCATTGCCTAGGTGGGATGTTATCAGTAAGCCCTTTATGACTGTAACAGATTTTATCTGTCTCTGTGGTGAAAGTGGAAAGAATATAACATTCTGACAAAGAAGAGGTTATTTCCAAAAGTACGTTTTACAATAAACAACTTTGACAAGAATCCAAAAATTCACTGTGTATGGTCTGATGCACAGACAGACTGTCCCCATGTACACTTTTCACTCACTCCACACCATCATCAGCATAAATACCTCACTTTCCCAGCTATTGGTGGTTCCGACAAAAGGTACTGGACTTAAAGAGTCATAGTGTTGTAGAGTCATACAGCATCACAACAGAACCTTCGGGCCAACTAGTTCATGCCAAACAACTTTCCCAAGCTAAAGTAGCCTGGCTTGCCTGAATATGGCCCATATCCCTCTAAATCTTTTCTTTTTTTGTACTTATCCAAATGTCTTTTAAATGATGTAACTGTACTCGCATCTATGACTTCCTCTGGCAGTTCCTTTCACATATGAACTGCCCTCTGTGTAAAATGTTGCCCCCTGGTCCCTTTTAAATCTTTCTTCTCTCCCGTTAAAAATATGACCCCGGTCTTGAACTTCCCCTCCTTAGGGAAAAGACATTTGCTATTCACTTTATCTAAGCCTTTCATGGGTTTATAAACCTCTATAAGGTCACCCCTCACTCTCCTATGCTCCAGTGAAAAAAGGTCCCTGTCTATCCAGCCTATCCTTATGACTCACACCCTCCAGTTCCAGCAACATCCTGGTAAATCTTTTCTGAACACTCTCCAATTTAACAATATCCTTTTGGTAAGATGGTGGTGGAGTAGAAAGCTCCAGCTAGAGCTCCTCTGTTCCACCTATTCTTCTTTTTTTTCTCCCTCTCGCCTTCCTTCTCTTGGCCTCGGACACCCAGCCCTGGCCTTCGACTCCTGGCCTCCAAAGTGGGGTCAGCAGTTGGCCATGTTGCTAGCAGCCAAAGTGGGAACTCCAGCAGCCGGAGAGGTAATGCTGGCAGCCAGAGCGGGTACACTAGCGACCAGTGGCTGGAGTGGGAACACCAGCAACCCGAGGGAGGGATGCTAGAGACCAGCGGCTGGAATGGGGATGCCAGCGACCTAGTGCGGATGGGGAATAGCGGCCTCGTGCAGAGTGGGGATAGTGACAGCACAGAGCATTGTGGTAGCCAGTGGCTAGACCACTTAAAGGCCTCATGTGCTGGTCTGCTGCGGAAAGAGAGAGACTCTGATGCTTGTCTCTTTAACTTCGCTTCTTGTTTGTTTCTGACCTATGGGCATACTGTGAATGACTATAATATAACCTTTTTTTCTTCATTTCTTTGTCCTGTAATTAGGGATTGCACCTAGGTATATTTGTACCTGAGATGGTGCTGTAAGTGGTGACTTATAAACTTTTTACTGTGCTCATTTGAGCATATGTGACAATAAATTCAATTCAATCCAATTCAGTTCTGTAACAAGGCAACCAGAACTGCATGCAGTACTCCAGAAGTGGCCTCACCAATGTCCTGTACAACGTTAACATGATGTCTCAAACCTATACTTAATAGTCTAAGGAATGAAGGCAAGCATGCTAAATGTCTTCTTAACTACCCTCTCTACCTGTGACACAACTTTCAACGAACTACGTACTTGAACTCTTAGTTCTCTCTGTTTGACAACACTACCCTGGGTCTCACCATTAACTGTATAAGTCCTGTCCTTGTTTGTTTTACCTAAATGCAGTACTTCGCATTTATCCATAAGATAGTATTTCCTCAGAGTGTTGGTACTTCTCTGAGGAGTCCATGACCTTGTTCCTCATTTCCAGCACTGACTCCACCAATGCATCTGTGGGGGATGAAATACATAACTTGCACTTCATGTAGAGTAAATAGAGTTCAAGTTAGCATGACAGTTAATGCTTTGGTGACATTGTTTCAACATGAATGATAGCTAAGTGTCAAATGATTGTGCAAAATCTAACATTGTCGCTATGTCTCTGGACTACCCAATCTTTCCAATGCCAACACCCTGCTCTGCCATCAACCTGCCAGTATCCTGGGTATTTTCCTTCACCCCAAACAATGTTATCATGGCTCCAGTTCCAGTCCCAGTTCTCTGCCTCTCCCTGGCATTATGGACTGTCATCTGCAACAAGAGAAAGCAGAGAATTACTAGTGTGAGAAGTGAACTGATTGCTGAGTATGGAGACAAAATATCTGAGGACCATAATTGTGAAAACTTGGAGTGTGAGGCCAAAATGTTGAACATAAGTGTGAGCATTGTCTGTTGAGATGGAGATGTCATGAGGAGGCAAAAGAGGAAGAAATATGTTTGACAGCAAAGTATGTCAGTGAGAGGAGTGCTATCCAGATGCCAGATATTAGAGAATGATGGATGCCAGCTGAGTGCTATAGACTTGCTGCACCTCAGGAAATTCACTGAATATTTTACATCACTGGCCCTGCGTTGTAGTTCACCACCATTTGAATCTCAACCCAAGCCTCCTTAGTGAGGTTGATGTCTTCTCCTACCATCATCTCGAAGAGGATTTCCCCGTCAGTTTGCAGCATTATCTTCAGGAAGGAGATTGTGAAGCTTGGGTCAGCCTTTTGCGCATATTGCATCCACCTTCTTTCTCTTTCCTTCCTGCTCACAGTTCTACCTTTGAGAGTGCGACTGGCTTTCATGTCAATTGAAGCCTTTTGTCACTGCAGCAGAGATGTCATCCCACTGGTCCATGCTGATTGGTGAGGGAACCCAGAGCTGGCCTGCTGCTTCATTTGATCTGGGAAAGAACAACCATAACCATTAAGATGTGGAGAGTGACTCACAATCACGAAATTGCCCCTCTATTGCTCCAAGAGCTAATTTTGTAAGATTCCATCCATCACACCAGATTAAATAACTACTATCAAATAGTAGCATTTAGTGTTGTCCTCAATTATGTTCTGACATCTTTGGCCTGGCAACAGAAATAATTAAAAAAGGAAATGTGTATTTCGGGGAAGATTTGACATTCCTGAATGTCGAGAGGCTGGGGTGGGTGGGTTGGGGGGTGCGCTGTGTCATTTTCCCAGATAAGTTTGGAACTAAAGAATTAATCAAACTGAGGTTTTAGGCTGCATTGCTGGTTCGGACCATCTGTAGCACAAAGTGCCATCTCAGTAAAGGGACTGAAATGCACACTAGGAACAGCTGTCTAGTGGATTCATTTAGAGGCTGATTGAAAATAAAATTACCTGCTCATTCTTATTAAAGAGGTTGTAAGACATTTTGCTGGGTAGTGCTTCATTTAACAGCCCCTCGTAACAGCGACCAGCTGAAAAGCAATAACAAGTCAGTGCTAAGGATATCAAACATTGTTTTAAAGTTGTGCTCAGCTTTCAGTGTTCGCCTGCAGATTGAGATTGACTGACTACTTTGGCCCAAACCTTCTGAGAACACCAGTCACCGTTATCTAAGTCTGCATTCATGCTTCAGATTTCTGTCCCTGAGTTCTGTGTTGGAGTCTTCCGAAATGTGCAGCATAGCTTCAGTCTAACTGAATCCTTGAAGCATAGACTCACTGGTTGAAGCCACACGATGCACTAAATGCAGTATTGCAGTAACTAAACAAGGTTCCATGCATCATTGAAAAGTTACACAGAGCAAATGTGGGTGTGTCCAGAACCAGAGGTCACAATTTGAGGATTTGGGGTAGACCATTTAGGACAGAGATGAGGAGATATTTCTTCACCCAAAGAGTGGTGAGCATGTGGAATTCATTATCACAGGAAGTAGTTAATGCGAAAGCATTGAATGTATTCAAGAGGCAGCTAGATGTAGTACTTGGGGCAAATAGGATCAAAACAGGATTAGGCTACCGGGTTGGATGATCAGCCATGATCGTGAGGAATGGTGGAGCAGGCTCAAAGGGCCAAGTGGCCTCTTTCTGCTCCTATCTTCTATGTTTCTATGGAAAATCACTGTAAGAGTTAGTTGAGGGTGTAGGGTGGCATTTAGATGAAGGGATAGATTGGCAAGTAAGTGGGTAAAGGGTTAAGGCAGCACTTGGGTGGGCAGTAAGCTGGAAGGTAAGTGGATGAGGAGGGTGGCAGTAATTTTGGGGATATGTCAGTAGTTTGGTGAGGGCATAGGTTGACAGTTCGAGGGGATAGGGTGGGTTAAGGGAGTCATGTGGTGAAGTTGGTGTTGGTGTTATATGTTGAGATGTGTTGAATTGGAGGTGAGTGTTGTGTCTGGTCGGAGGGCAGTGAGGTATGTTTTGGTGGTTGTCGGGTCAGAATGTTGGGAAGTCAGCTCAAGGAGGGGTGGTGTCAGTTTTATAATTACCCAGGAATTAGAGCAGATTGTGGTCCCTCAATATTTCCTGGCTAATACCAGGTAATTGAGTTGGAACCATCTAACTCTCTCTCAGAGTTAAAGAATTTTTCGAAGGCTCCAGACAAAGGGTAATTGTTGATCAGAAATTTCAATTTCCTGGATAATTCTTGGACAGTTGATGTGTTCAAACTCCTGAGTGATCCCATTTGGCATCTTTCAGAGTGCGTTGCTGCAATGACTATCTATGAATCAAAAGATCCAAACTATTGTGTTTGAAAATAATTCTTATATCTCATCCATGAACTTTCTAACACAGATTTACAAGATGTCAGCGACAACTCATAACATTTTTTCATCAGAATTGTCTGAGGACCTCGCTTAAAAAGCTTAAGTGTCATGCTATTTATCTTATCGAGGATGGTATATGGGACCAACCAGGGCAAAGGCAGTGTTTTGCTATTGGTGTCTCATCAATTGGTTTGGACATTACAATAGTGACTGTGGATGTAATCTTCCCCTTTTCAGTTGCAGCGTTTGTCAGGTCGGATTCATGGTGCCTGGTCTCCTATGACTTGAAGTGAATTTTCCACTCTTCACCTCAATAGTTCTACAACTGGGCTGTTGGGTGGATTTCTGCAGACTCTTGTGACCAGCGAGATGGAAGTACTTGCCATCTTTGGCTCATCCCACTGAATTGGCTCAACAGCTCAGCTCACCATTGCCCACCGCCAGACTGATGTCTCACAACACCCTGACCGATGTACCTGTAATCCCTGGCCTGGTAATATTTGACCAACAGTGAAATAGCTCCATACAGGCCGGTATCCCATCAACAAGTCACCCTTTATTTATGCATGGAAAGTCCTTGACATTGATCTAGCTTCCTCATATGGGATACAAAATGAAGCAGAACAGAACAGCAAACAAAAACACATCCATCCCTGATCTGCTCAATGCTTTTTATGCTTGGTTAGAGTAGAATGCCAGTGGAACAGTATCACTTGCCCCGACAGCCCGGGAAGCACCTGTTCCCTCACAGCTACTGCTGCAGACGTCAGATCGGCCTCTATGAGAGTGAACCCAAGGAAAGCAACTGGCCCAGATGAAGTCTCCAGCCGTGCACTCATATCCTGTGTGGATCAGCTGGGAGGGTGTTTTTGCTGACATCTTCTACAGCTCCTTGGTACAATCTGAAGTTCCCACCTGTTCCAAGAAGAGGATGTTCTGGTCGGCATGGATGATTTGGAAAAAAGAGTCTGTTTCCATGGTGTATGTCTCTGTGACTCTATGATTCTAAGATCACCATCATCCCAGTACAAAAGAAAGCACATGCAACATGCCTCAACGACTCTGACCTCTATAATCATGAAGTGCTTTGAGAGGTTGGTCATGCACCACATCAATTCTAGCCTCTCAGCCTGCCTCAATCCCTTGCAATTTGCCTACCAGCACAACAGCTCTACGTTAGAGATATAAAGGTATGGAACTGGATGAACACAGCAGGCCAAGCAGCATCAAGCTTTCCTGCTCCTATGATGCTGCTTGGCCTGCTGTGTTCATCCAGCTCCACACCTTGTTATCTCGAATTCTCCAGCATCTGCAGTACCTATTAGCTCTATATTAGATGCCATTTCCCAAACGCTATACTCATCCCTGGAGCATCTGGATAAGGATGGCTACGTCAGGTTTCTACCTATCAACTACAGCTCTGCCCTACCAACTCTGTAATCCCAAACAAACTCATTTCCAAACTCCATGACTTAGGTCTCTGCTTCACCCTCTGCAACTGGATCCTCAACTTCCTGACCCATAAACTACCATCAGTCAAGATAGACAACAGCATCTCTTCCACGATAATCGTCAACACCATTGCTGCACAAGAATGTGTACTCAGCCCCTTTCTGTACTCCCTGTACACACATGACTATGTGCCCAAATTTCATCCAAACTCCATTTATAAGTTTGCTGACAACACCATTGTTGTAGGCCGGATATCAAACAATGACGAGTCAGAATACGGGGAGGAGATAGAATGCTTGGTGTTGTGGTGCAAAGATAACAATCTCTCTCTCAATGTCAGCAAAACTAAACAGCTGATCATCGACTTCAGGAAGAAATGAGGAGGACACACCCCTATTTACATCAATGGAGCTGAGGTGGAGAGGGTCAAGAGCGTCAAATTCCTAGTAGTGACTTTAATCAACAATCTGCCCTGGACCACCTATGTAGATGCGACAGTCAAGAATGCACACAATGCCTCTTCTTCCTTAGTAAGCTAAGGAAATTTGGCACATCCATAAGGACCCTCACCAACTTTCATAGATACACCATTGAAACATTCTATGTGGATGCATCATGGCTTGGAATGGCAACTGCTCTGCCCAGGACCGTAAGAAACTAAAGGAAGTTGTGAATACAGCCAATACCATCACTCAAGCCAACTTTCCATCCATTGATTCCATTCACACTTCTCGTTGCCATGGAAAGGCACCCAACATCATCAAAGACCCCTGCCACCCCAGTTATATTCTCTTCCAACCTCTTATGTTAGGTAAAAGATATGAAAATTTAAACACATGCACCAACAGGTTCAAGAAGAGCTTCTTCCCTGCTGTTATTAGACTGCTGAATGAAACTCTTAAATTTCAAATGGAATGTTGATTTTGCTTTTGCACACCTCCTGTGCAGCTAAAACTTTGTATGCCTCACTCTGTTCAATCACCCTATGATCTGTAGGCCCTTCTATATTATGATCTGCCTATACTGCACTCAAAACAAAATATTTCACTGGGAACATGTGACAGCAATGAATCAAAATCAGAGCCAGCTCTCAGTATGAACAGAACCTCTCTGACACTCCTGTTTATATCTGTCAGCCAGGGCTCCCTGATTGGACCAGAGTAAACAGTCCCAATCATGGAACTCATATTCTCTGAGGTCCACCTGCCTTACCTTGTTACAATCACTACATGCAAGATTCACCATGGCCCAATGTCTGGAGTCTGGTCGGATAAAGTTTGTGACTGACAATGACCAGTCCCTTGGACTGGAATAAGTTTAATCTTTTAACTGACTGTGGACAGTACCATCTTGATTTAGTGTAGTCCACTATAATCCCATTAAGAGGGGCTGGTAGCTGGATAAGCTTGGGTTGTTTTCTTTGGACTAGAGAAGGCTGAGGAAGGGTCTGATTGAGATGTATAGGATAATGTTGGGCATGGACTGGATAGATAGCAGGTGTTCCTCTTAGTTGAAGGGTCATTAACAAGAGGGTATAATTTTAAAGTGAGAGCTAAAAGACTTTTAGGGGATTTGAGGAAAACCTTTTTCACCCAGTGGCTGATGGGTTTTGGAATGCACTGCCTGGGAGGGTAGTTGGGGTGTAAGTCCTCACAACCTTTAAAAAAATACTTGGATGAGCACTAGAAATGTCAGAACATTCAAGGCCATAGGCCAAGTGTTGGGAAGTGGGACTTGGGTGGATTTAGAGTAGTTTTTGTCAGTACAGACTTGATGACAAAGTGCCTCTTCTGTATTGTATCATTCCATGTGGTTCTTTGAATTTCGCAGATTGCCATTTGCTTCAAACAAAGTGCTTGCATTGCAGCCTATGACTAGGCACTGGAGACCCTGTGCACTAAGAAATCTTTCTTAGCCACTAGCTGGCAACCTGCAAGTCAGTGAGTGCACATTAAGAAAGCAATATGACGTGGACAGAGAGTAGCAAACTCCAAATAAGTGCAAAGTGAGTGAGCACTGAGAAACAAAGCTAAAAGCCATAAGATGCATCCTTTGTAGATGCATGTGTGTCCCTGCATGCAAACCATGTGGCAGAAGCATTTACGTTGGAGGTGTGCCTGAGCTCAAAAGTAAAGGGTCAAAGAGTTGAAGTGTTGCCTGAGTTGGTCCAAGGGCTGTGATGCTGAGGAAGTGAGGCTGGTGATTTACTGGTGCTAAGCTGGGCGGACAAAATGTCAAGAAGGATGACGGTTATAGACCATACAAGGAGATTATTCTGCAGAAGCAATTGGATGATGGCTGGGGAAAACATTGGAGAGTTGCAGGCCCCAGCTACCTGCTCTGATCTACAACTTGGGTATTTGAGGCATCTACTTCTCAGTGAAATGTATAGAAATAAGGCAGTCACTGCTCAAGGTTCTGAATTCACAATTCAAACCTTGAAGAGAAAATCAGGAATTTGTTTTCAGCCATGAGAATCAGATTTATAAATTCCCATCGTTCTCTCCCACCTTTCTCACTATTCCTCATGTCACAACAGGCAGGAGAAAATTCCACCCTAGATTTGAAAATATTTGGCATGTTAAACAGGCATGTTATATTAGCTTCCTGGCTTCCCTTCTTCACTAGAATAATCCTCCATGATTTTTACCCTAAATAAATGCAAAAACATTGAAATTCAAACAATGACTTAAACATTTCAATTACTATCAGGACTGTTCCAATTGATGCTATTCATAGGAAATTAACTGCACATTTACCTGCTGGTCTTATAAGGCCAGACTTCCAAAGTTGGTTCTTTCCCAAAACTGCAAAAAAACTGGGTAACTCCAGGAGAGACAGGTCATACCTGCATTTTACAGGCCATGCTGATGTGTTGCAGTAAATGAACTTTCAATGTCCCATAAGCTCTTATTGGATTTGTATGAATATATGAATGAGTAGGTGAAGGTGTAGTTGTTAGTGGGTGGGGTGGGCGAGATAAATGGGTAATGGAGTAGGTGCTGGTTGGTTAGGGTGTCAGCTGTATAGGGTGATAGCATGACAGCTGGATATAGCACCAGTAAGATAGGGTAGATGGCTGGAAGGGTGACAGACTGGCATGGTGGCCACTGTAATTTGGTGCCAGCTGCATAGATTGTCAGTTAGTTAGGGTGATGACATGACAGCTACATAGGATGGCACAGTGGCACCTGTTACAGTAGTAGTTGGGTAGACAGGTAGGTTACCAATGGTTGGAGAGGTGCCAGCGTGTCTGTGTGGGTAGGGTGCTGAGGTCGGATCCAGTCAAGTTGGGAGGGATAGTCTACTTTATGGGGTGGGTGATGGTGCCAGTTGCATAATTACCCAGGAGTTAGCATTGATTTTACCTCTTCAAGTTAGTAGATCAGAATCCTTGGAGGTGTCTGACTCCAACTCAGAGCTGGAGACATTTTCCAGAGTGTTTCAGCACAGGCTAACTGCCACATGGAAGGTTAAATCTACTGGGCATTTCCCATGTAGTCATTGTACTGTGAATTCGAAGGGTCTCGATGCATTTCTTACGGGGTACCTTTGGCTGTCAGGTTACAGAAGGACAGAACCACGTTGTGCTGCAGTCAGCAAAGCTCTCAGGGCTGGACTGCCCTTCAGGTGACCTTGTAAGTTATTCAGCAAGAATCTGATGCACCAGAATAGGAATGTGCTTTAAGTGTAGATCTTGCACTGTGCTGAATAAGCTGATCTAAGATGAGAACGTACTAGGAGCATTCAATTGGCCTCAGCAGCATTGCCAGTAAAAAGGAAAATTGACTGCCCTTTACACTGCTTATTGTTACTCTGTGCTCTCCAAAGAAAAACATGCATGGGAACATTAGTTGGGGACAGATTATGCTGAATTGCAATATTTCCCACCACTGAAAAGTGTGACAACACTCACTATCATGATTTACACAGAAGAATGTAAGAAGCTGTGGAAGTTAAAGGCCTGTTTTGCCATTACCGTCCCATTACAGAATCCAGCTGAGTTTGAGTATCTTATTTATTCTTGGTCTCTTTATCACTATCAGCAATAATTAGATAAAACTCATCCTAATATGTTTTAAGTTACTTTTTACCAATTGAAATTAAGTCCTTTTGGTGTTAATTTCTGGTCTTGCTTCGAAAGAATATCCAGGAGTATTTTTATTTGTACCTATTCAATATTTTGCATTCTATGATCAGGGTCTTCTTAACTGTTTCATGGACTGCTTCCTGCTTTCTAACCTTTACTCATTGCACTCCTTCGCTATACTCGAATCAGTCATGTTGCCTTTTGTGGTTTGGTGACAATAAAGGAACAGACTAAGCAAGGAGCTGACTGATCAATGCCCCCAAATACCTTAGAATGCTGCATGGAGATGTCCACTTTGCTGCATGAAAGGTATTGTTTTCTGGTCTATTAAATATTGAACAGAAATACAGTTTTTACTTTTGTTTGCATCTAAAAATATCTCTCACGAACGTTACAAAACAGTTCAATATTAAAAAAATTTTCTGAAAATCATGTTATACTGGCAAACAGGGTAGTTAGCCATTTTACACAAAGCAGGATCCCCGAGAGTGCCAATGAGATAAATAAGAAATTAATCTGCGTATAGTGTTGTTTGAGGGCTTGAGAGCTCCCTCCATCTTAAATGACTCCACAGGGCATTTAATTTCTGTAGAAATAGGACAAGTAGACAGGATCTTGGGTTAAAATCCATGCTGATGGATGATACTTCCATCTATGTGACTGTCCTTTATTTTTGTGCTACCGTATCATCTAAGACAATGTGCTTGTGTTGTAGAGTTGGGCTGGAACCCTCAGCCTTTTGATTTATAGGTGACAGGGCTACCAATTTTTTTTTAACAGTCGGTTTGAAAATTTATTCTTTTTAAATAATGAATGCTGGTCACACAATGGTGAAGTGATTCTAAAGGGCTACTGATCCTGACTTTAGAGTGCATTTGAATGGTCATCTGTTATCGCTAACTCAGGTTGCTTCACATTCGCCTTTGTGTGTTAATTGAACCTCCTTGTGTTCCTGGGCTCAACAACATTTCCAAACCAGTTACCTTATTATATCAACAATACTCATTATTGGAATGAAACTAAAAGAAGAATCTGCTGGAGTAATTCTTACTTTGAGAAAAAGAAGCAAGCTAAACACTACTGCAACAGAAATTGGTTCTGAATAATTGGGCAAAATCAAAGTGGATAAAAACCAAAAGAACTGCAGATGCTGTAAATCAGGAACAAAAACAAAGTTGCTGGAAAAGCTCAGCAGGTCTGGCAGCATCTGTGAAGAAAAAATCTGAGTTCTGAGGAAGGGTCACCGGACCTGAAAGGTTAACTCTGATTTTTTTCTTCACAGATGCTGCCAGACCTGCTGAACTTCTCAAGCAACTTTGTTTTTGTTCAAAGTGGATAAGTTTGTTTGGTTATGATAGAACATACAGATTCTGTTGAGAGATGTCAGAGAGGAGATAGCATAAGGTCTCAGCGTTATAGATGTAACAGCTTTTAAGTAAACACAGATGAAGGGAAATGAGAGATCAGGAAAGAACTAAGGACACATTCTACAAAAGGACGCTTCAAGTCCCACCTGCTCCAGGGGTGTGTAATAACATCTCTGAACAGGTTGATTAGAAAAGTAGGAACAAAATAGGATAGAAAACAGCATGGACTAAAGGAATAACAAAATTATTACACACAGTTGATGTCAATAAAATGGGGGCAGAAGTTAAGATCAGAAACAACAATTTCCCAGTGATTTCTGTTTCTGTCTCTGATTTTCAGCATCCGCAGTGCCAAGGTTCTTTTTTACAAACTGTTGAACTTGATGTTGAGCCAGAAGATTGTAAAGAATCTAACAAAAACACGAGGTAGTGTTCTTTCAGTTTCTGTTAGCTTTCAATGGAACACTGTAGGAAGCTGAGGACAAAGGTCAAAGTGGGAATGGGACAGCGAATTAGAATGGCAAGCTCAGCATTATGCTTTCTGATTGAACAGAGTTGTTCATCAATGTGAACACTCAATGTGTGTTTGCTCCCCCAGTGTAAGGCAGACCACAGCGTGAGCAGTGAATACAGTATACTAAATTGAAAGAAGTGCAAGTAAATTCCTCCTATTTTTTTTTGGAGGAAGTGCTTTGGCTGTTGGATGCTGGGAAGTCTAAAAGTAAAAAGATAAATGTTGCATTTGCATAGCAAAGGGTTAAGGAAATGGAAATTAGTACTGTGAGCAATGGTAATGTGGACTATGGTGTCGTAGAGGGAACAGACCTTTTGGAATGCTGAAAAGGGAGGAGGGGTTGTGAAAAGCAAGTATAAATGTAAATCTTTCTTTTCCTTTTATGCCAAATATTAATAAAAAATCATTTTAAAGGATAAATAAAGTGTCTGTAGTGTTCACCTTGCTTTAATGCCTTTTGATTCAATGATCAACACATTTCATATTCATTTTACTTACATTCTATTTTCATGCTGGAGCTAAAACAGGGTACGTGGGACTTTAGTTAATGCTGGGACCGGTGTGGCTCCTGAATGAAAAAAAAAACGCAGATGCCAGCATCCAAGGTAGAAAAACAGGAGACTGGAAGAACACAGCAAGCCGGGCAGCATCTGGAGGAAAGGAGAAGTGAATATTTCGTATAACGGTAATGCCTGAAAAATTGACTTCTCTTTTCGTTTTGATGCTGCCTGACTTGCTGTGTTCTTCCAGCCTCCCGTCTGTCTACCTTGGCTCCTGAATAAATTGGATTTGAGAATTGGGAAGGAAATAGATTAGGACAGAACAGGAAGGTGAATTAAAGTCAAATGATTTACAAAAAGAAAAAGAGGGCAAGGGAACTATCAATTAGGAGGCACATAGAGAAAAAAGAGAGGTTGAGCAAAAGTAATGAAAATTTGAAAAAAGTTAAATGTATAAAAGCCGTTTCCAATTGAAGGAATGATAATTTTTGAAATAGATAAGTTGATCTTATTGCATGAATGTTTATCATGGTATTAAAAACTATGACACTAAAAACCAGAGTTAAGTGTCTATGCTAGGTTTAACAGGTAATTAATATGCAAATCTAGCAGGTTCTTGAAAGTAATATAAAGGTTAAGGGCAAAATATTAATATGAAACAATCAGAAGAGAAGCACATATTGAATAGAAAGACCTGAACAGAATTTATCTCTTGATCCATTAAATTTCTGGTAAATTTGTACATTCTTGTGGGTGTCATTAATACTTCATTATTTTTGAGCAATACCCAGCCTCATATTTATGATGTTTCAATGCATAAAAAAAATCAAACAACTCTACCCATTTTGTTGAGCTGTGCTTACTTTATACAGGATTGTGTTTACCTGACTTTGGATTGTTTACTGCCAACATTGAATGCCCCCAGCACTAATAACCTGGATCTTAATCAGTTCAAAAATGATTGAGCGCAATATTAATTGCTAACTGAATTTCCAATTACATTTTCCAAAATGTGACATAGTGAAAACTGTATGTTTGGCAGCATCAAAAACAATTGAAATAAATTATTACGTTACCCAGTTGATTGTGGCATAAATTAATAGCTGGACCACAAAGTTGGACCATCCTCATAGCAGCAATTGTTCAAACATGCAGCTTCATATTAACACGCTGCTTTCAATTTATGACAATAACTAAATAAAAATAATTAAACAAGTAAACCAATATAACTCGGCATAAAATCCTCACGAGAAATACATTTTTAGAGGAAGCATCCAGTTTGTGGACGTAATATAAAAGAAACAATTTCAATGCTAATTTCATTTGAGGCAAGACTGCCTACTAAGATAATTATTTACCGATTTCTCAGAAATATGACAAAATGTTGCTAATACAATCAGCTACTTACCTTATAATAAATACAGAGGAAATGTAAGGCGTTGGTTAACCAATATGATGCTGATGAAAAACAAGGATTTTAATGTTTTAAAACATCCTAAGAATCCAGGGGCTGACTCTCTATATTTTATGAATAGGAACAAACTTTTTTAATCTTTTCCTAAGATTTAGGAGGCAGAAAAAAAATGTTAAAAATGATACTGCTGTGCTGGTTTCTTAAATATGTGAGTTCACAGTCTGAAGAAATTAGTCCAACTAGACTGCAAAAACAAATGAGTCAGTACTTGGTGAGCAGCAGTTCACTCAATATTTTAGTAACTGGCAGGTACTTATAACTGAACCATCACTGATATTTAGTAATGTTCAGAGCCAACATTTACAAAGACCAGAGAACACCACAATCTAAAGAATAATACAAGATAACTAAATGTCCACAAACCCCAACACTAAACAGAATTTTCTTTTAAAAAGTAATTGAACTATAATTGAGAAAACAGGCTTTCATTGATTACAATTTTCTTCAATGAGCAGATAACTTGACAAGGGAGGGACAAGGGGTAATGCTATTTGAAGTGATGGTTGGTAACCATCAAACTAAACTGTGACTCAGAAGGGAATAAGTGCATTCACTACAGTAAAGAAAAGATATTGAGTCTACAATATTTGAGAACGTACCTTTGTGTTCAGCACAAAAGAAAAAGTAGGAGAGAGATTCCCCTGGAGAGACTAAGCTTTTGTTTTTCCATAGATATAACTGAAGATACATAGCCTTGAAGACAGAAATGTGGAGCAGACTCATGAATTGTGAATTATTTGAAATCTGTGCACAAGAGCAATGGAAAGCTGTAGAGTAATCAGGATTCTCTCAAGAGCAACTGACAAATTTGCCTGTAAAAGATGCAGTTTAAATCAAAACTCTTGGGGATGAATAAAATATTAACTTTGTTCAAACGAGAAGCAAAAGTAAAGGAACCAAATTGACTAGCCAATCATTCAACTATATAAAAAAATACCAAAAGCTGATTGCTATGCTTTTCTACCAATAGTATTATGCTGATTATTGACAAAAAAAAACATATTTATGACATTTGTGAGGTGAGATGAGAATGGCTGCCATTGACATCAAGGCCACATTTGAACAAGTATGGCATCAAGGAGCTCCAGTAAAACTGGAGTCAATGGGAATTAGGGGCAAATCTCTTTGCTGGTTGGAGTCATTCTTGGCACATAGGAAGATTGTTGTGGTGGTAGGAGTTCTGTCTTCTCAGCTGCAGTACATCTAGCAGGAAATCATCAGTATTGTGTCCTTGTACCAACCATCTTTTGCTGTTTAGTCAATGACTTCCATCATAAGATCAAAAGTGGGGATGTTCACTGATGTCTGGACAATGTTCAGAATCATTTGTGATTCCTCAGATAATGAAGCAGTCCATGCTCAAATGCAAAAAGACTTGAACAACATCAAGGCTTAAACAGACAAGTGGCGTGTAACATTTGTGTCGCACAAATGTCAGGCAATGACCATTTACAATAAGAGAGAATCTGACCATTGTGTCTTGACATTTAATGGTATCACCATCACTGTATCCTCCATGTTCAACATCCATTGACCAGAAACTGAACTGGACTAGCCATATATTTACTGCAGGTACCAGGGCAAATCGGAGGCTAGAAATCTTGCATTGAGAACTCACCCCCTGACTCACTAAAACCTGCCCACCCTCTATAAGACATAAGTAAGAAGTGTGATGGAATACTCCACACTTGCTTGAGTGAGTGCAACTCCAACAACACCCACAAAGCACCACAACCACAAACATGCAGTCCCTAAATCACTGACACTCAGTAGCAGCAGTATTTATCATCCAAGGCACACTGCAGAAATTACCAAGAGTCCTAAGACAGCAGCTTCCAAACCCACAACCACCACAATCTAGAAGGCTAAGGTTATCAGATACATAGGAACACTACCAACATTTCCCCTCCAAGTCACTCAAAATCTTGACTTGGAAATAAATTGCAGTTCCTTCACTGTTGCTGGTCAAAATCCTGGCACTCTGTTATTAATGGCATTATGGGCTTACATGGTCTGCAGTAGTACAAGGAGGAAGCTCGCCACCACTTTCTCAAGGCAATTGGCGATAGGCAATAAATGGGTGCCCAGCTAGCTATGCCTATATCCAGTGAGTTAATTTAAAAAGTTATTGATAAACAACAGCAGGATCTTAGGAAAGAAGAAAATCTAATACTTGCTTCCAGCTATTAGCTGGACATTACAATTTTTTAAAACAGAGGTTTTATATATTTAATACTGATAAAATGGCTGAAAGATTTGTGATAATTCAAACTCATGAAGAGCAATCACTTTGACGAGACACATTAAGGTAGATTGTCACAACAAAAGCCACCTATTTGCACAACTGCACTTTGTTAGATAGCGTAATGAATAAGCTGTGGTAATGACAACAGCAATTTTATACCATTATTGGCTTCCAAAAGTCTTGGACATAATAAACAAAATTCAGATGGAAATAAGGATATCTTCAGGATGGACACCATAAATGAAAAGGTCTTTCATATCTACACAATATCCCAGCTTCATGTTTAATTAATTAATTTTGAACTGTGGCCACCAGTACAGCCAATATTGTACAGTTTGGTTCTGTGTAGAACAATTATAAGTTAATATGATTTACGAGTATTGTTGAGGAATAAATTTTGGCCGTATCATTTGATAAAGTATCTTATCTCAAAGAAGGCATTTTGAAGGATATAACACTTGCTCAGTACAATGCTGACACAACGGTTTGTCACGGGCTTGAACACACAATCTCTGTACTCAACGCGAACACCCTAAATTACAGAACATCACAGGATTTGACATGCTCCTCACCACTGGCAGGCCAAAAAGAAAAGCCACACTCCCATAAATGTATGTAATTTCATTCTGGTTATGGAGTGAAGTGGTTACATTTCTGGATTAATAACCTTGAGGTTTGAACAAATGTTCCAGAGACATGAGTTTGAATTCAGTTTTTATAAAGCAGTCAGTACCCTATTCGATTGTTTGAAATATAAGACTGATCCATCTGACTTTTAGGGAATAAAACCTATTAACTTTACCCAATCCACATCAATGTAGTTGGCCTTTAATTGGCCTCTAGTGTAACTAGGGATGGACATTAAATGCCAGCCATGCTAGTAGTGCCGACATACTGAGCATTTACAATTTCTAGAAAAGCCCCCAAGCAACTGCACAAAAATTAACTTAAAAAATGCTTTGTCTTCATCCTCATGGAATCTCATGGTCAGCTCTCGGTTATCACCGGCCATGATGATAGGAAACATTAAGTAAAAATAAGCAAAAAGGGAAATTTTATCTCTATGTTGAAAATTTTGCTGACATAAACAGATTCCAACTGAGAAAAATATTAATTAATGGCTACTTCGGTAAATTTTTGTAGGCTCTGACTGATAGAGGCAATTGGCAGTTTCGGTTCCTTTGATTTCCGACTACAAACCTTGAAAGCATGTTATCCACATTTTGCAAAATGTGTCATCTCTCTGGATGTACTGGAACATCTTTGGTTACATTCATCACAAGGACACTGCATTAGTGCCTCAAGTACTGTACTTGATAATTCATGCAACTCAGACCACTTTCCAAATGTACAAAATAATTCATGCAGTAGGACACTGGCACCTGACTGTATTTGTATTCCCCAATGGAATATGCTCCATCCAGTTTACTAAATAATCTTTCACTACTAATACACACTTGCATTTTTTGTAAGGAATAGAGAACTTCAAGAATGTGCTGAAACTTTTTCAGAGACTTGCATAAATAAAAAAAGGGTTAGTGTAGGTGTAGAATTGATTACATTGTACTCAGTATGATTGTGTTGTTGTACTCGCTAGATTTTCTTAAAGCATAGTCTGGCCAGTACTCATTGATTTCTTTCCACTAATATTCTTGACGTTGCTGTCAGCCAGCTAAGCTTTACATAGGTTGAAATTGATTAATTCTCCAGTACTGGGACTCAGTAAGTAGTCTGCTGTGACTTACAAATTATTGATGCTTAATTTATGCCATGAGATTCCAGCTGGAGCAAGCAGTGATGCACAATCATATGTCTTATGAGGATTCAGAGATTTTTATCCTTTTCATAATTTTCTTCTTAGTTACTTGGCAATTCTTGAGTTTCGGACCTGGGCAATGTATTTTATGATAACATAACAGCATATTTGATTGATTTCTGCTTCAGTCAGTTTGAAAGTCAGACTGGGGAGGATTTCTTTGTACTAAAGTTGTAATTATGTTCTTCCTAAACAAATTCATTATTTCGCTATAGATAATGCACCATGGATGACCGAATTTCTCAAAGACCCATTTAAGCCCTTGGAGGATTTTTTTCCAGTTTATTTCCCACTTTTTGAATACTGCAGCTGGACATTATACACTTATCAAGAATACAAAAAAACAAAAAAAATCCTTGAGACAATTGTTCTTCCCATAGTCCAGCTTTTTGAGAATTTTGTTCTTTTGTATTTACTACTTCAAATTATAGGGACAGAGTAATCCTTGTTGGACAAATAAAAAGTATGGAAATTAAAAGTATAAAATATTCCTCACAGATTAGAATCTATTTAAATCAAGTAGCTGCTTTTTTTTTATCCAGGGGAACATCAACAAAAGGGAGCACATTCCAAGCCAGTTTATTTTTTTATCAAATGCTTTTGGTGCCAGATACTTTTACAGAACAAGTTTATTTAAATGGTGAGTAACCCGTCTATTGACTTTTCAAAGACTGCCCGCAATCTGCTAAGTACAAGCCAGGTGTGTGATGGAATAATCCCAACTTGTCTGGATGGGTTTAGTTCCATAAAAATTGAAGAATCTCCACACCATCCAGGGGAAAGCAACCTGTGTCATAGGCACGCCATCCGCCACCTTAAGCATCCACTCCCTCTAGCACTGACACACATCTACATGATGCACTACAGCACTGCTTCTTCAGCTGCACCTTCCATACCCATGAGTCCTACCATCTGGAAAGACAAGGGTAGCAGATGCTTTCCAGTTTCGAGCGACTGCCTGTGTGGGGTTTGCACGTTCTTCCCATGTCAGCATGGGTTTCCTCATTGTGCTCTGATTTCCACCCACAGTCAAAAGATTCGCAAGTTAGGTGGATTGCCCATGTTAAATTGTCCGTTGTGTCCAGAAGGTGGACTAGCCGTTATAATATATGGGATTACAGGGATAGAGTGTGGGGCTGGATGGGATTCTCAAAAGAGGGTTGGTGTGGACTCGGTGTGCAGAATGGCCTTTTTCCACACTGTAGGGATTCTATGATTCTAAGATGTGACACTTCTAACTGACACTGGAGCCCTCACTGGACGGAAAGGAAACATTCATTCTGCTCCCTTTGCATGATCCAGGTTGCGAGCCCTGTGAGAGAGACAAGGGGAAGTTGTTGATGAGAACTCAGGATGGGTGTGGGTGTGGGTTCGGGGGAGTGGATCTCAGCAGTTGCACCAGCCCAACAAACCCTGGAGATGTTAGTAAACAGTGAACCAGAATGTGCATTGCTAGAGATGGTATAAGGTAAGCCCGCCCTCCCTCAAATCTCACTGTGGCTTCAGTTGTTGCATTGCTCAGTGATACCATCTTCTCATTCTCAACCCTATTCTGCCCTATTAACGGGAGGCTGACATTTCAGTGACGTGACTGGGCATGCAGGGAGCACTATATTGCCATTGTTGTGTCCAAATTTAGTGACTTCTTATATAGCTGCCACTCTTCTTCTCAAACCATATGCCATCATTGAAGCACCCACCATGTTGTCAAGGTTGTGACACAACTGCTCAGCTCCTCTGTCTCCAGTCTGGCATCAGAAAGTCTGGGGGCCATAATATCTTGAGTTCATACTTCTCCCTGGGCAGCAATTTCCACATTGAGTGACAGGCTCAGTCTTGATTGTTGCATACCTTTTCAAAGGGCATTCATGGCTGTGCCCTTCCTTCAGATTGTTTTCAGCATTGCCAAACAGGCACTGAACCCAACCCAAAGAAATCAGGCTATTTACACCTGAGAATTGCATTGTGTCATGATATGAATGAGATGGAGTGTCAGGATCTGGAACAGAAAGGTAGTTGCATTTCAGAAACAGAATTGACAATCCAATGCCTGGCGTTTCAATTAGCCTCAGTGTCAAGGACTGGCAAAAGAATATATTGAACAATTTCCCTTTCTGACTGTTATCCTGTGATCACTGCTAAATGTTGAGTGAGGAGAGAACCACCTCATCTGTGATGCCTGCTACCAGTCCTGTGTCTCTATATTTTCCCCTGAATTCTAATCTTGCACAGTTGCAACAATTGCTTTTGAGCTTTTCAGTCCAAGCTCCTTGAGCTTCACCAAAGTTTTAATGCCCACAGGCTTTTTCCAAGAGCCTTATGGTTTCCCTCAACACAAAACCGCTGATTTCCTACACTGTCAGCTCCACAGCATTTCTTCTTAGTCTTGACTCTAACGTTTAGCTGCTGACTAATTCCTAGAACTTCTTCCTAAACTTTATTAGCACAGAATGAACCAACTGCTCTTGACTCCTCACAGGTGCACTCCACAGAATCTGTATAGCTCAGTTGCTTTCCTATCATCACAGATAACTGCAGTACTCCCTAAGACACTCACATGAAGACAAACTTTATTGCTTTCTCTTGTATAATTCCTGATTTTCCAAAGTGCCTGTAACTTTTCAACGCTTAAGTGGCCCCCATACTATGGCCCCCCATATTAAAAACATTAAAATATGCCCTTCCCTATTGCTGGGCAGAATTGAACACTGCCACCCATCAGCTCCTGGACCAGTCTGCTGTGTAAGTGTTACCTATTGCTGACTTAGTACAAAAATAGATATAAATAAAAGAGATTGTCACAGATCTGAGAGGCTCCTGTTCCAACGGACATGTCAGGTTAAAAGCCGGAATCCAGTTACTGGGCTTACATTAAAAAAATAGCAATAAAATCTACTATTGAAATGCAGTTTGCCATCCATGAAAATTAAGAAAAAAAGCTTACTTTGATTAGAAAGCTTACACGTTTCACAACCTCACAATGCCCCAAAATACTAATTATACTAATGACGTAGTTCAGAAATGCAGTCACTGTCCTATTATAAGTCTATTATTATTATTCTGTTGTTATATCTGCAGCAGTGAATTTGTGCATAACAACATTTTTACAAATAACAATGTGATAATGACTAGACAATTTGTTTTAGTAATGTTGGTAGTGGTTCTTCATAATAAGAAGAAACTACAGCACTCTTATGGTCTTCTAAGTTATTGCGCCATGGGTTCATTTCTGTCTAACTGAAGGGGGCTTCTGGCCTTCAATTTAATACTATGTCTGAAGGATGACCTCATGGTTGCTGATATACAATGCAGAAATTCTCTGGACGCGATTTCATAAAAATCTTCTGAAATGAATGAGTAACAGTTTCTTAGCTGCTCCAGGCTTACTCCGAGGTTTAATGTCAAACATGGCAAAAGAAATGACTGAAAATTAGAAATAACAATAATATTAATGTTTTTTGGGCATTTATAACTGTGTCAAATTTTAATGCGCACTTTCCATAAATAATGCTTCTGCTTAAACCTGTCAGAAATTAGTAGAAACCAAAGATTCATGTACTTAAGTGTTAATTCATCAGAGGACCATAGTCATCCAATGAGCTTTAACCATTCTGAAGCATCCTATTTTTTGATAGACCTCTCAATTACCCTTCTCAGTCTCTCCAGCAAGATCTACCTGGACCCAAAGTGTTTTGCAACAACATGCATTATTATATAAGTATATTATTAATATTGGATTGTGCATGCACAGCTCTTCATACCTTAAAAAGTGTGATGTAAATGCAACTTGTTGCTGTGAGTTTAAATCACAGTCTGAGCACATCAGCAGCTGTAGAACTCTTGATTACTTTGGTGATACAAAATCCTCAAATGTTTTTGATAACCTCTAAGGCAACGTTGTTATCAGCGTGTCTTTGAACAGATAGCAGCAACAACTCATGTTTACTTGAATTACTTGAATATAGCAAAATCACCCAAGGTACTTCACAGGAGCATAATCAGACAAAAATCAACAATAAACCTAAGATGGAAACAATCCAACATCTGAAACTCATCTATAATTCTATCGGCTCATCCAGTGATTTATGTTGTCTATTGACCTGAAAGACTTTGATTTTAAAATACTCATTGCTGTTTTTAAACCCCTCCATTACCCCTCTCTATTGTAGTGACTGATTCCAGCCCCATAATTCTCCAAGATTTCTATGCTGCTCTCGTTCTACCTTCTTGCAAACCCTGAACATATCACAACATTGGAAGTATTAGGTGACTGTCTGTCCTAACAGTTCGAAACTGAGGGTACAGGGAAAGAAAAGCCATGGAGGAGTCGGTACAGAAAGAAGGGAATTTTAAATTTGAATGATCACCAGGCTGGGAGACAGTGTAGGTCTCCAATAAGAGGGAAAGTCAGTGAAAAGGACTTGGTGCTAATTAGGATTCAAGCAGTAGAGTTTTTGATCAAAAAAATTTTATGGAAAATGGGATTTTTCTTTTCACGAGAACACTGGGTTGTTTGAATTTGGAGCAAACAGAAACTTGAGAAGGGTTTCAGGAGCAAATGGGAGGGGAGAAAGTGGACAACATGAGGAAAATAGATGTTGTAAGACTTGGCAATACTAGCTCTGGATCACTTAGGATAATGAAGTTATAAACAATTTGCTTTGGTCTCTGATATTGCGCATGGAACATAATGGAATCAGTGACTAGAAAACAAGTTAATTTTTGCTTAGATGCCAAACGTGATTCAACATAATGAGCGAAGGTCAAAAAGAAACTTAAATATATTTTTTGCTTCACTAATGATCAGTTTTACCTCCAATAATCTGTCTGATGTTACTTTCAGTAGAGTTGCCAAAGGTGGATGCATGAGCTATTCCGTGTCCTATCAGTTGTAATAGTTGCCTCAGGCAGCTAAACAATATAGAGTGACATGTCAACTAACTTACAGCATTAATATGCCACATGAAATAACTGACAGCTATTGCATAATTAGGATTTACTGTTTTTATGAAGCCTCATTTCCAATCAATTTTTTTATTCGTACTATGATGAACTGTGGGGAAAAGTTCCAAGAACCACATTTGCACAGCTTACAAAATGATACAAAACATTAATACTTACTAACATCATTCACATTTATACAGTGACTTACCAAAACACTTCATTCATAATCAATCATTTTGAAGTCCAGTGGCTGCTAATACATATCTAAGTGTGAGCACTTCCCCACAAACAACAATAGGACAAATAGTTTGTTAATTGAGTTCTACTAGAATTTTCATTAAGAGGAATTTAGGCTTGAACACCAAACAAAAAGATCTGCACTTCTTTGAGTAATACCGCTGGACCTTTACTACCTATCTGAACCGCTAGACTGGATGGAAATTTCAGACCAGGCTGGCAGGATCTGGTGGTGCAGCCCCCTCTGCCAATCCTTCAGGAAGAGGACACCTCTCCTTTGGACCACCCTGTTCACCATGACCCCCGAGTCCCAGTTGGAGAATCGTGGCGTCATCTTCCCCTTGTCTGATGTAGTCAGACTCCATCCTTGACCAAGTCAAGATGCTTTTTAATATCAGTATTCATTCAAGGCACAATGGGCTTTTAAAGATGGCATGGGAGCAAGGGATGCCAGTGTTTCAGCAGATATCTGCTGAGTGGTGAGTTGTCAGAATGGTGTGTGGTAAGATCAAGGGCGGTACGTAATTCATGAAGAGAATTTCGTAAGATAGGGTGAGAGGACTTGCCGTGAAAACCCCTCCAGAAATCTCAAACTTAGCCAAAAAAGGTGGGATTTAGTTCATAGTCTTTAAATCATCCCATTCTCTTAACAATACACATGAGTCGATGTTGCTGTCTGTTCATCTAGATGACATTGTTTCTCTGTAGATTGTTGTTCCTTTGTTGTTTGTTGTTTCTGTGTTACTTGTTCTCATTCCGTTTGCGCTGTTAGGTTGCTGAGGACCTCTGCATTTGATCTGTGAGCTGTGCAGGTGCTAAGTTCATTTCTTTCTGATCAGTGGCCTAAAGTAGAGAAATAGCTTCTTCACTTGTGTATGTGTGCCTGCAGTTGTGATGGCACATCTGGCCATTCACTTCCACATTGAGGACACAACTGACCAACTCAGTTGAACCATGAGTAACAGCTTTTTATTTTGTACGTTAGCCTTATCTGAATCTGCTTGAGACCTCACCCTGCAGCTGGCTACCACTTGAGATACCTTTGTCTCATGTCACAGAACTCTGGCTGCAAGCAATGCATTAAGTGCCATTCTTTCTTTATCATCAATGTCTTCTTCCTTTTGCAAAGTTAATGGCTTTGGTTTTCCCAATATTTAATCGGTAAATCTTTTTGCTTTTTGTTGCCTGTTAAGCAGTTGTCAGGTAAGTGGGATGTAACTTAAGCATTTTTAGAATTTGGAATTGTAGAGGGGTCAAAAAGTGTTGTGATGAGATAGAGCTTGATGCTTAGAACACGCATTTGGAAACTGATACATTATTCAGAATTATAATGATAGTATCCTCAACTTTCTTCCAATCCCTGATAAATGCTTGTTCAGTTCTCATTTGGCACTATTCTATCATGGAGTTACAGATTTAAAGTTGATCTTTTGGTCACTGAAGAATGCAAACGGATTGATGTCTGACTGACATATATCAGACAAAGAGGTATCAATCAAATATATTTGGTGAAACATGAAACAGAACACAACAATTGTATGTAATTGCCTTATATCAACAGTCATTTGCAGGTCACACAGAATATCTATTCTGGTAATCCAGCTGCTACCTCCAGTGAAGTATAAAGATATCTGCCCATGCAGGGGGAGACCTCTCCTCTAGTTGGAGTCCCAGCAGAAAGAAAGATCGTTGTGTTTGTTGTAAACCAAAGTGTCCAGTTTCAGGGTGTTCCTCAGATTTGTATACCAGGCCCAACCATCTTCAGTAGCTTCATCAACAAGTTCACCTCCATCATATGGCAGGAAACGATAAATTTACAGATGATTGCAGAGTTCACTGCGAAAACTCACACTCACACTTTTCAGATAATTAAGTGGTCTGTTCTGAAAGATCTGGATAATATTCAGTTTGGGCTGATTAGTGCTACACAAGTACCAGGTTATGATCATCTCCAACAAGAGCAATTCCATTAATCACACCCTTGATTTTCAACAATATTGCCATTGCCGAAACTCCACTTATCAACATCTTGGGGATTATCATTGACCAAAAATTGAATTGGATCAGCTATATCAACATTATGATGGTAGAAGCAAGTCAGCACTTGGTCATTATGCAATAAGTGATTCACCTCCTGACTATCTAAAGCCATTCCCCCAGGCATAAGGCACAAGTCACAAGTGTAACTCCTAAAGGATGCAGCTCAAACTACACTCAAGAAGCTCAGCACCTTGCAGGACAAAGATACCTACCTGATTGGTACCTCTCATACTTTCATGCTGTCCACTATTGGTACAATGTGGCTGCACTGCGTACTATCTACAAAATGTACTTCTACAACGGAATATGAGGCTTCTTGGACTGCATCTTCCAAAATAGGGATCTTTTCCACCTAGAAGGAGAAGGGTAGAAGGCAAATAGCGACAGTAGGAACTATCATTCTTTTCCATCATATGCAACTCTGACTTGCAAATGCATCAGCTTTCCTTCATGATTGTTGGGTCAAAGTACAGCTATCCATACGTGACAACATTGTAGGTGTACTTGCATCACACAAACTGCAGTGGTTGAAGAATGTGACTTCCTATCTCCTTCTGAGTAACAAGTAGGGAGCAATAAACTTTGGCCTTGCTAGTGAAGCTACTGAATGAATTAACAAACATTAACCAACCTGGTTCTCTTTGTAACTGACTTTTTCATTTTTTCTCTGAATCTGAAGTATTGACCAATGATGTATTGGCCCTGGAACTTGGGATTTCAAAGCAATAACTGATACAGCAAAAATTACTTTTGGCACAATCTGCAATGCTTGATCAGAACATCCCCTAAAAAGGATCTGCTGTTGTTATCTTGACACCAGGTTCTCCTTCCATTTTGCAATGCTGGAAGCTCATTAGGTCCCTCCTAAATCAGAGAGCTTGTTTCAGTTTATTTTGCGACCACAGGACAAGTTTCTCGTTATTGAACAATGAAGAATTCCTGGATCACTTAACATTGGAACTTAGCTTTCAAATAAAAAGGAAAACCAGAATATATATACTGCCTTTTATGATGTAAATATCTAAAGACACTTTTACAACCAATGATATACCTTTGAAATGTAGTCACTATCGTTATGTGAAAAAGTTAAAGATATTAACATTTATCTGCTACTGTAGATTACACTTTAATTGATTATAAATTTACTGATATTACCATTTACCTACAGGGTCAGCACCTGGATAACTTCATCACTGACTAACCACCAATGCCAGCTGAATGTCAGCTGCTATTACAACCTACTTGGTGCTGTACATAGAATTTGACAACATGTTTATTTAACAATAAGCCTTTGTCACAATTTTGTCCCTTGAACGTGTGTTATATCCAGCTTCATGGCTACATTTCTCACGATACAATGATTAAATCTGCCCAAAGTAGCCCATGTCCTTTGCGCAAACTCTATTCTCTGATAATTGCCAGAACCATGTCAGCAATGGCTTTTCTTGCCACCTATATACCATCAACCAAGAATTCACCTTAGGCATTCCATTCCTGACCAATATGACTCAATGGCAAAATAAGCTGCAGACATGAGGTCAGCTTTTACATGTAAAATAATGACATCCAACTCAAACTCTTCACCATCTCTTAACCTGTCTCTGTGCTCTCAGACTGACTGTTTGAAATTGCATCTTGAATGAGCTGAAATGACTTCTTGTTAAATATTGGGAAAACTGAAGCCATTGTCTTTTGTCCCCAACACAATCTCCATGTTCTCACATCACTCACCCAATGGTAATAGTAAACAATTACAATCTACACAGAATCATAAACATTGCTCTCTATTACAGAGAGTCAATTGGTTATATAGCTTGAGGGCACCACACTAGATCAAATGTAGGGCAAGGTATGGGGGCAGGCTGCTATGAGCTACTACAACCAGTATAAGAATTGAACCAATATTGTCGACATCATTGTACACAATGCATTGTACATCTCAGGAAACTGACCAAACCTTTTTCCCACCTGTCCATCCCAACCCTCAGTTCCCCACACCAGATCAGACCCTATCTCAGTCTAAATCAGACAGTTTGCAACTTTGGTTTCAGTTCAACTTAAGCCAAACTTTCAAAACTGCATGTTCCCTGCAGGTACTTTCACTTCAATCTCTGTCCTTCCGTTGCCTCATTTGTTGCCGAAACTCTCAGCATTGTTTTTACTCCCTTTGGATTCAGTTATTCCATTTCTCACTTGACAGGTCTGCCATCCTTCACACTCTGTAAACTTTAGTTTATCCATAATTCTGCTGCTCTTACTGTATCCTTCACCAGATTTCACTTGCTTATTAACCCGATGTTCACTAATCTACATCGGCTCCATGCCTTTTAAGGTCTAATTAAAATTCTTATGTCTAAAACCCTTGGTAGTCAGGAATAGTTTCTATTCCATTTTTTGAGCATGGTTTAGGATCTTTTCTTTCTACCATTGAGAGCAGATGGGTATGGTGTTTCATCTGAATGATATTACCTCTGATACTTCTTGCACAGCCTCAATACTGCATTAGAACATCAGCCTTCATATTATGCTGGAGTCCTAGAGCAGGAATTGAATCCACAACCTTTTAAGCTACAGCTGACAGTGTTATCAATTTGGATGCTTTCTATTTTAAAGACAAATAACATGATATGTTGCCACTGTTAAGCTGAAAAGAATTCTACCCCAGACTCTGTCCATTTGTCCCTCCCTGCTCAGAGTAGAAATTTCTCCCCGGTGGGAGATGATTTCCCGGTGGGAAATTTTCTCTGAGTATCTTTAAAGATTTAAAAGTTCCTAAATCTTCCCTGAACTTACCTGATTCACCTTCCAAGCTATAATAGAGACTTATACCTACAGAGTTCCCAGCTCTCTGAAATTCTGAGGTAGTATAGTACTGTCTTGAAATGTAACCATCCGCCAAGGCAGAATTTTACTATAGTAACAGTGGGAAGTGTTTGATTTCTCAATGTTACCCTTTATTCCCTTCAATCGTTGTTCAGTCACAGAGGTTTCAGAAATGGTTAATTTGGGGTTATTAATTACCTAATGAATCTTTGTGCTCCAGTAACAGAATGGTAGAGTGAGGGGTATGTAGGACCATAAGGTTACAAAATGTAATGGAACACAAGTCTATTGCTGCTGTCTACCCACAACACCTCATGTTTGACCAACGCTGAGTTGATAGATCTGTTCTGAAAGTACCCCATTTACATAACATTTGGAGGATATCCTCACTGTGAAGACAGGACTTTGTCTCTATGAGCACTGCATGGTGTTCATTCAGAAAGAGTTCTGATAAGTGTGTCAAACACAATTTCATTTTCATAGCCATGTTAACTTTCCTTGATTGCATTTTGATTTCTAAAGATTGTTTGATTACATTAATAGTAATGAATTCTAGCATTTTCCATATGACAGTTGTTAGGTTAACTGTATACAGTTTCCTGATTTTTGTCCCCCCTTGTTTCTTGATTAGGTGCATTGCATTTGTGATTTTACAGTCTGTTGGAACCTTTCCAGAACCCAGAGAATTTTGGAAGACTACAACCAATGCATCCATTTTCACTGTAGCTGTAATGTTTTAGGTCTTAGGATCTAAGTGATCAGGATCAAGGGGCTTGGCAACTTTCTGTTCTTTTACATTTCTTAGTACTTTTTCTGTTGTGGTAATGATTGAAATACATTCCTCTGTCTCTGGCATTAACATTTTTTATTTGTATTGGGATGCTTTTAGTATCTTCTGCCATGAAGCTAAATACAAAATATTTGTTCAAGTTCTTCGTTATTTCCTTGTTCCTATGAGCAATTCCCTCAATTCCTTGGTCTCATCCTCTAAAGGGACAAATGTTTATTTTCTTTTTATATACTTGTAGAAGAGCTTACTAATTTTCTGTGTAGTTTTTGCTAGTTTATGCCTATATTCCAGTTTATGTCTTTCGTTTTCAGTCATCCTCTGCTGTTTTCTTTCACTTTGCCATTATCATCAACTTCCTTGAATATTTTACAAACATATTTCTCCCTTAAGTAATTTTTTGCTAAAGTTTTCACTTTCATCAATGGCACATTCTGAAGTTTTGGCAATTCCTATAGTATTTGGATTTGCAGTTCACTTGTTGTTTCCATTGTACTGAGTGAATTGGGTACAGAAGATTAATTAACAAGAGGGTATCATCTACCATTACAAGGGTACTTGAGCCAATAGTTTGCTCTGATCAACAGACAAGGACTTCTTTTTACAGACTATGTTAATCCCATTAGGTTGATCAGAAGGCTTAATGAAGCATTTCAAATTCACACCATAATATTTGTGATATTTTTAAATTTGCAGTACCACTACATACAATGGCCGATTACATAGTTTCTCTAATGTGTAAAGTTGGGAGTAAGGTCTGGTACCGTCATTTGTTATGTACAAAAACTTCTCTTCACATTTTATGCACCCATGCTATTTGTTACTTCAATTTACTTCAATGGACCAACTTTTGTGGAGATTTGACTCTGAATATACATGTTTTTCTTTCATTTTCATACGAGAATTCCTTCTCTTAATCCTCCTTTCAAGTTTGAGGAAAGGATGGCAGCAATTTTTCTGTTTTGAACTTGGATCTGTGGTATTGGTGGTGGATTGGCAGGCTGATGAAATATTATAATTCCTTCCTACATTTGAGATTATATAATGAAAAGGATAGTAGACTGATGCTTCCCCTTTCTTCATGATTTAACCTAATCTTCTGCACATGGCTATCTCCTGATTACACTTAAGAGATGCACATGTGAAAAGCACTTGTAAGTTATCCTGAAATGTGCTCATATATTTCTTACAAAAGCAAGCATACAATCTAACAAGACTAAATGACATTTTCCAGAACTCTTGAGAGAGGGGATGGACAGTGCAAAAGGGAATGGATATTCCAGTCTTCCTTCTTTTCAATACATAGTCCAGTAGAGCATATCGTACACTTGGATGTGAAGAAATCTTTGTGTATCTCAGTAGAACCCTTGGACTGTAACAGCCTTTATAGGATGTGATGAGAGATGTTGACACTTCTAAAGGTTCTCGTAAACAGAATGTGGATTGAAATGCTTCTTTCCACATGTGTTCTCCATCACTTGCACCATGTAAAGAGCAAAAGGACAAAACTCCCTCATCAAATCATTTGTCTTCCCAGTGGTCAGCTGGACTTCTGTGACAAGAGGTGAGAAACAGGAAAAAGCAAAAGGTCAAATTCTCTGTCAGTGTGTATCATGGCATAGCTTGCATCGTCTGGCTTAACATAATATAATCATTTCTTGAAGACAGTCTTTGCTGTTTATGTTTCTCAAGACACTAATCAAAAGCAGTTGCAATTTGAAAATTAAAAGTTTCTATAATTAAGTTAGCATTTTTAAGGTAGTAATTTTGTAATGAAAATAATATGTTTCGTTTTACAATGTGTTTTACCCCAAATATTTTCTAAGAAAATATGAAACTTTAATACTTGTTTTCATTAATGCTTAATGTTGTATTAAACTTTATTTTAGAAAGAGCTGATTTTTAAAACTTCAATAATATTCTCATTGCTAAAGTCTTCTTTGGTCAATGTTACCATGTAGAATAGTGTTATGAAGAAACCCAGTTCATTACAGTAGGCTGGATGATTTTCACTGTTAGCCTTTCATCCTGCCATCGCTGGGTAAAAGCCTATAACAACATGCTATGAACTACTAATTTGTTCTCAGTCATCTACAACAGCCTGCTGTACACAGGAAAAACATAGTTTCACGATTCATCTCTTCCATCAAGTTTACAGCTTTGGTACCATCTTCCTAACCAACATTAACACTGGAATGAGCAAAGACATGCTCTAATTTAATAAGTGAAAAATAAAAAGTATCCTCTTTGACTCACAAATGCCAATATAGACCCAGCTTCAATGCCCTTAGCTTTACCAACTTTTATTTAAAGCTTTGACCAGGAAGTTAGGGAGTTTTGCTCAATGCTCAGTTTAACCTCAGCATTTGATCTGTCACTATGATCATTTTGTGTCACCTCCAGAACACCCATTACCGTTTGTTCAATCCCTTCTTTGAAGCTGCAAATCACTTTTGATGCTTTTATCATTTTGCGACTGGATGTCAATGCTCACCTTGCAGTCTTCCTTGCTCCTGCCAATCATAGACTACATGTCATTCAGAATGCTGAGGCCCATGTACTGACCTGCAACAAGGCCAATAAATCCATCACTATCACACTTGTCGTGTTTTACCTGCTGCCTCTAATCTAGAGATTCAACATTAAGATTTGTGTGTCAATTTTAAAACACACTATGGTTTTGCTTTTTGCTATTTACGCAACTTCTTCGAACTCTGTAACTTACCACTTATCATTCACTCTTTCAATACTGACTTATTCCTTGTTTTCCACTCCTCTAATTCTGGCTTCTGGAACATTGCTCCTTATCTTCCTGCCTCTAGAAAACACCACTTTGACTACACTTTTGTTTATTTTAACACATTTTACTCTTCCTTTCTCCCTGCCCCCACTCTATACTTACCTGCTCCACATACCTCAGAGAAAAACTCTGATTTCTCACGATATTATAAAAATCTAAGTTTCTGACTTCTTTTAAGTAAAATTTAATACGTATTTGCAATATTATGAAGATCTTACTTTGCACTATATGTTATAATATATTTATGCATAAAATAGTATGTTGGATTGTAGATTAATCACATGAAAAATCCATAAGTCTACAGGATCTAGTCTGAGAAAACTAGGACGAATATCACCACTACTCTAAATTCTTGGATAACAAAATAAAATTACATTTGTCAGGAGAGATATTCAAAATGGATTTTTCAATTTCATTCTGTCACATGTTTCAGAACATGTAGTAGAGGGATTTCCTTGCATTTTCTCCCACTGCGTTGTTGCACTTTTGGCAATATTATTGATAGAGTGGGATCAGCTCCAACGACATTTGCAGACTTTGGAGTAAAGTATTGCAATTTAAAAGGTATGTTTTAAACCAAATATTAAAGTTTACTTTAAAGTATCACTGATTTTCAGCTGACGCTGATATGTAGCCCTCAGAAAGAAAGACTCACATGACACCTTTTACATCTTCAAAATGTTCCAATTAAAGTGCTTTACTCTTATTCCATAATGTAGGAAAAACAACAAACAATGTTCGTGCAGCATGATTCGTAAACAACAACTGACAACGATCACTTAATATTGTTTCATTATTTTGATTGAAAAATGAATGTTGGCCAACCCTCTTCCTCAAAATTGTGCCGCAGGATTTGAGTAACAGATGGGATCTTGATTTAACATTTTATCCAAAAGCCAACACTTGTGGCAGCACAACACTTCCTCAGTCTTCTACTGAAGTACATTTTCACAGCCTAGACTTTGGACTGTAAATTGAATCTGTAACCTCTTGACTCAGAAGTGAAAGTGCTACCACTGAGCCACAGTTGTCAATGGGAGTCACTGAATAATTGTGTTTTTCTTTTCCAGCTTTCACTGCTTTTCCTACACCCACTTCTTGCAAGCGGTGATTAATGCTGGTAATCCTACTGATTGGTAGAAGCCACTCTCAGACGCCTCACTCGTGGCAATTATATGTGAGAGACTGCTGACTGCGGACAATTTTCTAATAACCAATCCACATCTCACTTAACAACAATATATACACACAGGCTTTTGTTTTAAACTGGGTAATGATCAGGGTATAAGAATCCTAACTGGTTTCTGTTCGTGAGTTTGTGCCCACTAACGCCAACTCCAAAAATGCCTAACTGCTGCTCCAACTAATATGAAGTAAATCAACACAAATAAAAGATTAGAGCTACGAGTTTTTTGGCTGATACAATCACCGAGAAGTGCTCTTACCCTATGAGCCTACGGGAGAGTTTATTGCTCATCTTTTGCATTTATACTTTTCCTACTAAATATAACATCTTAAAATTGTAAAGTGCCAATTATAAATATTATAATAATAAATATATTAACAAACACCATGAACAAAAAGATGAAACAGGCAAGACAGTCTCAATGGCATACTTCTGCCCTTTTGTTCCTAGCTCTGCTTTGTCAATATTTTCTGCTTGTAAAACTATTTAATATAATACTTTTTTCTGTTATTTATTACCTCAAGTAGAAATTGTTTTCCGCATCATGTATTATAGAGTCAGATGCTTTGCCTCCAGCACAATTCTCGCAAGTAATTGTAATATCACTGAAGCACAGAAAAAGCCCATGGTCAAAATTCAATAGTCCCTGAAATGTGGGTCAGGATTGTAATGTGCATTAAACCCATGTCTGTTCCTTCCAATGCAGCCAGCGCACGAACATTGTGGTACCGACTTAGGAAAATGAACGCTAAGTGGTTGCAGGCTTCAGCAAGGGGCATAAGTTTTCACAAGACTAGCATCACTTAACATTAGTGCAGCTTTTAAAAGGTGCAAATTAAAAGTAGTCCCATCATTTAAAGTTAGTCTGTAACTTTGAAAGGACATTCTAGCTACAAAACATTATGAAAAGATCTGGGTGGGGCAATCGGAACAGGGTGAACACTGATAATGGTGCAACAGGACACATAATATGCTCCAAAGTTCTCATACGCAGCATTGGAAGTCGAGATCTGTGACATGGACAGGAGGAAAGATGTCTTCAGAAGAGCAGTAGGGCTTACAGGCAAACACTGATGAGTCAATTGGAACAGATAACCATGTAGGGTATTAACTCTGAGGACTGTCATTGCAGAAAATGTAAATGCCCTTTCATGAGTGGTTAAAGACAGTAAGTTCACCTTAAGTGTTAAATCACATCAATTGCACCACCACTCCCATATGTGGCTCATTGCACCTCAATTCTGTCAGTGATCTACCAGCAATTTCTATTAATCATGAGTCATACCTAACATTTATAATGTAATCTCAGCTCTCACACATGTTGCACTGCTGTGAGCCTTATGTTCACATCTCACAGCTTACTGTTAGATATTCAGCCATGACAGTAATATCACCCATATATATTGCACCACTCTCACTGCCTTACCTCTCTCTCTCTAATTGGACAAGCTGGCTTACAGCCACATACTGTGTGGTGAGGACAGGTAGTCAGCATGTTTTTAGCTCAATGCGATAGATGGCACCCTCCATCATTGGAGTGACTATGATGAGGCAATGATGAACAGTGGGGCTGAAACTATCAAATATGAAAACATCAAACTGTACTCAATTTGAACCAAAGTCCTCACCTCCTCCATAGCCACAATCTCTTCTGATTTACAAGCTGCAGAAGGTGTAAGCATCCACCTCTTTGCTTTCCTTCCCTCTTCTCATCACAACCCAGCTCCATTCACCTTACAAATCTCTAAAAATTTCTACATGGTCAAGCATTGGCACAAACTCTCAAGAAGTGGGATAGCAGGAGGATATTGATGGTGAAGAAATGACTTGCCTGCTTCTTGCACTCACGTTTACCAGCTCAGATATTGTCATTGAAAAAATACTGTAAAGGATAACTTAGATATGGGAGATATGTACATGAGATATAACTGACTTGCAGGCACAGCAGGGGACAAGGATAGCACAAGCAAATACTCGCTAAATGGAGAGATTGTGTATGAGACCTGCTTCTGACTATTTTGAAGACAACTTCAATGGAGTAATGTGCAGAAAGAGACTGATGAGTATGCACTGTAACAGTCACTCCACACAAGTTCCAGGAACTGATCATTGTAAATTCAAGAGAATCTAATAATTCTCCACCATATTCAACCCAAAACCACCTCCAACTCTCTTTACATTAAATGACAATGCCATTACTAAGTTCATGACTGTCGACATCTTGGGGTTTACCAGTGATCAAAAACTGAACTGGACCAACCACATAAGTACTGTGACTACAAAAGCAGGTAAAAGTTGTGAAATTGGGGTGAATAACACAGCCCCTGGTCAGGATTTTCAGGTTCCTATTCACTGCCTGTTATCCGTATTTTGCTAAGTAAAAAATAGGTTTTCTTGTACTTAGTGTGATTGCCCAGCAGCAAAGTTTTGATGAGTTTTAAAAGAAAGAAAGTTCTTTATTATCACACACTTGCCCCAGATTTTACAACATTTACTGTCATGTGGGGGTAGGCGATGTCCTAATGATATTATCACTAGGCTATTAATCCAGAGACCCAGGTAATGTTCTGAGGACCTGGTTTCAGATACCACCACAGCAGATGGTGGAATTTGAATTCAATAATAATCTGAAATTAAGGGTGACCATGAAACTATTGCCGATTGTCAGGAAAAACCCATCTGGTTCACTAATGTCCTTTAGGGAAGGAAATCTGCCGTCCCCACCTGGTCTGGCCTACATGTGAATCCAGATCTACAGCAATGTGGTTGACTCTTAACTGCTTTCTAGGCAATTAGCGTTGGGCAATAAATGCTGGTCCAGCCAGTGATGCCAATTTCCCTAAGAAATTTCCCCTAGCTCCTAAGATGAAGGTGATGCTTTAAAGTTGATTGACAAATATAGTGAAGTTAGTTCAGTAGCTGTGAGGTTTCTCAGTCAAATTTCCAGATGCTCGGTTCTTAGATGAAATTGAAGTTGAGCAGGCTGGTGGGAGTCCTCCACTCACTTTCAAGGTATTGCTGTTTATTACCTTGGTTGCTTGATTGACTTACAATTTAAAAAACAATTATACACCCATGGAATGTGGGCAATATTAGTTTTAAGAGCAGACAATAGACATAGCTACAATATGATGTGACTTTCACATAATCAAAGCCTTTTTTTCCCAAAGGAGCAATGTCAGATGATTCAAATCAACCTGTTTTGTCATTTGACATGCTAAGAGTTTGAGACGACCACTGCCTTTGAATTACCCCTTCAATTTAAAATTACCCTTTTGATTTAGTTTCAGGAAAAAAACATTGATATAACATCAGTGTGGAGTATTCCTTGCATTCCCTTATGAAGCAAAGGAGTGATTTCATTCCACAGAGCAGCCATGTGAGCCTAGGGCAGCCATCCTCTGCAGCCTTATGTTTAGTTAGTTTTAAAGATATAAATTATTGACTGAAAATTCAATATCTTCTGGAACATGATAACACCAAGGTCAACCCATAGACATTTTCTAATCACTTGTTTAGAGATGTTAATCCACACCCTCGGAGTAGGTGGGATTTGAACCTATTTGAAAATGTTACTAAACTGGTCCTCTGATCATCACATCCTGAGGTGGGATTTGAACTCAGATCACCTGGCCCTACAACAGGGATATTCTCACTGCATCATCAAGATCAACCTATTATCTTTTTAAATTTTCACGTTTTGTACAGTGTGCATAACCCCACAAGAAGCAATTATTCATTTGGCATTCAATAGGCATATTATCTTCAATTTGCCCACTGACAGAATCTCAATTAAAATATTTGACATATACAATCCAATGTACATTGCTTTCACAGCAGACAATGTTTCAGCAAGATGTCTACTTTCGACTGCCTTCTTTTTCTTAGCTTCATAACATTTCCTTTCTCATCTGCGAAAAAGTAGCTGCACTAGAGTATTTGCTCTGGGAAGTCATTTTTCTGAAGAAGGGTCTAGGCCTGAAATGTCAGCTTTCCTGCTCCTCTCATGCTGCTTGGCCTGCTGTGTTCATCCAGCTCTACACCTTGTTGTCTCAGAGTCTCCAGCATCTGCAGTTCCTACTATTGCTGTACTAGAGTATTCACTGGGAAGATAGAATCACAAGATACATGAGATTTATTTTATTTGTGTTAGTCAACAATCCCATTTGGAGAGTATTACTGTTATCCTGGTCAATATCAGGTCAGGGTCTAGAAATTCTGCAGCATGTAACACACATTCTGACTCCCCAGAGTAAAAAAAAAGCAGTGCGATGGATATTCCCGACTTGATCTAGATGAGTGCAGCTCCAACAGGGGGAGGCAATGGCCTAGTGGCATTATCACTGGGCTATTAATCCAGAGACCCAGGTAATGTTCAGGGGAGCCTGGTTTGAATCCTGCCATAGCAAATGGTGGATTGTGAATTCAATAAAATGTGGAATTAAGAATCTACTGATGACCATGAATTGATTGTTGGGGAAAAAGCCTAATTGTTCACTAATATACTTTAGGGAATGAAACTGCTGGCTTATGTGTGACTCCAGACCCACAGCAATATGGTCGATCTTAACTGCTGTCTGGGAAATTATGGATGGGTAATAAATGCTGGCCTAGCCAGCAACACACATCCTGTGAATGAATAAAAAGAATTCCAGACAAAGGTGTTTAAAATACTTTTAAGATGACTTCCTCACAGTGGGAGAATCTATTCTAACATATCTATCACTCTGTTGATTTTCAAAGCTCCTAAGAACTAAAATTGCTTTAGCTTGTAAGAGATGATGCCTTCAATGAATAAGTGCAGAATTCTTGTCGCATTGGTCAATGTAGCTTAAAGTCATAAGCAAAAATTAATTAGTTTTCTTTTTCTCTCTGGAGAAACGCAGAAACAGTTCCTATAAGTGTCCAAGATTCTTGGATCAGCCTTCCACGTCAACAATACAAGGATAGGATCATGTTTGTTTTTAATTTAAGCATGAAATGTTAGCTTCATTGGCTAAGCATTTCTTGCCTTAGTAAGGTGGTGGTAAGCTGCATTCTTGAGCTGCTACAATCCTTATGGTGTAGCTACAACTATAGTGCTTATGGAGAGGGAGTTGCAGGATTTTGAGCCAGTGATAGTGCAGGAACAGCAAATATGTTTCCAAGCCAGGATGGTAAGTGGCTTGGGAAGAAATTTGTGGATGATGTATTGTTGTATTTGCTGTCCTTGTCCTTCTGGATGGTAGTTTGGAAGGCGCAGTATAAGGAACCTTTGTGAATTTCTGCAGTGCTTCTTGTTACTGCACATACTGCTGCTAGTGTGTATCTGTGGTGGAGGGAGTGCATGTTTGTGGATGTGGCAACAATCAACCTGCATTGTCCTGGTGAACATCAAGCCTTTTGAGTGTTGTTAGAGCTGCACTCATCCAGACCAATTGGGGAGTATGCCATCACACTCCCTGATATGTTTAGAAGGCTCTGGGAAGTCAGAATGTGAGTTACATGCTGCAGGATTTCTAGATTCTCTCCTTCCATTGTAGCTATTGTACTCCTGTGTGTAGTCCTGTTCAGTTTTTGGTCGATGAAACTCTTCGAATTTGATAATAGGGGATTCAGCAATGGTAATATCATATTCTGGAGCTGAGCTTACTGATCTCCAGTGACCACAACCATCTTCAATTGTGCCAGGTTTGACTCCAGCCCGTGCTGGAGAAACTCAGGTGTCTGGCAGTATCTGTGGAGCGAGAAACAAAGTTAATGTTTTGAGTCCAGTCTGACTTTTCTTCTATCGTGCTGGGTTTCTCCAGCAAAATCTGTGATTGTTTCAAATTTCCAGCATTTGCAGTATTTTGTCTTTATATGACTCCAACCAGTGATTGAGCTTACCCCCTGATTCCCATTGACTATGGTTTTGTGATGCCACACTCAGTCAAATGCAGCTTTCATGTCAAGGACAGTCAGCCTTACCTCACCGCTGGAATTCAGCTCTTTTGTCCATATTTGAACCAAGGCTCTATTTAGTTCAGAAGCTGAGTGTTTAGTGACAGGCTATTGCTAAGCAAGTGTTGCTAGATTGCACTATTGAAGACCCCTTCTATCACTTAAATGATGATTGAAAGTAGAGTGAAGGGGCAGTAATTGATAGGATTTGATTTGTCTTGACTTCTTTGTACAGGATGTACCTTATTGATTTTCCTCATTGGACATTTTGGAGAACAAGTCTTCAACATTATTGCTGGAATATTGTCAGGGTCATTGCCTTTGTAGTGTCCAGTGCCTTCAGCCATTTCTTGATCTCACATGAAGTGCATCAAATTGGCTGAAGACTGTCATTTGTGATGCTGAGGACTATTGAAGGAGGGCGAGATACATCATCAACTTGGCACCTCTGGCTGAAGATTATTGCAAATGCTTCAGCCTCAGCTTTGATGTGATGGCGTTTTGTGAATCCTCCTCCTCCAGTGAATTGTTTAATTGTTCACTAGCAATGTAACCATCTTAGGACAAACTAACCAAAGATACTCATGGGATTTCCTAGAGGCCTGGTAATCAACCCGGTACTCCATCAAACATGTGGAAATAAACCCCATATACCAACCACTATGGAGCAGAACTGAAAATGAGGCCAACCAACACATCAGACAGGACCACATAAATGACAAGTGGGACAGATCAACAACACTTCATCGGAGACGCACTCATGATGTTACTTAGTATGGTGATGAAATGTCTGCAAACCAACCTACAACCTCGGCGAACAAATCAACAACCTGTTCACCACCATTTATGATTGGATGTGACAGGACCGCAGAGTTTAGATCTGATCCATTGGCTGTGGAATGTATAGCTTTGTCACCTGCATTGCCCACATTGCCCTGGCTGCAGGCCACTCATCCCCAGTGCTTCACCATGTCCACGTCCTGTCTCTAAGCTCTTCTCTGAAGGAAACACTGTATCGGTATCTGAGTTACTAGTTGCAACTAACTGTGCTTCTTCATTGTCTCTTGTTTTTTGCTCCTTTTCTTCCTTCTCTTCCTCCCTGGCCAGGTAGCATGTAGTTGGTATCTGAAAGGAGAAGGACAAAAGGCTAGGGCAAAGTTGACAGGCAGAGTTTAAAGTAAGAGGTTAATGCTTTGATCACCTGCAGCTTGTAAATCAGTAGAGGTTGTGGGATGATGTAGACATGGGATGTGAGAAGATTAGCTTTTGAGGCAAGTTGATTTTTAATGACCTCAGTGGCATCACTGACCATGCCTCCAAAGACAGCATAAGGAAATGCAGCCATGCTTGTGGGGGTCAGTTTAGCACAGTTGGCTGTATGGTAGGTTTGTGAAGCAGAGTGACGCCAACAGCATGGGTTCAAGCCCCACACCAGCTGAAGTTATTGTGAAGGACTATCCTTCTCAACCTCTCTCCTCACCTGAGGTAATGTGGCCCTCAGGTTAAATTGTCATTAATCATCTCTTTCTAATGAGAAACCAGCACTATGGTCTGGTACAACTATGGTGACGTGATCTGATCTGACCTGCTCTGCTTACACACCACCTTGTCCTTCTTACAAGAGAGAAGTCTTCAATCAGTGTCCATCATGGCTGAATATCTATGAAGGTACAAATGGTGTGAGATCTGCAGCAGTGCTAAGTATGCAGTGTAAACTGAACCTTTGCTAGTCATTATTCATAATGCATAGATCCCTCATAGGGTGAGTGATGCTATTGTGGTGCTTTGAGCAACATGTGAGTCAAGTCATCCAGTTGGTGGAATATGGCATTTGAAGATGCATCCATTGACCTTGTCCAATTGTGTGACATCATTAATCTGCTTGCAGCGCTTCATTCAATTCCTCAGACCTACATGACAAGCACTGATCAGTGCAGTTCTCCGGTCTTCCTGTTTTCTGAGTTTGTGTAGAGGGTGTCCTGGCTCCCTGCTGATAGATGACGTTACTTGTGCTTCATAGTTTCTCAACCAGAGTCTCCAGGGTGCTATTGGATAATCTTGGAGCATGCCTTTTATTTCATTGTGTCAACTTGTTCTTCTCGCATGCTCTCTTCTTCAACCAGTTCCAGCATCAGAATGTAGCTCCCTTTCAAGAGGTGCAAGCTGTCTTAAGTGGTGCAAGCTAGCTTTAACTTGTCTCTTCAATTTTGTACCTGTTGTTTAAGCATGTGGCTACTCAACAGCATTCTTAGTGCCAGCTGCTTGTCATATTAATTTAAATGAGCAGGCAGCAAGAAGTTTACATTTTGCTGGCACCAGAAGAAGCAGATTCCGGTTAATTAGATATTGTGACCTCTGTGCCTGTTTTTGGGCCTATTCGAATTGTGCAGGCTGTACCTTCGTTGACTCACTTTCCTGCTATGTTTCTACACAGGAGAACACAATACAAGAGCAAGTTGGTGTTGTAGTACATTCTTTAAAAAGTGACCGCCCACACTTGACAACTAGGATGGGAGATGCGTAACATGAATTGTTTAAATTGAATAAATTGAAGTTCTTTTGCAATTATCGGCTAATGTTTCCAGAGTTCTTTAGATGCCTAGGTGTAATGGGACTTCTTAACCAGCATTAAGCAGTTGTGTAAACAATAAGTTTACTGTGTGGTCTATATTGTTACATAAACAACAAAAAACATTCCATTCTAAAAGGGATTTGTGGAACAACAGAAGCAAATCAATCTTTCATTTCCTTGTTGATAAATCTAACCATAAATTTTAACAGACTGAAAACTTAAAATACCTGGTTGATAATTACTTTACAGAGCTGTTATCCTGAACAAGTGTTTAGTTCTCTGTAAACATTCATCCTGAGGTACAAGTGGTCTTCAAGAGTATTACAGAACATGCAATAATAGTGCAGCAGCTTGCCTGACACCCGCATCCTATCTGCCCCTAACTTCAACATGGGCTAGTGAGTGGGCTCCTAATTCCCCACTGCTTGCTGCGCACCATAATTAAGATTAATTTCTCCTCTGTAGTATCCCCCAAATCTTGATCATATATCACCATGAGAGTCATGTTTTAATATGTGATTAGGGTACGACATGGCAATCTTGTCAAGTTTATTTGTGGATTTTTCTTTGTGGCTGGACTGGTGTTACATTTATCCATTATCTTTAAAACTAGACCAGATATAATGCTAGAAGAAAAATTAAAGCGACTTGATAAAAGAAGTCAGTATCCAGATTACCATTAACCCAACAACAGTTAAATGCAAAATAGGTTTTGCTCTCATTTTCTTTCCACATCCCATGATACAAGTAAACATTATCAGTTCAGGGCGTCCGTGAATATGGCATAAAAGTACACTAATGGAAAAAGCAAATCAATACAATAGGCCTTGTGTAATTGAAAGAAATTCTATGGTGCCATATGCAGCACGGTAAAATGTCATGAACTTAGAGTTGTTTTCTTCCTGTCATCCGTATACATTTACACCCACTAATATAAATAAGATAAAAGCACTCAGGAATCTGGTTGCCTTGTGTCTCAGGTGGTAAAATGACAACCACCTTTCACCAGCCCAACCTGTGTTTGACCTTAGCTCAGCTGGTTAGAGGCTAGAGGAGAGTGAGCAAATTACAGAAAAACAGAGAGAGAGATGCTTGTAAGAGTGAAGGGAAGAAAAAAAGAAAATTCTGAACAACAGACAGGTTTTCTTAATCTGTTAGAACAGATATGTGGAGACAAATATGGGGTGTTGAAATATATAATGACAATAAACAATTTTTTTAGCATTAACAGTTTATACCTCCAGCTATTTTTACATATTCTGTTGAGCAGTACAGAATCAACCAACCCAATATATACAGAGATACAGCAGGCAATGCAATAGAAAAGGAGTGGGGTTGCTGAAAATCTCAAGGCTATAAAAGAATAGGGAAGAGTCAGAAATTGGTGAGTGGGGGGATTGTGGTCACAGGTCCTAGAACAAGGATTGGCTAAAATCAGTGCAGAGCTTCTTTGGGGGCCCTCCTAGTCTACATGGAGTGTTTTCATAAACAATTGTTAAATTTGATTCAGGCTCTTAACTACATCTAAATGATGTAACTATGCTGATGAAAATCCTACTGCATCAAGATAGCATTCTTGCACCCTTTGCTAACTGTTGTTATAAAATGGCAGTCAACTGGATATTTAATTCTTTTAAACTCCCTCCATTGTATCCTCTTCCCACTGCAGTGGTGGAAGAATCAGGTAGCAGGATCTTCCTGATAAATATTATTTGATACTTCGAGATATGAGTGTTAGTGAGATTAATAAACTCAGACTTTCATTGTCGTGACATAGAGCAGATGGATGGAATTTTCCAGGCCTGCATGAGATGTTTAGTGGGTTGGCTGGGGGAAGTTATTTGGATGGGAGGCAAAAATTTACTCTCTTGAAAGTGGGCTAAAATTTTGCTACTAAACTTTCTAAAACATTTGCAGGAGGCTTGGCTTTTGGGACCCTGTTTTACAATCATTGGCTCATCATGAATACTCATTAACACCCCAGTCCACTGGAATTATATTCAGGGGTGCAATCATATTAGTCAAAAATGGGAAGCCCGTGTGCTCACAAGCCCAATGATACATACAGTTATAGAGTTATACAGCTGTACAGCATGGAAACAGACCCTTTGGTCCAACTCGTCCATGCCGATCAGATACTCTAAATAAATCTACTCCCATTTGCCAGAATGTGGCCCATATCCCTCTAAACTCTTCCTGTTCATGTACCCATCCAAGTGCCTTTTAAATGTTGTAATTGTACCAGCCTCCACCACCTCCTCTGGCAGCACGTTCCAGTGAAAAGGGAAGACTATTCTTCTAAGTTCCAGGGAATACAAACATCTACACTAATCTGGCCCCTTCATTACCAAGCCATTTCTTTGTGCAATACTTAATGAGCTGGGAAAAATATATTTATAGAGTCAAAGAATAACAGAGCTTGGACACATCCAGCTTTGGGGCAGCCTGGTGGCTCAGTGGTTAGCACTGCTGCCTCACAGTGCCAGGTTCCCAGGTTCAATTCCACCCTTGGGCAACTGTGTGTGTGTGGAGTTTGTCCATTCTCCCCATGTTTGTGTAGGTTTGCTCCAGTTTCCTTCCACAGTCCAAAGATGTGCAGGCTAGGTGGATTGGCCATGCTAAATTGCCCATAGTGTTCAGGGATATGTAGATTAGGTGGATTATAAGGGGATGGGTCTGGGTGAGATGCTGAGTGTTGGTGTGGACTTGTTGGGCTGAAGTGCCTGTTGCCACACTGTAGGGATTCTATGGTTTAGTTTATATCCCAATCTAACCTAGTCCCATTTGGTCCATATCCCTCTAAATCCTTTCTATTCATAGGAAAAACAGACTTGCACCTGAAGGGAAGTTCATCATGCCTTTATACCCACCTTTACCTTTAGTCTTTAAAAAAACAAGAATCCAGCACGAGGACACTTATTCAAAGAAGTTACCCTCTATTCAAAGAATGTTACTTTTAAAAGTCTGTGTAGTAGTTGTATGCATGAATGTATTTAAAGTGATTGTAGACTGTGTGCAAATTCTGGACATCTTATTCATTCTTACTTTTGTTTAGGACGTGGTGGGTGACATTCAACTTAACATTCTTTGCGCCTTTTACTTCTTCCAAAAAAAACATTTAATGTTAAGATAGCAGCATAGATTCTGCAGGCAGCAGTTGCAAATTTTGGCACCGTAATGCCTGTAGTTTCGTTGCTGTGGGTGATGTTTTGGCACAGCTTCATCAGATGCGATTTTGGTGAGAACAATAGCATGGCCATTAGGAGCACACACCAGAAGTATTCCGGGTGAGAAGATCATGATGTAAGTCTGGTGCAATGCTACTTTGATGCCAGAGCTATGCTTTTTGCCACCATTGTTCTCTCTATCACCATGAAGATGTATTCAGCCGCAGGGAAGGATTTGGTGACAGTGCCATTTAGAGGGGCAATCACTTACAAGCTATTTGCTGTTGCTTTCTGCTGGCTCTGTCCAGGTTTGAGGAAGAGCTGTGAATCTTTTAGTGCTTTTTAAATTTAAGGATGTCCAGGGAAAAGTCCTTACCTCTAACTTCAAAGGTTCTAGTCAGAGCACTTGCTCCCAGTGCTGATTCCTGTAGTTACAAACCCCTTTGACTTGCAGTGTGAAAGGGAGATTGAGCAGGGGCAACACAGGAGGTCAAGCTGATCAAACAGGAAGGGGAGCTATCACCCATGGTCTTCTGAGCACATTTCCTTTACTTTATCTGAAGCCACGAATAGTGTGGGCGACATTCCCATCGAAGAGTCTAGTTACACCTTCTACTACAAAATATTTATTGCTGAAGATCGATGAGAGCACAAGTGCAGGCTTTGCAGTGAACAATCAGCTGACACAGTTAACTGTAGTGACATCGGAGCACGTCATCTCCTTGCAGCTATCATCTGATGGAAACACAGTTAACATCATATGTGACTAAGTACCAACTCTCTGTGTCAGCATCTCAGAACAACAACAGTTCTATAACTCCCTAGGTGACATATGAAGGTACATTCCAAATGGCACAAAGCTACTCATCCAAAAGATAAGACAAACAAATTGGCTTTATGGTAGGAGACAGGGGGTGGTGGTGGAGGGTTTTGTTTTGGACTGGAGGCCTGTGATCAGTGGTATTCCCCAGGGATCGGTTCTAAGTCCACTTTGTTTGCCTTTTATATAAATGATTTGGATGAGAATACAGGGGGCATGGTTACTAAGTTTGTGGATGACTCTAAAATTTGTGGTATAATGGACAGTGAAGAAGGTTAAATAAGATTACAAAGAGATCTTGATCAATTGGATCAATGGGCTGAAGAGAGGAAGATGAAGTTTAATTTGGATAAATGCAAGGTTTGCATTTTATTAAAACAAACAAGGGCAGGACTTATACAACATAATACCATATAATATCCTTTTATTGTCACGTTTACTCCATTGTAGGAGTACAGTAAAAAGCTTTTACAATGTCTGCCTTCTTATAGTGACATCTAAGGTACAAATACCTAGGCATAATTCTTGTATACAGCAGAGGAATAAAAGTAGTTACATTACTTACATAGTTGAAAAAGATGTCAAAAATAGGATATCATTAAATGGTTGACAGGAAGGGTAGGAAATTTCAAATAGACGTTACAGCGTAACAGCTCAGTGCAGGGCTTCTGCATGTAGTCTGACTGCCCGCGCCAGACCCCGCTCCAAGAGCCATCTAGACCGCTCCATATCAGTTCTCAGCGCCTCCAAGGTAAGTGCCAGAACTGCCTCCCCTGCGCCAGTCTCTGCCCAGGTCTCGCTACCTGCACAATGCTCCGGGGCTGCTTCCCTGTGCTGCCCCAGGGCTCCCTGCCCGTGCTGTTCCCAGGCTTGTATCCCACACGCTGTTCCAGGGCTCGCTGCTCCGAGGACTTGCTGCCAGCGCCTGCCGCTGCACCAGTATTCGCCTCCAGTGCCGAGTGGAGAGAAGAAGAGCAAAAGAAAAGGAAAAAGGAAGAAAAAGTACAGGTGGACCAGAAGTGCCCTACTCTGCTGCCATCTTACCACTGTGTCACAATTAATGGTAGGGCCCTGGGTCGTGTTGTAGAACAGAGAGACCTATAGGTTCAGATACATAATTCTTTGAAATTAGCACCACAGGGAGACAGAATGATTAAGAAGTTGTTTAGCATGCGTTGCCTTCATTGCTCAGACCTTTGAATCTAGGAGTTGGGACATCATGTGGAAGTTGTACAGGGCGTTGGTGAGGCCTCTTCTGGAGAACTGTGTGCCATTCTGTTTGCCTTTTAGAGGAAGGATATTAATAAACTGAAGAAAGTTCAGAAAAGATGTTGCCAGGGATGGAGGGTCTGAGTTCTAAAAATAGGCTAGATAATTTGGGACTGTTTTCACTGGAGCGTAGAAGGTTGAGCGGTGACCTTTTGGAGGTTTAAAAAATCATGAGAGACATAGATAAGGTGAATGTAAAGGGTTTCTTCCCTAGGTGGGGGAGTTCAAAACTAAGAGGCATAGTTTTAAGGTGAGAGGGGAAAGATTTAAAAAAGACATGAGGGGCAACTTTTTCACACAGAGAGTGGCTAGTGTGTGGAATGAACTGCCAGGAGAAGTGGTGGATGCAGGTACAGTTACAACATTTAAAAGATATTTGAACAAGTGCCTGAATAGGAAATGTTTGGAGGGATAGGGGCTAAATGCAACCAGGTGGGACTAGTTTAGTTTGAGATCGTGGTGGGCATGGACTAGTTGGACCAAAGGGTCTGTTTCTGTGCAGTATGACTCTATTACTTTATGAGATGCTGCACAAACACTAAAATAAGTCAAGAACTCCAAACTGTGAAAATGGGAATCTACAAACTATGCACGAAGTGATCAAATAGGCACTCAGTCCAGCCATTACCAAGTTGCTCCCCTGAAATTGACGGATGGTGCATTACTCACCAGTAGAAGTAAGTAGATGTCCCGCTGGGCCTAATGCTACTGTCAGTCATACATCTCCTAGTCCACACTGGACGGTTTCCCACAGATTCCTATCCCTGTTGTGAGTTAGATGAAGAACCAGGATCACTTAACTTTGAGAAGGCCTTAGACCGTCTGTCAAATAGGGCACCTAGCAAGAATGGTATCCCAGTTAAATTGCTCAAGCATGACAAGTCACATCTACTGCCACACCTTTTGTCATTCTTCTTCTCTGCTGGAAGGTGGTCTTCATTCTACAGGTGATGCAACACACTCATTTCATGCGACAAAAAAAAATGAGCTGACAGAGAAGACTGCAACAACTCAGGAGCATCTCAAGCCATTGTCTGCTGCATGTTCATCCTCTCCTGTAGATAGAAAGATGCCAGAATATTTTTCTGCAGATAAGTTGTCTGATATTCTAATGACATTCTTCCTTTCATTGCAATGTTATAACCCTCTCCTCTCAAGCACCGTTTTTGATCCTTCATGTTGACTGCTCCAGCCCACCCAATTTCTTGCGCCAAGATTTGTGAAGTCTTTATTGGACATCATGCTTCATGCTGACAGTGCAGCAACTGTATCGAACCACATGACATAAGGTCCCATGCTAACTCCCATCTGTGTACTGCATTAAATGCTATTTACATTTTGTACTTCAGAATTGTTTGGTTTTAATTTCTTTCTGACTCAGTCTAAAATAAACCCGGAAATGGTTTATCTGGCTTTGTTAGAAATACAGAAAGTCTGACTCTTCTCTGAATCGGGAGAATACACCATTTACAACACATTTGAATTTTAATAACAATCACCGGAAAAGCCAGAATTTTACCAATCCAAAGGAGGCTTCTTTAGGGGTGGCTTAAGAGTGGGAATTCTGAGCACTGTGCATCTGATTGGATTCCTGATACATTTATGCCTCCTGGCCAAAGACAAAGGCTATCCACTCAGCAGAAGTGGGTGGCCAATTAATCCTCTTCTGGCATTGCCACGCAATTTATAATTGATGCATCATACCCCTTTGTGTCAGGAACACTGGAGGCAGCATCACAGCAGAAAGTTGCAGTGTCATCATATGGTCCTGCAAATGTATTGCGCGGTGCTTCAGACACACCATCTGCCCAAGCAGGGTTCCCTTTCTCAGTAGGATAACCAGTCGACCCTCCTTTTAGGTCCCTTTATGCCCATGTGCCACCTGCTGTCTCTACTTGGATGGCCAACAAACCAGATAACTTACTATTTGGCCACCTTCTCTAAATTAATCTGGTAGATATGTTATGGAACCGTGTTGACCTGGAAGCCAGAAGTGGTGCCAATTCTGGGTTCTCAATGTCTGTGGAAACATTCAACCCATGACAGCAAGTGGCCAAGTTCAATAACTTCCCGCTGCAATTGGGAAAATCAGTCTATTTGTCTAAGAACTTGGCTTTCAACAGCAGTTCATAGGTTGTGTTCCTCAGATAATTTCTTAGCTTTCATTTTGGATGATTTGTGGACAGTTGCAATTAAGTGCAGCTGCTGCTGATTTTGTACATCACAGCCATGCAAATTTCTCACTTTTCCCTAAGTTCTTTGAATGTTTACCTTGGAAAATGTACAGCATTTCAACTATAACTGCCAACGTTGAACGTTTGAATGTTTTGCTTGTATTTTGCCAGTTCAGTTCCCAAGGTTTTAAGGTTGTCATGATAAAATGCTGGAAACTGAAAGATCACAGACATGAAATGTTGACCCTATTTCTCTGACTACAAGCACTACCAGATATTTTGAGTATATCCAGCATTTTCTACTTTATTACCAATTCCTCTAAAAAAGTACTCTTATGCTGACCTACCGATTTCTCCTGTGCTTTTTAATCTCAGTACATGATCAAGAAATGCAAAATCAGTTTGCTGGCTATAGGAGAACAAATTGTTTAGTGCAAATTATCAGTTTTCTCTTGATGATCCCCAACATCAGATACCATTTTCTGCCAATTCAGTTCACTCTATGTGATATTAAGAAAGGTATTGGATACCGGGCCCTGACAATTTATTTTTTATTCATTCATGTGATGTTGGCATTGCTGGCTAGGCCAGCATTAATTGCACATCCTTAATTGCCCAGAGGACATCCAAGAGTCAGCAACATTGCTGTTATTTCGGCAATAGTACTAAAGACTTACACTCCACAAGTAGGTACACCTCAGCCAAGCTGCTCCACTATAGCAGCAACACTGGCACTACCCATCAATATGTAAAATTGCCCAGGCATGTCCTGTTAACAAAAAGCAGGTTAAATCTGACATGGCCAATTATCACCCAATTAGCTACTCCTGACTGCCAGCAAAATGCAGAAAGGTTTCATACACAGTGCTACCAAATGGCCCATACTCGGGGATAATGTACAGTTTGGCTTTGACTCAGGTGACTCAGCTTTTGACGTCATTACAACCTTGGACCAAATATGTACAAAAGAACTGAACTCAAGAGAGGTGAGCAGCCCTGCCATCAAGGCTGCATTTGAATAAGTTGAACATTAGAACTCTTGGATCTGGAGTCAATGGAAATCTGGGGATACGCTTTGCTGCTTGGAGTCATACCTAGTACAAAGGAAGATGATTATGCTTGTTGGGGGCCTTGAATCTCAGTCTCAAAACATCTCTGCAAGAGATCCTTAGGGTAGTGTCCTAGGTCCAACAATTTACTGCTGCCTCTTAACAATTACCCACCCTCCAGCTTAAGGTAGGGATATTCCTTGATTGTTCTACAATGTTCAGCAGCATTTGCAACTTCTCAGATGCTGAAGCAGTTCATGTCCACGTACAGCAAGACCTGGAAAACATCCAGTCTCGAGCTCATGAGCCACGCTACACAAATGTCAGTCAATGGTCATCTTCAACAAAAGCCAATCTAACAATCTCCTTTTGATGTTAGGTTGCATATTGTTGATACCCCACTATCAACATCTTATACGTTACCATTGATCTGAAATGAAAACAGATCAATCAAATAAATAACATAACTACAAGAGCAGGCCTGAGACTAGAATTTCTGCAGTGAGTAGCTCAACCCTGACTTCCCAAAGTCTGTCAGAAGTGCGATGGAATACTCCCCACTTGCCTGGATGAGTGCAACTCCACCAACATTCAAGAAGCTCAGCACCATCCAGGGCAAACCAGCCACATGATTGGCCATCAGCACCTTCTACATTCAGTCTATTAACCACCAATGCAGTGACAACAATGTGTATCATCTATACAATTACTGCAGCAACTCACTGAGGCTTCTTCAACTCATCTTCCAAACACATGGCTGTAACCAGCGAAAAGGTTAGGGGAGCAGATACATGGAAATATCACAAACTAAAAGTTCACCTCCAAGCCGCACACCACCCTGACTTGGAACTAAATCATTGTTCTTTTGCTGTCATGACATCAAAACCCTGGAACTCCCTTCCTATGAACACTGTGTATGTACCTATGGCACATAGTCAACAGCTGTTTAAAAAGGCACTTAATATAATCTCTCAAGATCAATTAGAGATGTGCAATAAATGCTGGCCCAGCCAGCAATGTCCACATCCTTTGAAAGAATTTAAAAAAAAGCATCTGGTGCTATTTATTCCTGACAACATAATTGCTCATAAGCAAAATTTTCCTTTTTAAAAGTAATTTTATTCCATTCTGCTTTAGATCTCACAGAGTTGTATATACCAAGGTGGCTGAAAGATTATCTCCTCTTAAGCCTTTGCTGTCTGAGCAGCAACAACAACATCTTGAATATATGTAATATCTTTAATGTAGTAAAACATACAAGAAATTTCACAGGGATGTTATCAGAAAAAAATGTGAAACTAAGCTGCTTATTTAGATATAGGGACATGCGACCAAAAGATCGGTTTACGAGACTGATGTAAAGAATCAATACAAAGGAAGAGAAAGAGATCAAGAGGCAGGGAGATTGAGAGGAGGAATTCCAGAGTTAGGGTTTCAGCCATCGTTGATTGTTCAAAAGAGGTTCAGATGTGCAAGAAATAGAAATTGATAAGCATTTCAATTTTGGAGGTCATAGAACTGCAGGTGTTACAGTGATAGGGAAGGGCAAAGAGGTGGAGATATTTGGAAAAGAAAGATGACAACTTTGAGATTGAGAGACCGCTGATCAGCCACCAGTTTAGGTCAGTGAGCACAGGGTTGATGGGACTTGTTTCTGGTTAAAATATAGATAGCAAGAGAAAGTTGCTAGGGGATGTTGGAGTGTGGTCCTGAGCTACTCTTAATTGATTTCTACTAAATCTCTCCATCTCTTTATTTTTCTCTCCTCTTTTAACTAAACTCTTTGAGAAAGTACCTGACCACAAAAGCAAGGCATGTTAAAATGAGGGACTGCAACCCAAATGCTCCAACATGGTGAATATAATGTGTCTGCTTTTCCATGTTATTGAAGCCTATCACTTCTTTATATGATTCCTTAACATCTGCAAAGTCCTGTTTAGTTGAATATCTTTAAAAAATGGAATATAAAGACTGATAACACACTGCAGAATTCTGCATGAATGTAAACGTAAAAATATTGATGAAGCAATAGTTATAGTATAATGCTTTTAGTTATTATCATTCATTAAAAATGTATTAGTTTTGGAGTCTTTACACTAAAACTTTACAATGGGCTGTTGTATATTAGAATGACAAGCCAAGGTGCACAATTATTGCACATTATTCCTGAGGTAACGCAGAACCTGATATCTATACGATAAAGTATAAAAAGCCTAAACAAATGTTGCATTCACTGGAACTTGAGAATGACATCAGTTCACTGGGACACCTGTAGTGAATGAACAGAATATGTCTTCAATGATCTACTCCAGTAATGGATTATATTTCTCAACTGCAACTTTTAAAAGAGAGATGTTCACGTTTGAAAATATGACCTTCCACCATATAATGGTAAAATATCAGAAGGGTGAGATTTGCTGAAGGACATATATAATTCAATGCATCAGTTTTGTCCCATGCAAACCAATTTCCTGTTTTTGCTCACTGTTTTGTGATAGAACTAAAGTAGGATATAGGTAAGTCTGCTTTATCTAAAGACCCCAGTTCATGTAAAAGTAAAAATGTGTGATTTCACTTACTTGGCAGAAGCAGAAACCGTAGTAGGCTTTTCTAAAGCTCACAATCTTATTAAATTGATGTAGTAAATTTATTCAGGTAAGATACATTTAATTAAAACTACAAGAAGTGTTAAAGTAAAAATGTGCAGGCATGCTTTCTAAGAGACTTTTGTACATTACTAGCGTGGACCTGTTCTCAGTTGTTCAGAGGATATAGTGTTTTAAAGACATGGGTATTATAACAATTTATCAGGGTAATTTATTTATTACAAGCCAGTGTTGGAAATGCATTCATCAGCCATTACACTTGAGGTGATATATAACTAGATTTATCCAATCTTAAAATAAATAAATGTAATTTTCTTTGATTTTGAACACATAAATGATTTTAAATTACATTTCCTATGTTGTATTTTCAAAAGTAAATCACACTGTTTTAAAAATAGATTGATTAATAGTTATATTATGATCCCTGTGTTGATCTTCTTAAATTATAGTCCATTAATTGCCCTATCCAATAGCAGTCTATGCTCTAAAGATTGGGGCCGTTGATTAATAAAGGGCTAGAACCTAAAATGAATCAAATGACTGCTGGATATTTCCTGAACTGGGTCCAGAAGACAGCACCAATGGCAGCAAGCAGAGCCTGTGAACTGCTCAGACAGCAGCAGGGTCTCCCCAAATAAGGCAGAGACATTGTGAGTGATTGGGATGGAGAGTGATGCCTATGAATGGTACGGGTTTCAGATGGTTTTCCTCGAGCAGAGCCTAACATAAATAAATGCAGCCAGGCAGCATTAAGTTTCTCCCGAATGGTGCTGTGAGATTAAGAAAGCAGGGCCTGAACTGGGGGCTCAGCCTAGAGATCTGGTGGCAGGGGATTTTCTGCAAGTGAGCAATTTTGAGGAAAGAAATGCAACTGGTTTAGGCAGCAGACGTGGAAATGGGACATGAGTTTGGAGAATAGATGAAGTAAATGGCTCGAAGGAAGAAATATGATTGAATTTAAAACATAGTAAATGTCACAGGTAAAACTAATTTGACTTCTGAACAAAACAAAGAACGGCAAGCAGACATGGATCACTGGATACCTAGCAGCAGGACTATGGAAGGTTACAATAACCGATTTTACAAAATTATCTGGTACAAATAGTAGAAGCAGTTTTTGACCCAGATTTTCTGATGGCCCGATAGTCATGTTTTGCTGCTTAGCTGGGAGTTGTGCTTCGGAACCCTGCAGAATCCTAAACATAACATGGTGGCCCAGTGGTTAGCACTGCTGCCTCACAGCGCCAGGGACCTGGGTTTGATTCCACCCTCGGGCGACAGTCTGTGTGGAGTTTGCACATTGTCCCCGTGTCTGCATAAGGTTCCGTCGGGTGCTGCGGTCTCCTCTCACAGTCCAAAGATGTGCAGGCTAGGTGGATTGGCCATGGGAAATGCAGGGTTATGGGGATAGGGTAAGGGAATGGGTCTGGGTGGGATGCTCTTCAGAGTGGCAGTGTGAACTTGTTGGGTTGAATGGCCTGTTTCCGCACTGTAGGGATTCTATGATAGATTCTGAGGGAATTTAGGGGCAATTCCCATTTGGCTGGAGCCATCAAAAGTATTTATGTCGATTGGAGAGTTAGAGGGTTCCACAGTCATTAAGGAGAAATTTGAAGATTTAAAGCGTAGGTAACTAGTAAATTAACACCCCAAACTTAACATTTAGCCCTCAACCAGCACTCCTCAGACCCTCTTACACCACCCAGACCCTGAACTGACACCCCTCCCATCCCATCACTGGAACTGTCACAGTTTCTCCCTGGGACTGGATAACCCTCTCCCCATGGAGCCCGACACTCCCCTCTCCTTCAGGGACCTGATACCCACTGCTAACCACCAGCCACCCTGTCCCCCACCACTAGGGCCTGACAACCCCATCCCAAACAGTTCCTGACACAGGGGCTACCATACCCCTCTCCATAGTACCTCGAAAGCCCTCTTCCGCCCGTTGGATCTGAATAACACCCACCCAGATGCTGGACATGACAGCTGCCTCCCTGTGGCCAGACATGACATCCCACCCACTCTGACACATTCTGCCTATCCCAACCTACTGCATCCATCCTTCAATTACCTGGGTCCCTATCTACTTGGCACCAAATTATATGGTGTCTCACCCACCTGGCACTGTGACATCCTAACCCCGCACTTACCTTACATGCCATTTCACAGGTGCTGACTACACTACTGGATATTTGTATCACACTCTATGGTGACTATTGCTTTGAAAAAGCGAGCTTGGTTTGACTTCCCCTAATTATCCCACACCACTAAGGAGCTGTTAGATTTCAGGTATCGTCCACATTTCTGAAGGAGCCATTTTTGGAACCACCTGCCAGAAATGTGAAACACTGCCTGACCAGAAACAAATAGGAACAGCATGTCAATTTGACTATGACTGCCACTCCTCAGAAAATCCAGTTCAGTATTTCTAGCCATAACCAAATATTACAAAATAAAATGTTATGGCAATGGCCTGAAATCTTTCTCTTAACTGTCACTGATGCAAATATCTAGTCAAAACCCAATGTTTCAAGATGAACTAAAGCCTCCAAAGAAGAACTTCAATAAATATATTAAAAACCACCAAAGACAACATAGTGGGTAAATGTAAATGTGTTATTATGAAACTTATCTATTTATGTTTACAGTGGACATTGTAAATTTCAGATACTCAGAGAAAAGTCACATAATTTTCTTTCAAAAAGAACTTTGAAGAATTCAGCTGGTTCATCAGCGGGGCCTGATGGTTACAGTTTACACTTGTGATTGAACTGAAAATGTGGATATAGGAAAAGTTGACAAAAGTCATGACAAAAACTGTGAGATAGCACGCTCTGTACGTGACAAGCGACAGCATCTTCTGGTCGCCAACCATTTTAACTCCCCCTCCCACTCCCTGGGTGACATGTCCATCCTGGGCCTCCTCCAGTGTCACAAAGACACCATCACAAACTGGAGAAGCAACCTCATATTCCGCCTTAGAAGCCTACAGCCGATGGCCTAAACATGGAATTCACCAGTTTTAAAATCTCCCCACCCCCAGCTTCATCCCATGTCCAATCCTCCCTCTCAGCCCCGCATCCTTGACCTGAAAAAACCTGGCCACCTTCTCTCCCACCTATCTGCCCCACCCATCCCACTGACAAATCCCCACCACTCCCTACCTGCACTCACCTATCACCATACCACCTATCTTCCCCAGCCCCACCCCTCCTCTTTATTTATTTCCCAGCTCCCTTCCCCATCCCCATTTCTGAAGAAAGGTCCCAACCTGAAACATCAACTTTCCTGCTAGTCTGATGCTGCCTAGCATGCTGTGTTCCTCCAGCTCCACACTGCATTGTCTATGACAAAAATTGTGACAGCAGAGGTAGAGACGTCAAAATGTCACATTTTTACAGATATATACCGTATATAGTTTTTTCCAATACATCATGTGTACTTTTAAAGAATATTTCATTCCACGTATTTCACTACAAGTAGTGCACATTTTAAGTATTGTTTGGCGATCTACCTATTGAAAATGAAGCACAATTGTTACATTTTGGTCGAAAGTTCTAAATTCGACAATTAATGAAAAACATTATGTAGATTTGATCACTGATAATTTTACAACTTGCTCCCTGTTGGCAGTAGTGTGAGGGCCTAAAGGTGTTGCGTGCACACAGCATTCTGCATAGCATTAATCTTCGTTGTCAGAAATAGGAGCAGGAAGCTGGGATTGGGAGATGACGTATAGAAGTGCTTCTAGGTGTATAAGAGCAATACTCAAAACGTCAATTAATCAACCATTAACTCTTCCAATTAGCTGATTCAAAATTAGAAGCGATATTTAAACTGTCAATTAATCAAATAAAAATGGTGCTTGTTAGTTGCCTATAAATATACAGTAGTATTGCAATATTAATTTAACATAATGGTTAGTAATCACACAATTTACGTTTAAAGCTAAAATAATTTTTGCTGTGTGCCATTTAAGTAAAATGACATCTCGTAACTACACAGCATATCCTTAGCACAAATGTGTTATATGATTTTATCTTCCATTACGTGAAGACAGTCGCATCATCTTTGACTGGTGTATGTTTTGCTGCTAACATATTAGCACAAAACCAAGCGTATGTGAGGCCCCTCACTTTTTAATCTTATACATTGCAAAAAAATTAGACGTGACATGGCAATTATAAGCAGATCTTTTCTACTTGATTAAAATAGATGGGGGGGAAAGCATTTGTTCTATAATCAATAACTTTAATGTCACTGAAGACTTCTGTGTTGGAACACAATAAAAATAACAACTGTTAATCTACTCCAGTAAAATAACACTTGGTCACTTACACTGATTTAATTGGCACTGAAAAATTCAAGTTTCATGCTTCTAAAACCCACTCCAGTGCATCACTAGCCTTTGTTCATATCCAAACTATTCTTTATCTGTGACAGTATTTCAAACTGTTCTGTGGCTCTATTGATTGTGGCAAGGAATCTTCTCTATGCATTTGTGAAATGGCCAAAGATGAAGACTGCATAGGTAAACAGAATTTTCAATATGCTCTCTTCCCAGATTCCAAACTAGTTTTTTCTGTCTTTGATGTTAATGGACATAAATTACGTACAGGAATATTACACCTCTTTGATTGGTTGGTCCCATCATTAATGTTTCTTGATTTACAAGCCAAATTGTTATACCGATCAGGAAAGTCACAAAGGTTTTTGGATTTGACAATCTGCAAAGCTTTTTAAGATAGAGACCAAGTTATATGAACAGTTTGAACTTCATTGAAAAAACCTTTGTTCATGATTACTCCCTAAGCTTCCTAATGCTTCTATATTCTCCTGCTCTAGTTAAGGTTCATTCACAAGAATATGTCTCCCAAACCTAAGAACATTATAAAATGATTTTAGATTATAGTCATGATTGGGATAATGGATTAAGGTAAAGAAAGAGAAACTGATATTATGTATATATAATTTCCCCTGTCTGTGTATTTTCTTTCTATTTTCTCTATCCCATTTGACTTGTTCAGTTAATGTGTTTAGCATTCTTTGCCCGTTCTGGTCATACTCTTCGTCTATTTAATAGCTTGGTCTCACACTCTCCTTTCAATGTGTCTGACTTCCTTCTTTTATTGTCCCTAATAACCCCTCTATTCGCCCTGTTATTACTATTTGTACATTGGGCAACATTGGCTACTATAACCTGTAATGCAATTTGGATAAGAAATCTACTGAAGAAAGATTATTAGGAAAACTGGAATTTATTTAAATTATTTACTGAAGTCTTTAGCAGTTTTTAAAAAAAATGAATTTGTATAGGATGTTTCAACTGACTCACGTAGACTATTTGTTTTGGTTAAAATTTCACAGTAGTTGTAGGTATGTGCAAGAACACAATATACCATTCTACACATTTGGATATATAATATTTGGTGAGAGGGTTATATATATTTAATCCTCTACACTTCATTTTTAGGCAGGTACTTTTTTGTAACATAAACTAAGTAAGTGATCACAAGAAGCTAATACACTATTGAACTCATGAAGTCAGCATTGGACCATTTACCTACAGCAAACTGACCAATATCTGATACTGTGTAAAATGATAAATTAATCATCCTGGATCATGATTCCTGCAGTTACATGTAAGCTAATGCTATTTTGTTATCAATAAGATGTAAGGTACCTGAACAATTTCATTCATTTTTTACCTTGTCAACTGCTATCATGCCTTTACTGCCAGTGTCATAACAGTGAACAGATTCTAGTTGAAACTGAATGAGGAAAATATTGTGGGAAGAATATAGGGTTGAAAGAACAAGCCAATTAACAGGAACATTTAACTCCAAAGTGAAAGCAAACATCATTAAAATGATTTCTGAACTATTAACTGTAGATCAACTTTAGAAACAAAATATGTTGAATGAATCTCTGTTATTGCAAACTATTTTTGTTTGCAGCCCCTGAACGACACATAAAAGGAGAACACATTTCTGATATAAATGCCATTTCTTAAATTGGCAGGTAAGAATTGCATTTGGCAGTTAATAACAGGTTCTGGCTTGAAAGATTTAGCAAGGCACTGTCAGATAGTGTTTGATATATAATAGCAACTGACATGCTGCCATAGTAGAAACTCATATTAGATATCACAATTACTTGAAAGGTAACTGTAGCTATACATTTGTACTTGATTTTTATTATATAAAGATACAATCAACAGATGCAAGACAGGAAAACTGATGCTAAGGCCCTAGGTACTAAATGGAAGACTTTTTTTTGAAAAGAGGGAAGTTGTAAATAAAATTTAATGATGATAAAGCAACAGAGAGAAAAAATATCTGCTACTATGTCAAGTTTATGGTCTGATGTCAATCAAATCACTTACACTAGGGTATAGCAAGCACTTTGAAAAGAGAACGAACTGATACAGATGCCTTCAAGCTCAGCAGGAACAGAAGCCTTTTTTATGAAATGCTGGTGTCAGATATCATTTATGGTTATATCACTATGCTGAATACCATCACAGCTGCAAAGAGTGCCCAGAGGCCTGACATTCTTCCCTCCAGAGGTTAGCACCACTTGCAAAGCCCTGCCCTAAAATTCGTACTTTTCTAATTTGTTATTCAATAATTTGCACCAAACGTTGCATTCTCTTCAGCCAGATTAATGAACTTTTCAATATTTAACCTAGTTAAAGTAGTTTGTCAGCAACTTGTGAAGCATTTACGATCATTATTACAGCTGCATTGTGATTTGCTAATGTTCTTTAAAGTTCTTTAACGTTTGAAGTAAAATAGCCTTAGAACTGGAATTAGAGAGTCATAGGAGCATAGAGATATACAGCATGGAAACAGACCCTTTGGTCCAACTTGTCCATGCCGACCAGATATCCAAAATAAATCTACTCCCATCTGCCAGCATTTGCCCCATATCCCTCTAAACCCCTTCCTATTCATATACACATCCAGATGCCTTTTAAATGTTGTAATCACACCAGCCTCCACCGCTTCCTCTGGCAGCTCTTTCCATACATGCACTACCCTCTGCATGAAAATGTCGCCCCTTAGGTCCCTTTTAAATCTTTGCCCTCTCATCTTAAACTTATGGCCTCTAGTTTTGGACTCCCCCGGCCTAGGGAAAAGACCTTGTCTATTTACCCTATCCATGCCCCTCATGGTTTTATAAACTTCTATAAGGTCACACCTCATCCACCCACTCTCCAGCAAAAATACCCAGTCTTTTCAGCCTCTCCCTATATCTCAAACCCTCCAAGCCTGACAACACCCTTGTAAATCTTTTCTGGACTCTTTTAAGTTTCATAACATCCTTCCTATAGCAAGGAAACCAGAATTGCACACAGTATTTCAATAGTGAACTAACCAATGTCCTGTATAGCCACAACATGATCTCCCAACTCCTATTGTAGAATGCTTCCATTGTACCTGTACTGGCTCTCTGATAGACCTTTGTAGTTAGTCCTAATTCTCTGAGACTTTTCCCCAAAACCATCCACATCTTAACCCTTCTTCGAACTTACAGAATTCAAACATTGTCTTATGATTTGTTAATTTAGGCAAAAAAGTTGTTTTTGTTTTAACAAGCATGGGGCTGGATGAACACAGCAGGTCAAGCAGCATCATAGGAGCAGGAAAACTTGACGTTTCGGGCCTAACCCCTTCATCAGAAATGGGGGAGGGGAAGAGGGTTCTGAAATAAATAGGGAGAGAGGGGG
>JAHRHZ010000013.1:12629978-12640996 GCA_024137785.1 Ginglymostoma cirratum | reverse complement strand
GGTGGGTGGGAGGAGGTGTATTCCAGGTAGCTGTGGGAGTCAGTGGGCTTGAAATGGACATCGGTTTTTGTTTTAGATCTCCAGCATCCACAGTTCTTTGCTTTACTTGTATATTTCTCTCTTGTTTGTCAAAATGGGAATCAAAAAGTTGTATGAGTTTATTTTCTGCTTACATGATATCAATGGGTTGTCTTATCTGTCAATTCTCCGTTATCAAGAACTTTATCATTGGGCATCTTATTATAACCTTTCTTAAAATACATTAGGAATTCAGAAAATCTTAATAGTTTACCTGGGTGATATATTTATTCACTGAAAAGACTGAGGTGCAATGGCAATTACTATCAATAAGATATGCAATAAACATAATAGTTTCTGCAAATGTGGAAAATATATATTTCTAAGATCTAATTTTTTAACTTGCACAAGATGTCAGTGATTTTGCAGCACTCTTAGAATAATAATCCTCTGTGCCTTCGTATACTTATGGAAGCTGGTTGAGAGTTGTGCAGCAGAACGCTCACTTCAGCATTGTGTTAAACAGTGATCATTTAAGGGTAAATTGAACAATGCATCAGCAAAAACAATTTCAAAAGCAATTCCTTTTCCTAATTTTACAGTGTCATTTTTTAATAATTATGAATATTATCGCTGAAAAATTTGAGAGGTTTATGCTATGAACCTCCACCAACTGGGAATTAAAGAGATAACCAAAATTAATTTCACACAGGGATTACAAGGGCCCTGATGTGATTCAATACTTAAATTCAGGGTAGATCCAATAAAGAGGCAAATGATAACACAGAGCATGTTATATTTTGTTGAGTTGACTTGCTTCAATCAGAATAATCCATGTAGCCTTTCAGCAAATGACTAAGGTAGTCTATGAATTTTAAAACCTTTGTTTTAGTACAATAATTAAAGATAGAGTACACCTGCATTATATTCAGGACATATAATGCTGGCAGTCCACAGTAATTATGTTCTTTGTACAGTTTTATGCCGTTGATGTATACGCCTGAAGGCTTAGTTTAGCTGATAGCTGATAATTGCCATTGTTCTGACTTGCTTTACTGACTTAATAAAATGCTTAATTAATAAAAGAGTTGAGTTATTCATTTATGGTTGATTGCATTCTGCTAATTTTAAAAAATAAAATTTGAAGAAAGGTGAGTGACAGTGATATAGTAATACTTGATCATGTGGACCATTTTTCGCCCATCTCCAATGGAAGGTGATTGTTAGCAGTTTTCTTGAACTGCTTGTAGTCCATCTGTTGTAAATACATCCACATTGCTGTTAGGATGTGAACTGAGCCTTTTGACGAAGCAACAGTTAAGGAACAATTACGGAGTTCTAAGTCAGGATGCTGCATTTTTTGGATGGAATTTGCAGGTGGTGATGTTCCTATGTATTTGCCATCCTTGTCTTTCAAAGTGGTCCATATTATGGGTTTGGAAGGCAGTATTGCATATTTATCTAATTCGATGACTCGAAACATCTCCCCCCTTTTATGGTGAGACCAATGGCGAGAAAAGGAGAAAAATATGGAGAGAATGAAAAGAATTAGATTCTTGACATTGGGAACTGTTTTAATAATTTTCCCATTAAGCCTTAAATGGTGTTTACAGAATCTCATGGTTGAGCAGTGACTACTTTATTTACATGTATTTGCATCTCCTTAAAGTCCCAACTCAGCTGTTTTACATGTTACTTTCAATTCTCTCCTTTCCCAAGAAACTCAAAAATGCAAAATTACAGACATGTAAATCAGAACAAGCACCTGAGGGCTCATTGAATACATTTCCTGGCTTTATCTAACTGCTTCTTCACAACAACACTGCTGTGTGCTTTGTGCCCAACATTCTCCTGTACATCATAGTCACATGGGGCAACGTCATTATGCCTGCTCTTGGACTGATTCTCGTACCAGTTCAGCTTCAGCACATTTTTCATTGTTTGTTTACATGATATGGGCACTGCCAGCTAGGCTAGCATTGATTGCACATTTCTAATTACCCAGAGGGCCATTGAGACTCTACCACATTGTTGTTGGTTTGGAGGCAAACATAGGCTAGGCCATGTGGGGATTGCAGATTTCCTTCCCTGAAAGATTTTAGTGAATCGGATGGCTAGTTAGAAGTTAGAATCCCTACAGTGTGGAAACTGGCCCTTTGGCCTTAAAAGCCCACACCGACCCTCTGAGCATCCCACCCAGACCCACCCCCCTATAATCCACCTAATCTACACATCCCTGAAGAGTATTGGCAATTTAGTTTGGCCAATCCACTTAGCCTGCACACCTTTGGACTGTGAGAGGAAACCGGAGCACCCAGAGGAAATCCACGCAGACATGGGGAGAATGTGCAAACTCCACACAGACTGTCGCCCAAGGGTAGAATTGAACCCAGGTCCCTGGTGCTGTGAGGCAGCAGTGCTAACCACTGAGTCACCGTGCTGCCCCATTTATGGCTTCTTATGACAATCATCAATGGTTTCATGGTCACCAGTAGTTTCTTAATTTTAGACATTCTTTATTAACTTCAAATTCCACCATCTGCCATGGCCTGATTCAAACGCAGATCATCAGTTAAGTTTCTGGATTAAGAGTCTAGTGATAATGCCACTCGGCCTTTGCCTCCCCTAACTTTACTTTGGAGCACAGGGACACCCATGATTTGCATAATTCTGCCAGTTTACTTCACCTGCAGAGAGACATGTGCACCTCAAGCACCTACACAGGATACATCTTTAGCATTTTTCTTGCTTTCGTATTGTTCCCTCACTTTGTGTTGACTGGGAGGCTGCCAGCTTCTATCTACTTCACATTGCTATCTTCGCACACTCTCACTGACTTCAGCACTGCCTTAGCTTTCTTAACACATAGAGTCTTACATAAAGGCTGCAAGCCCTGTGGCTTTTCAGTACAGAGGAAAACGTAGGCAGCTTGTCACAGCAGGGGACTCTGAATAGTTAAGAGACTGGACATGACGCTGCATGACACTTTGCAACGTCAATGTTGCTCCTTTGTCTTTATTCGTTCAGGGGATGTAGTTGTCACTGGGTTGGCATTTATTTCCCAATTCTAATTGCTCTGGGGAAGGTGGTGTTGTGTTGTTTTTTTGAATCGTTGCAGTTCTTTTGATGTAGGTACACACACCGTGTTGTTAGGCAGAGAGTTTCAGGGTTTTGACCCAACCACAGTCAAGAAAACAGTGATATATTCCAAGTCTGGATGGTGACTATGCTAACTGTTTATGAGGCAAACTCTGCAAGTACTACAAGCAAATGGCGATGTTTGAGGAACAAGGGAATCATTTCATAGTAGAGTCAATAGAGAGTACAGGCCGCCAGGAATTTCCTTTTTAGCCAACCTAGGAGTTCTTCCTATTTCTATTTGGCAATGTTCAGTCAAGGGGCTTGGTCCTACTAGAGTCTGGATATCTGTTTTTTTGCATGGACATCTGGGAGTTAAGCCCTACAAATTCCTACATGTCAAGTATGAGTCCAGTGATTACAGATAGGTTAGTCTGAGTGCTATTCAGATATCAGCCCAAGTTTATCTGCTTATCTGCAATGAGACAAAGAGAGGTTAAGCATAATGGAAGTAGATGGAAAAGTAGTTATTGGTGGTGCATGTGGAGGAGAGGTGGTGAGGTTTATCCAGTAAGTGAGTATGAAGAACAGAGTGCAGAAAGGGTTAGTAGTTTGGGAGGATGTGATGGGTGAGAGGCATTGAGTGGACACAATGCATGTAATATTAACAGCAGTATCCTGTGAGCCTCGATGAGATGAGTGTGCAGTGGCAGTGTTACAGTGAGAGTTGCCCCTGTGAGAGTAAGGTTGCAGAGTGAAGATGATGGCACTTATCTGCGTAGAGTGCAGAAGATCATTGATCTTCCACCTGCACGACTGGCCATCCTGTTTCACCTGGGACACGGCACTGATCTGTGCTGCAGTGTGGATCCAGGCTGGCTTGGGCTGGTGGTATGGTTTCTTGTGGTGGTCAACTGGAAAATGACCAGCCCTCCACCAAAAAGACATTCAACCTGTGAGGCTGGCAGGAGCAAGCCTGTCTTTCCACTAAGCCATGTCCTCAATGTAAAGACTTGAACATCACAGTGAGGGGGCAGTTTCTGATTTAAAGCATCTGAAATAGCGTGCAGCTGGCTTTTAAGGCCAAAAGGGTCTGACCTGCGCAAGTACCTCCACTTGTCTGGGTTCACAATTACCCAAGAAAAGCACCCAAGAGTCCAGTTACAGAATTAATAAGGTGAAGAGTGAATATATAACCAAAAATGGAAAATATTTGCCCATAGACTTCCATGGCCAACAACATTACAGTAACAAAATAATGCACCTCTGTCTTTTAGTCAGTCTTGGAGAAATGGCACACAAATCCATGCAGATGAGTTAATATCATTTGTAAATAAAAGATCAGAACTGTCAATCTTTTAATTATCTATCAATATTTAATATATTTTCAAAAACATTTTATTTCCTGTCTCTTCATGAGTGTGAATTTCGTTGGAATTCATGACTGATTAAACAGCTCTTGCCATTTCAAAATAGCAAACTGATACTTTAATAGAAACTACTGAAGATTCTCCTTGTGATTTTTAAAAAATAATATGAATGAGGTATTTTGTCACTGTCATGTCATTGTAAAATGCAGGGTTGTAAAGGTATCCATCATGTAAATAAATGTGTATGTCAAAGCTGGAATAATAGTTTGCCCTGAGGCTGGCTAGAGGCTGCATCCAGCTGTGTTTTGATATTAGGACCTATTTAAGAGTGAATAGTTGCCCAGATTTCTGCAGACACTTCTCACTAAAATCCATATTCATCTGGGATTCATCATGTTTCTGTACAACACTAAACAGTAACTGGCATTGCTGTCAGTCTGTGTTCACCTGGACAATGTGCCCTTTGCAGTTTCACTGACAGTCTAGATCCCTGAAGGATATCTTAAAGGTAGCACTCATGAGTTGTAGGAATAGATGAGTATCCCAGTTTGAAATTTCAGTTGTGTGAGCCTTCTCATTCTGCAGTGCAGGGTAATCAACAGTGTACATATACAATTAGTACAAGCAACATAAAGTTTTGTGATATAATAGTTGGAGACTATAGTTCAATTCCCACCATGGCAGCTGGGAATTTAAGTTCAGTTAATTCAGTAAATTTGGTCGGAAATGATCATAGCAGTAATGATGGCCATGAAACTGTCAAACTGTCTTAAAAACTCAGCTAGATCATAAATGCCGTCCTTACCTGACCTGGTGCATATGTGAGTCCAGACCTACAGCAATTCCATTCTCTCTTAACTTCTCACTGAACTGTCTGCTCTAACAATTCAGTTGTATGGGAATGGATAATAAATGCTTGGCCTACTATCGATGCCTGTATCTTGTGATTACATGACAGAAAACTTGGAATTCCAGGAAAATGGATGTGGGTTCACAATGCAGATATTGCCTTCACCCATTGTTTCAGATGCAGGCAAGATAATATTCATTCTGTTGAATAATTTAAACAATTGACAAAAAGTTTTATTAAGTAGTTGCATGTCTGAACAGAGGGTGCAAATTTGGAAGAGGTTGGCACAAGGTTTGTACACAGCTTAAAGTGAAGGTGGCTTATGGTTTTTATCTAAAAGCACTTTTGATAAAATCAAGAATGGTATAAAATGACATAAGAGTGGGCTCTAAGATATTCGGATTTTCACTGGCAGACTTGAGCAGAGGATGAGAGATGGCATCTATCAACAGGAGCCTGGAGACCTTTCAATCAATCTTTGCAAAGGCACCAGAAGCTGATAGTCATGGTGGCTAATGTCTGATCCTTGCCCCAAGGACCTGGACGCAGAGCTGTAAAAAACTGTGCAAAGATGGATGAGGTTAGTGAGTGTATCTTTAAATACCATCTTACAATCTGTACCAATAGCTTCATACACTGTTCAAAATACAGAATCCCTTCACACACCTACCAATAAACTCCATCATTCACACCTTACACTAGACATTGTCAGCTTCACCCTCACTCTCACATATGTGGCACTGCTCCAAGCCTCACAGCCTGCAGGAACTACCAGCTAGTCAACTATGACAGCCATGAACCACATTGCATTGAACTCACTAACACACTTGCTCTCTTTTGCCAGATGGTACACTGCAAGCCTTTTCCAACTGACAGCCCTGAGCTTCTATCACAGCTGCCTGAGCTTCTCTTGTAACTATTTGCTGCCCTACATGAGAGATATTATTATTAGTAGTAGTTGTTTGAAGTTCTGCTGCGAACTCTGGCATTCCCTCAAGGCATTCGATGGAAGTTACTATAACTGAAATGGGAACTGTGAGCTCACTTTTCAGATACATAAGGTCAGGCTCCACAAGTATCAAGACAGAATTGCCAGGCTTTCTACACTGGATTCTTGGCTCTGTGTGATACCATGGGTCAAACTGTGAATGTAGCTTCCTCTAACCCCATAGCTGCAAGCTAAATTGTTTCTTAGGCAGATTATCCATTGCCTCAAACATTGGATTCATCAAATCAAGCTGCCTTTGCCTGAGGCTGGGTCCTCCCATCTGACTCCTCTAGGCAGAGCTAGTGTATGGCCTGTATTTAACACCTTGAGTACCTCTTCCACCTTGTCTGGTGCTGTCTACTAGTGTTTAGTGTAGCTGACTTCGAGGGTCCTTCCTCACTTTGGCTTCTAAGTTCTGCATGGTTCTGCTATCTAAGCTGATGCCTACCAGAGTGGTAGTGATTGGCACAAGATGTTCTTCCTCATTCTCTTGCCCTCCCCCTTTAGCAAGTGAGGAGATTCTTCCTCTTCTTCCCATTTCTCCAGTGAGGGTAGAGTCGGACGACGGTGAGATAAACCCTATGCCTGTAGTGATAAATGTTAGAGTGCAGTGTTTATGGTCATTATAATGTCTGTGTGTGAGAAGATCATGTGGAGCTTGAGACAGAGGAAATGTCAAAGGGATTAGGAATCCAAAACATTTGTGTACCAGTAGAGATGTTGGCAGAATCATAAGCAGCTAGGCAATGCATTCTATACTCTACCTGTGACCACAGTCTAAACCACTCCACTCCTAGTCATGGCAACACTATTTCCTCAAAGTGAGTGATCAATAGACTGATGGCTATCCTCCCAGTGATGCATTCCTGGTACAAAAACAGAAATTGCTGGAGAAACTCAGCAGGTTTTGCAGCATCTGTGGAGGGAAAGCAGAGTCAATATTTTGGGTCCACTGTCACTTCAAGTGAATTAGTAGCAGTTAGGAAAAAGTGGAATATGTATGAATATATATATACATATATATCCTTGTGGCACTGATGCAATGTTGTGGGACAGCGATCCCAGATGCAATCTGCTTGGTCATTGACCCTTTATATCCAGCATATTAGTTGCCTCCATGGCCACCGTCACCTTTGTGGGTACAACACATCCCTCTTCTCTCGTACCCCTGCCACCAGGACCTCCAGTATTGTATCTGAGAGCATGTGAACTACAGTTCTTCAAGTCCCTGAACCAACTGGATGTAAATATCAGCCAGCATGTTCCACACTTCAGCATATATGTTTATTTGGAGACATCATACATCACTCCCAGCATATTGGCTTTTAATTAGCGCTTAAGTGTTAAATGCATAGGTCTTGGTGTGTTTAACAATGCATTCAATGATGAACACAAAATTTGTGGGTAAAACTAGACTTTGAATTAGCCCATCTTATTAACAAAACACATATTAGCGCCTCCATCTTTCACTGCATGTATTAATGACTTGAATGGAGAAATAGACAGTTGTATATCCCATTTAGGAGGCACAATAAGGTGGCGCTGATGGAAACAGGGACTCACAAAGGGACGTAGATTAACTAAATGGACAAAGTGCTGAGAAATGAAATCAACATGAGGAAATATGAAGTCATCCACCAAGAAAAGAAAAATGGATATTTTACTCATGGTGAGACCCCAAAGCTAGAAATTTATCTTCAACCGTTTTTATCTGCTCAAGGGGTTTGCAATTCATGACCTTCCACATCAGTTCTTTTAGATGTGGATAGCACACAAACTTAGTGCCCATGCTTCCTTTATGTAATTCACAGCTAGACTCCTCTTCACACGCAATCCTCATCAGGGGAATGATTAGTGTGATGCTCTTAAAGGCAGGCAGTCACTTTTCAAGGGAGGTTGCACTGAATAACTCTGTGGAAAGTTATAAGATGGAAAAAGGTAGAGCAGAGAAGAGGTTCCAGGTTGATGAATGTGGTTCTGGAGGCATTAGTGATACACAAGGGAAAGACTTGAGAGAGAGTGGGATGTAGCCAAGGAGGTCAATTCATAGACTATGGAACCGAGGACCAGGCAATAGTGCCACAGGAACACTGTTCCTTCTCAAGATTACAGTAATTATCAGTGCATCACTGGCATTCTGCCAGAGCCCTTGCTATTGTGCCTCAGCCAACCAGTCTAGACTGCCTATGCCCACACTGGGATAGTGTAGTCTAAATCTGAAACTTCTAGGCCCAGAACTGGCAAACAGTACCCTGCAAGGCCTATTGTAGTCTCCTCCACTGAAATTCAGCAACCATCTATCAGCCATGCTGCAGTCGTAGCAGTAGCTCTGCATTGAAGTCAGAGAATAGGCAACAAAAAGTCAGCAGAAGTGGAATGCAGCAGCATGATTAGTTGATTTTAATATTCAATGTAGCATGATTTAATTTATATATTTGGTTTGTAGTCTTTATTTTGAGGTGGCTTTGTTTTTGCATTGCTGTCAAGTGGTCACTGTTATGCTCAGTAAGAGGGAAAGGTCTGATCTGGACTTTTAGTGAGTGAAAAATTTGGGCTGCAGTTGCTGGCATTGCACTGAAGTAGATTCTCCAGACAGCTTGGGCAGTGTTTGCTTTTTCCTCCCTTCCTCCTCTTCCTCTTCTACCTCCTGTTGCTCCTGATAATAATGTATCTTTATAGCAACAGGACTTTTGCAGCTGTAAGAATTTTACAGCATGGAGAGAGACCATTCAGTCCAAACAGTCTGTTGGTTTTTATCATGAGCAGTACTTTTAATGTGCCTGTTTTGCTCCCATAACTAGCGCTTACTCTTTCTTTTACCCAATTACCCTTTTTTTCTTAATTTTAACATAACCTCTTTATGAACCATTAATTGTGGTAGTGCATTTCACAGTCTCATGGCCCCGTGCATCAAAATGTTTCCTCTCCCCTCCTGCTCAGTATCAGTGTGCAAAGACTTAATGAGCTTATATGACATTGTTCTTTTCACTATTTAAAGGAAAAAATGATCAGTTTATGGGTTGGTACACTTTCAAAACTGTGTATGGAAGAATATCCCATGACTGCATTAGTTGTTCATCTTCCCATGGCTTCAGCAATGACTAGGCCATAAACTCCTGCACAAACTAATAGCTTACACATGGACCAGACCATCTGAACCCTTCCCAGTTCATCCCAAAACTGTCCCTAAAACTCTATGCTGTACATGTTCATAAAGAGCCTGTTTAACATGAAGAGTTGAAGGACACTTATTATTTCCTCACTTTGCTGTGCAGTCAAATGATGGGAATCTGGACTGTTTACTTGAGTCTCTCTGACAAAGAAGGTAATCAGTTGCTCCAGTCTCAGCGAACATTGGTATGCTTTCACAAGAATGTGGTTAAAGTGGCCAATAAAAGATTGACAAGCACTGTCAGGCACTGCCTGCACTTGAGCTGCTTATTTCGCTGAAGGCAGATAATTTAGGCCTTACCTGATGACTTTGCGTACTCTTAAGAACAACGAACTGAAATGATCAAGGAATGTTAAATGATGTCCCTGAGATCCTGTAATGCTGACCGTCCTGTTCACAGTACTGCACCACCTGAGCCAGCTTGTAACAAACATGGGAACTAGATTGACAGTTGCCTTGTCAGATTGCCTAAAGGTAAGTTTAAGTAATAACGAAATTAGATAGAATGACAGTCCTGATAGAGAAATGCTATCCCCAGGTAAAGCCACTTCATAAAATTACTTATAGCTCCACGATCCTGTTACTGTAAACCTTCACACTCCTCTGTTACTGTAAAGCCGCAGGACATTTATGTGATTCATTCATATCATATAAGGAATTTTGTTGCTGTCATAATTTCTTTGGTGAATTGTCTGTCTTCACTCCGGTTTGAAATTCAAAAGCGTCTTCACTGATTTAATTTCTCCAGTTACTTTTACACTAAAGATAAGGATCTTAAAAGGCATATCCCACTGGCAAAATATCTTTTTTCTGCCATCTGTGTTAGCTTCCAAATTTGTAAGAAAAAGATTAAAAGGGGAAAAAAATCAAACCTGAAAGAAGTACAGAAAATGTTAGAAATTCACAGCCAGCCAGTCAGTACCTGAAGATTAATATTTCAGGCTGACCTGTCATTTGCCTGGAGCTGTCAGCGGTTGCCAAATGATGCAGTTTCTAGCTGTAAGGTACAGTCTGACAGCTGGTGACAAAATGCCACTTTCTTCAAAAATACAAATTAAAATCAGTAGCCCACATTTGACAGGTATAAGTGGGAAATCTGCTTTATCTGATCATGTAATGTGTTCAGGGATGATGACTAGTAAGATGTCTAAATAATAACTTAAATAATAACAACTGGATAAACAATTAAGTTTCATAATTATCTTACAAGTCTACAGTGCCTGCTGAAACTCCTTTCTGAGGCCATTGGTTATTAGGCAATCTCTTCTGGCTATTCTCTATCCATATCCTGATATATTTCATCTTCTGGCCCATTCCACTCTTTTCTACCTAACAGTGTAATTTCCCACTCTTGCTGATCATCGCTGCATACTCCAGCTTCTTTTTTATAAATGGCACATTTGGGTGAAGACTGGATCCTGTGCGAACAAACAAGCATCATTCAATTGCAGGTAACAAGGTGTAGAGCTGGATGAACACAGCAGGCCAAGCAGCATCAGAGGAGCAGGAAGGCTGACGTTTCGGGCCTAGACCCTTCTGGAT
>JAHRHZ010000013.1:12604706-12629578 GCA_024137785.1 Ginglymostoma cirratum | reverse complement strand
AATTGTGTTATCATTTTCCATGCTCTTTATGGCTCCTTTCTTGAATAGATGTGTTCCATTTGCTACATTAAAATTCATCAGGAACAATCGCGAATCTATGAAATTCTGATGTGGAGGTGCCAGTGTTGGAATGGGGTGGATAAACTCAGAAGTCACACAAGACTAAGGTTATAGTCCAGCAGGTTTATTTGTAATCACAGGCTTTTGAACCATTGCTCCTTTGTCAGGAGAAGCGCTCCAAAAGTTTGTGATTTCAAATAAAGCTTTTGGACGATAACCTTGTGTCATGTGACTTCTGACTATGAAATTCTGTAAGGTCCTCTATCTGAGTAGCCACCACTTTTAAAGTCCATGGGCATAAGTTTTCAAATCCAGAGGATTTGTTGACATATCTGAAGAATGGACTGAGGAGAGCTAAAAGGGGGTATGAAAAAGCCTTGGAGGGTAGGATCAAGCAAAAGCCCAAGGCATTCTATGCTTATGTGAGGAACAAGAGGATGGCCAGAGTGAGAGTAGGGCCAGTCATGGATAGTGGAGGGAACTTACGCGCGGAGTCAGAGAAGGTAGGGGAGGTCCTTAATGAATACTTTGCTTCAGTATTCACCAGTGAGAGGGACCTTGACATTAGTGATGACAGCATGAAGCAGGCAGATATGCTCGAACCGGTTAATGTTAGGAAGGAGGATGTGCTAGAAATTTTGAAAAACATGAGGATAGATAAGTCCCCTTGGCCAGATGGGATATATCCAAGATTACTACGGGAAACAAGGGAAGAGATTGCTGCCCCTTTGGCGATGGTCTTGGCGTGCTCACTGTCCACTGGAGTAGTACCGGATGATTGGAGGGTGGAAAATGTCATTCCCTTGTTCAAGAAAGGGAATAGGGATAATCCTGGAAATTATAGATCAGTCAGTTTTACTTCTGTGGTGGGCAAATTATTAGAGAGGATTCTGAGAGATAGTATTTGTGATTATTTGGAAAAGCATAGTTTGATTAGAAATAGTCAGCATGGCTTTGTGAGGAGCAGGTCATGCCTCACAAACCTTATTGAATTCTTTGAGGATGTGACAAAACACATTGATGAAGGCTGAGCAGTGGATGGGTGTATATGGATTTTGGCAAGGCATTTCATAAGGTTCCCCATGGTAGGTTCATTCAGAAAGTAAGGAGGCATGGGATTCAGGGAAATTTGGCTGTCGGGATACAAAACGGGCTGTCCAATAGAAGATAGAGGGTGGTAGTAGATGGAAAATAATCAGCCTGGAGCTCGGTGACCAGTGGTGTTCCGCAGGCATTTGTTCTGGGACCTCTGCTGTTTGTGATCTTTATAAATGACTTGGATGAGGAAGTGGAAAGGTGGGTTAGTAAGTTTGCCAATGACACAAAGGTTGGTGGAGTTGTGGATAGCGTGGAGGGCTGTTGTAGGTTGCAACGGGACATTGACAGGATGCAGAGCTGGGCAAAGAAGTGGCAGATGTAATTCAACCTGGAAAAGTGTGAAGTGATTCATTTTGGAAGGTCGAATTTGAATGCAGAATACAGGGTTAATGAAAGGATTCTTGGCAGTGTGGAGGAACAGAGGGATCTTGGGTTCCACATCCACAGATCCCTCAAAATTGCTACCCAAGTTGATAGGGTTGTAAAGAAGGTGTATGGTGCATTGGCTTTCATTGGCAGGGGAATTGAGTTTAAGAGCCGTGAGTATGCTGTAGTTCTATAAAACCCTGGTTAGACCACACTTGGAATATTGTGTTCAGTTCTGGTCACCTCATTATAGGAAGGATGAGGAAGCTTTCGAGAGGGTGCAGAGGAGATTTACCAGGATGCTGCCTGGAGTGGAGGGCAGGTCTTATGAGGAAAGGTTGAGGGAGCTAGGGCTTTTCTCATTAGAGCGAAGAAGGATGAGCGGTGACTTGATGTTGTGACTTGGTGTACAAGATGATGAGATGCATAGATAGAGTGGATAGCCAGAGACTCTTTCCCAAGGTGGAAATGACTAATACGTGGGGGCATAATTTTAAGGTGATTGGATGAAGGTATAGGGGAGATGTCAGAGGGAGGTTCTTTACACAGAGAATGGTGAGTGTGTGAAATGCGTTGCCTGCAGTGGTAGTGGAGTCAGATACTTTAGATACTTTTAAGCAACTCTTGGATAGGCACATGGATAATAGTATAATGTAGGGTATGCAGGGTAGTTTAATCTTAGCTGGATAATAGGTCAGCCCAATATCATGGGCCGAAGGGCCTGTACTGTGCTGTACTGTTCTATGTTCTAAGTTCTATATCTCTTAGCATACATTCTTGGCTATAGTGGGCAAATGCACACTCTGTAGAAACACCCACAGGGCTGTTAGAAATTGTTTTCACAAGGTTTGGCAGCAGTGAAAGAATAGCAATATAAGTCCAAGTCACGAAGGAGTGGAGCATGGAGGGGAACTTACATGTGGTGGTGTTTCAATGCATCTATTCTTGTCCTAGCTTGGAGAAGTTTTAAGTTTAGAATGTACTGTCAAAAGATGCTGGGTGAGTTGATGTAGTGCATCTTGTGGATAGCATACTTTGATGACTCAATGCATTGATGGTGAAAAGTGTGAATGTTGAAGGCTGCTTTGTCGTGGATGGTGTCAAACTTCTTGATTGCTGTTGGAGCTACACTCATCCAGGCAAGTGGAGGTAGTACATCACACTCCTGACTTGTGCTGGTAAATAATAGATAGGCTTTGAGGATTCAGCATGCTATTTACCACAGAATTCTTAGGATCTGATCTGCTCTTAATGGCACAGTATGTATATGATGGATCCAGTTCAGATTCTGATTTATGCTATCCTTCAGATTCTGGTTTATGCTATCCCTCGGATGTTGATTGTGGAGAATTCAGGGATATTAATGCCAATAAATGTCAGGGGGAAATACTTACATTCTCCCTTCGATATGATTGTTGATCTGAACTTGTGCAGCACCGATGTCATTTGCTACTTATCATCCCAGGGCTGAATATTGTCTGGACTTCGACCTGGACTGTTTCAGCATCTGAGGAATTGTGAATGGTGCTAAACATTGAACAATCATCAACAAATGTTCCTCTTCTGACCTGACAATTGAGGAAAGGTCATTGATGAAGGAGTGAAGATGGTTGGGTCTAGGAAACTATCCAAAGGAACTCCTGCAGACGTGTTCTGGAACTCAGATAATTAACAACCACAACCAACTTCCTTTTGTGCCATGTATGAATCCAGCCAGCAGAGAGATGTCCACTGATTCGCATTGACTCCAGTTTTGCTAGGACTCCTTGATATCACATTTGGTCAAATTCAACCTTAATGTCAAGAGTGTCACTCTCACCTCACCTCTGGAGATCAGCTCGTTTGTCTGTGTTCGAATCATGGACCAAAGCTGTAGTAATGTCAGGAACTAAATGGCTCTGGTGGAACCCAAATTGAGCATCTGTGAGCGGACTATTAGTGAGCAAGCCTTACTTGTTAGCACATTCAAGGACCTTTCCATAAAATTGCTGGTGATCAAGAGTGGACAGGTTGTTTGGCTTTGTCCTGCTTCTCATGGACAAGCCATAGCTAGGCAATTTTCCTTATTACTGTGTGGTTGCCAGGTTTATAGTTGGACTGGACCAACTTGCCCAGGGACACAGCCAACTCTGCAGTAGAATTTTTCATCAATATTGTAGAAATGTTGTCAGGGCCTGTAGCCTTTTCAGTCTCTCTTCTCTTCATCCACTTCTTGATATCTTAATATTATGTAGTGAATTGAATTGGCTTCATGAGGGGACCTCAGGAGGAGGTCGAAAAGGATCATTGATTCTGCACTTCTGCAAGTTGTCCTGTGTTGTAGGTTCTGACTTTATTTTTAGGAATGCCCGGTGCTGTTCCTTGCATGCCGTCCTGCACTCTCCATTGGACCAGGTTTGGCTCCCCAGCTATGATAATGGTAATTGTAACGGACCCCAATGGTAATGGTAGAGTCAGGGGAATGACAGGTTGTGAGGTAACAAACTATGATTGAAAACTATGCTAATGCTGAAGGGGCTACAGTGCTTCACTGGAGGCTCAGTTTTGCATTGCTAGATTTGTTCAAGATCCCATTTAGTATGGTATGGTACCACATGGAGGTTATCCTCAATGTGAAGATAGGTATCTTTTTCCACACAAAGGATGGTAAGTGTCTGGAACACTTTGCCAGAGGAGGTGGTGGAAGCAGACACAGCAGCAGCATTCAAGAAGCACTTGGATGAATACATGAATAGGAAGGGAATAGAGGGATACACATCCTGTAAGTGAAGACAATTTTAGTATGGAAGGGCAAAATGTGTCGGTGCAGACTTGGAGGATCGAAGGGCCTGCTCCTGTGCTGTACTGTTCTTTGTTCTTAGGCTTTTCCTTCTTGCCCATTAAACCCAGTCAAGCAGTTATGTCCTTTAGGACTTAGCCAGCTTGATCAGCAGTGGTGATACTGAGTCACTCTTGATGTTGGACATTGAAATCTCGCATCTGGAGCACATTCTGTGCCCTTACTGCCCTCAGTACTTCTTCCAATTGTTCAACATGAAGGAATACTGATTTATCAGACAGGGTTTGCAGTAGTAGGTAATCATGGGGTTTGGAGTCAATGTCAAGGCACCCAGGACAACTTCTCCTTGACTGTATACCACTGTGGCACTATCTCTAGCGGGTTTTTCTTGCCTGAGTGACAGAACATTCCTGGGATAGTGATGACAGTGTCTGGGGCATTCCATGCGTATGACAGTGTCAGGCCTTTGCTTCACTAGGCTATGAGACAGCTCTCCCACAAGTGCCTGGAAGTTGGTAAAGAGAATTTTGCACGAATGACAGGGCTTCCATTGCCATTTCCAATGCCCAGGTTGATACCAAGTCGCCCATGCAGTTTTTTTCCTTTATTTAGATTTCATACCAGTTTGATACAACTAGGTGACTTGATAGGCCATTTCGCAAACAAGTTAAGAATCAACTGCATTGTTGTGAGTTGCAGGTATGAGAGACTATGGGCAGAGTCTTACAGGGGTCTGAATACCAGGTGCAAAGGCAAGATTTGTGCAGAATAGTGAAAGAAGTCCAGTGAAGACTATCTTGACATCAGAAGCATCTCATTACCATCTTTCATGATTTTGACAAGGATGGTGAATGTCTTGCTAACAGTGTAAAGTTGCAGTCTAAGGGGATTATTGTTTGGTAAATGCCTTGTTGATGAGCAAACTCTGCTCATTACTAATATTCAGCTTCTTATTTACCAAACACAACAAACAAGTGAGACGTTGAGAATTCTCTTTGATGAAAGCCAGGGCAGGTATCTGGAGATTTCAGCTAGCCACTTGCTTCAAAGAATTTCAATGTTGCACACCAGGTGCCAACATCTTTGGACATGCACCATGGGCACCAGCCTGATGCATCCCAAATCCACAGACACTGATAGCTGAAAAGTGTCCATGGTTATATGGGCTGGAATTAAACGTGAGAGGCAGGATAAATTGATGGGGTAAGTTTAGTAAGGTAGGGTGAGAAAACCTGTTAGGACTCACAGGTAAAATGCCCCCTCAAAAACTCAAAGCAACTCGGATTTAGCCAAAAAATTAAGTTTCAGCCCCAGATAAGGACAGCAGATCACCTTCCCAACAGGACATTAAGTGTACTTGAAGGTTTTTAGCTCAGTTGTCACTGTCAGATGGGTTTTTATTCCAGATTTACTAATTGAAATTAAATTTGCCCAACTACAATGGTGGGAATTGAATCCATGCCCCAGATCATTAGCCACGCCTCCAGATTACGAACCCAGGGATATTAGCACCATCTCCCCATTTCAATCAAGATAAATGGGTTAATATCACATCATGATCCTTACGCTTGTTCAAGGGCCTATCAAATTTTGCCCCCATTGTTTTCTATTATTTAAATGATTTGTGCACCAAGTAGACTGATACTGACCAAGCTTCAGACTAATGCAGTAAGAATTTGGAAACTTCATAGGTTACTAACAATTGGGTCTACGTTCCTCTGCATACTTTTAGCACATAATTTATTGATTCGTATTATGTCACTCAATTGTTTGCCCATTCAAAATAGAAAATAATGTGCAGGGAAGATTAAACTTTTAAGCAACAACAACGCTACGTACTTATATATCGCAATTAACATATAATAAAACATCCCAAGGAACTTGACAGGAGTGTCATCAAACAATGTTCGGCACCAAGCCGCGTAAAGAGATTTCAGGTCACATGACCAATGTTCATGTGGGTTTTAACGAGCAACTTGAAGGAGATTTTGGAAGGGCATTCCTGAGCTTATGGCCTTGGTAACTGAAAGCACTGTTTCAATGGTGAGGCTATTAAAAGTGATGATGCTCACAAAACCTGAAGTAGAGAAGAACCAGTGCCTGTAGGGCTGGAGGAGATTACAGGGATAGGGAGGGATGATGTCCTGAAGGGATTTGAAAACAAGGTTGAGTGCTTTAAGATGAAGGCATTGCTTCTCTGGGAGCCAATGTAATTCTCTCTGTGTTGTTAAAATTTTATGATTCCATGACTCTAAGTAACAAATCAATAAAGAGAAGCCAAAAAGAATGTAAATAGACATCTAATGATATTAGGTTGTAAGTGATAAAGAATTATTCAACTATTCCTGAAAAGTTATTATAATAGACTGCAGTCATGAAGATATACTCAAATTTCCAATATTGGAGACCCTCTGAACCACACAGCAGGACCATTGAGACACTAGAAAAATTATCAGATTAGCAAACATGCTCAGAGGGAAGATAGAGAAGAATAAAGTTATAGGGAGACAAACAAATATTACCTCCTCAGGGATAGATATTATGGCTGGGGAAAAGATATGGGTTGACTCAGGGATCGAAAGAAATGAGAATAGAGGGATGCGGAAACAAGTTGGGTTAGTGTGATTGGGATAATTTTCTGAGGTTGGGTTAAATGTTGACTTAGACTGGTTTCTTGGTTGCTGTAACTTCATATATCAAGCAGGTGTGTTCGATAAAAAGAAGGAACTAAAAAGAAACTAAATTGCCTGAAGAACAGTAGGAATTGATTGAGAGGGGAATCACATTCAAGGTGAGACAAGGAACCAACTGTAGGAAACTTGAAAAGAAAATGAAAAGAAAGAGTGACATTCATAGATCTTAAAGAAGATTTGATGCATTTTTTATCCATGGTATAATCATGGGACAGGTCTAAACAGCAAAAACTATGATTGCAATACTTTCTACCTAATCTTCCTTTGGCACTTTGATTTGATTCGAATGTTAGATATCCTGTGTGTTAAAATAATAAAGTAAATTTATTAGCTAACAATTGCTGTCACCCATGTTCTAAAATTGCTTTTGAGCTGGGTGAAATTAATGCACATGAATTCACTAAAATCACATTCATTTATTTTTTCTGTGAGCTTAGCTAAATGAAGGTTCATTAGAAATTTGTACATTTATCTTATTTTATGTGTTTTCACACAGACCTTATTCCCTACAACCAATGCCGAAAGAAAATTTGCAGAAGGAGCCAACAGTATTGAGTGACCAGGAAAGGTTCTAGACTACTGAACCAATCAAACTAAGAAGATTGAGGAAAGGATTGAAGAAGATGCTCCATTCCTTCTACATGACAGCTATGATATATTCTCACCCAGTGAGAAGAAGGAGAAAGACTGCAAGGAGGACAGTCACAACGAAGATCAAGACTGTGCTCCAAAGACAGAACAAGTCTTTTCTGTACTTGAGTACACATGATAATAAAATCTAAATCTAAGTGTTACGGTAGGGAATGTGCTAGAAGGAAATTTGGGCAAGGAGTGTTTGAAGGTATGATCATCAAAGCAATGTGGTAGTGATAAAGGGATTCCACTGTGAGGGAGATAACACAACATCTACCATAATCATAAAAGGGTATCCCTTAAGCTGTCTTGTCTACCTGGTTACGAGTTAAGGGATATCTTGAGGTTTCTAGACAGGAATTTGGGCAAGAAGGGAGTTAATGTCTCATAACCCAGTTTGCAAGCAAGAATCCACCTTCTGCTTGCCAGTTGCTTTAATTCTCTGTCCAACATCTACACAAACTTTCCTGTCCACAGCCTCGTACATGTTCTTACAGGGCTCAATGTAAATTTGATGAATAGCACCTCCACTTGCTGTTGGTCACTTTACAACATTCCAGACTCAGCAATTTCAGATCGAAACCTTTTGTCCCTTTTTTTTGGCCTTTGGACAGCTGTTGTTGATATTTCTGTTTTCACCATGTATACCTCTCCTAGTCACATCTTTCTGTTTCTTTACTTGTCATTAAACCTCTCCTGCCTCCCACCTTCTCACTGACCTCCCCATTCATTCTTTTCCCCTCATTTGACTTCAGCTGCTTCAGACCTGGTAAATCCACAAATTTTTCCAGTTCTGTTGATCGGTCATCAACCTAAAATTTTAACATTGTTTCACTCCATGGATGCTGCAAGATGCTGAAGATCTTGAGTTTTTTTTCACTTATTTATAGCACCTTCAGTATTTTGCTTCTGTATGCTGGCAATTCTGCTAACTGAATACCTCTTGGAAGTAAGTGAGAATTGTCCCACCAAAATCTTTGCTGTTATAGCTGCAACTCCCTGCCTAGAAGACACTCCCAAAGTTGATGTTTCACTGACTCTATATCAGAAACTTACCGACAGTGAATAAATTCGGTGCCTATGTGTTAGTTGGCTACTAACTATATGCAACTTCGCAACCAATCCCATTGCCATCCTCAGTGAACATCCACAGTAATTATTTACTTCCTTGTTCTATGAATTTGGTAACAGTTTTAGTGCCCCAGTAAAAGATTCCGTCTCTTAATTATGTATGTTACCGTCCTCTTTTCTTGAAGTCAAAAGCTAAGCTACAATTCATAAATACGAAAAGAAGCAAAATAAACCATGGCCCCTGGCATTTCTCTTGATCCCGTGGCCCTTAATCTGTCTCGTCCATCCCATCATTAACCATGGACAATTTTTATTGAGCACATTTGCAATGTGATTTGGGTTCTATCGACTAGAACAGTGCAGTGCAGCATTATGCTATTTAGCTAATCAAGTCTGTACCTGTTTTAAATAACTGCACAGATGCTGGTATCCCATCACCAAGTCACCCTTTATTTACATATGCACAGTACACTGGCTGTGACCATCCAACTCTGAGTCAGTTCCTGAAGTCAGGTGACTATCTGAATCCCCTGTTTATATTGGTCAGCCAGGGCTCCCAAATTTGCCCAGGATTACAGCCCCAATCAATGATCTCAAACTCAATAATATCCACCTGGTTCCAATCACTACACTGTTCTTTCCAAGTGAAGTCTAGTCAATCCTACCACCTCCCCACCCAAAACCAGTCTTCTTCTTTTTTCAACTCCAAGTTTTTATCCAATTAATCTTTTCAACACTAATTTTATTCTATATCCACCACTAGTGGGATGGTAATGCATTCCATGTCCTAACCATTCTTGTGTAAAAGTATTTCCTCATATTATCTCTGATTCTTTTGCCAATCAATTTATGAAGTTAAATCTGGCCTATGTGAATATCTATCCTCAAGTCTTTGGAAAATGTCACTATTACGTAAAATATGAATCAGGAGCAGGAATAATCCATTCAGCCCCTCAAGATGGTGATGGTTCAACTAATCAATTGGATCATGACTGATCTGACTGTCACCACAAATCTGTAATGCTACCTACCACTGATAACCTTTCACCCCATTGCTAGACAAGAATCTATTTACCTCAGCCTTAAAAATATCCAAGGACTCTGCTTCTACCACATTTTTAGGTGGAGAGCTCCAAGACTCACGACCCTCTGAGAGTAAACATTTTGCCTCACCTTTGTTTTAAACAGAGACTGCTAGTTCTAGATGTTGTGGTTAGAGGAAACATTGACTACATGTCCACCCTGCCAAGGCAGCTCAGGATCTTACCTGTTTCGATGAAGTCACCTTTTAGTCTTCTAAACTCCAGTAGACACAAGACTCGCCTGTTCAACCTCTCCTTATGAGACATCACCCTTTGTCGCCATTCCAAGTATTAATTAACCTGTAAATCTTTGAACTGTCTCCAACATACTTACATTCTCCCCTAAATAAGGTGACTAATTCTCTGCCCAGTACTCCAGATGTCATCTCACGAGAACCCTGTATACTTGAAACATAACCTCTTTATTTCTGCATTCAATTTTCATTATGATATTGCTTAACCAGAACAATCTCAATTTCTCTGTTATCCCCCAATTTGAAAATAACTCATTTTACCTAATTCTCTGCCTTGTGTTAGTTGGCAAATTATACATTCACATTTATATATTACCTCCAATACCATAAGCTCTTGTCTGGTGTAATAACTTTTTATGAGATACCTTACTGAATGCTTTTTGGAAACCCAGATTAATTACATGCACTGGTTGCTTTTTCTATCTAAATTAAAAAATAACTGTTGTATATAGAATTATCTTTCAGCTCCTTTTGGATTACAAATATTCAGTGAATTGTGTTTTTTAAAGAATTCCAATAATGTATCCACAAAGTCCAATGAAGAAGTCATGCATATGCAGAAACTCCATATGTGCAAAGTGTTGAGCGCATAATAAAGTTCGAAGCTTTCCCTGAACTGATGCAGCTAGCCACATCAAGGATACCTTAACCAAGCTCCGCTGAACATCTGTCAGCCAGGCTGGGTCATCCTAATACTCCAGATATACACTTCCAGCTGGCCTATCATCAAACATCTTCGAGAGAATCTGTGGAGAGATCTACAGCCCCAACCCTCACCCTCCTGGCAGAAGAGGAAAGTGCAATTCTGGACAAAATCTGTTAAAAAAAAGTCTTAAAACACCTAGCAACAGAAGCATATGATTGAAAAGCTTTATAAGGTTAATTTTCAAAAAGGTTGTATTTCTCAATATCATTCTTGCGTTTGGAGTCAGTTGTTAATCCATTACTATTTTCTCCCGATTGTTAACCCTTTAAAATCTGAAGTAGAATTCCAGCAGCCAAATCACCATGTAATTATGGTTTAGTTCATACTAAGCATAAAGTTCTCTAACACTATCTTATAGCAATCATCAACTGATGTGTGTACAACATTAGTTTAATATTTTTTAGAATAGAGGGAAGGTAAATGTTTTGAAAGCAAAATACTACTTACATGCCATTAAAATTATGCTTTTGAAAGAAATAATTAGAGTAAGTTCCGTTCCATCCAAATTAACATATACATTCAGGCATTCCAAAAAGATAGTGCACACAGATTAAAGAAGAAAATAATTGAAATAGTAATCACACAACACTTGAAAGTTGAAAGATGTGTTGAGAGAGGCTGTGGGTTTGAGAGAAACACTGACAGATCAGAATTTTTGAATCAATAAATGCAGTAAGCAGAATGAAAATTCCATCCTATCTAGAAGTGACACTAAGTAAGAAATGCGTTTATTCCAGGATTAGAGATTATTTGAAAACAACACGATTAAAAGTTTATAGCTTGAATCTGGTCCTGGGGTTCTGCCACCATGTGTTTAATTCTTATGAAAGAGTGTGGACTGACAACATGTTGGGATCCCTCCAGCTCTGTCACATTGCAGGTTATTGATGTGGAGGGGAAACGGTTTTAATTCAGACCATTTCTCTTCCTTTAGAGGCCTGGACTATTGTTGCAATGGCCAGAGGGAGTTCATGAACCCTGCTGTCTGAATGAGAAAGAACTGGTCCATTTACATAGGAACATCTTCAATGTAATTCCTCCTCCTTGGTTAAACACTAGCATTTCAGTATGGTTAGCTCCTACTACATCCCACTGTTCAAACACACTACACTTCTCAATCTGGAATGTGCTCTCTACATTGAGTTATTAGAGCAAAGAAATTCTTAGATTCAAATGTTATCAAAATAGTTAGATTATTTAGTAACCATTATTACTTTTTTAATATGTATTATGTAAACACAGGGATAAATTTGACATTTTGTACCTTCTGGCTTTGTAGATACGATATGTAACTTTATCTTTTAGAATTGCAATAAATGCAGAGTGACATATTATTGATTAAATAATATTATATTGAATTAAGTAAAGCCATACTCAGTTTAATAAAACTGAAGAGTGTACATTAATTATTGTGCAAATAACTAAAGGTAAAATTACCAAACATTTCTCCCGCTAGCTAGGTATCTGCTTTCCACAATATTGAAGGTTAACAATAATTTAACCAGATTCAAACCTTTTATGCAATTTTGATTTTCAATGAAATAATATTGTATTGAATATGTCATAATTTAATTCTTACACTTTCATTAGCATACTCCTTCCTGTTTTGTTGATTTCTACTGCAACCACTTATTAGACTGTTTTACTAAAACAGTGGCACACTTGTTCTCCTATTATGGGAGAGGACAGAAGCAGTAAAGAGCATGTATTATCATCCTATGGTGACATCTCACACAAATAATGTGACAGTGGATTTCAGTTGATTTATATCATTATAATCTCAACATTTTAAATGAAGAGTCCCTGCAAAGTCTCTTTTAAATGGAATTGCTGCATTAATCACCAGGATAAAATGAAGCAATTATACAAAGTGAATATTTCTTTATTTCACTAATTTCAGCAGCAAGGGTTTTCTAGCAATTGTTCACTATGAAATCTTTCTTGGTTAATGGGGATCTCCTCAAAGAATTTAAGTCTGCACTTTATTTGTCCTTTCCTGACAATTTGCTTTTCAGTCTCAATTTATCTTCAAATGTATAAACAATTGAACACAATTCAGAGTATTTATATTGAAAGTTCTACTACGTTGTAAAATTCAAAATTTGTAGTCAGATCTTATTATGCATTGCTCTCAAAAACATGTAATTTTCTAACACTGGAATGTAGCTGTTATGAAACCTAACAACAATCAATAAAGTTGCTGATGCACATATAGCTTTCTAACAATGTACGATAATGCATTGTAAACACTTGATTTGGCTTCCAACTTTAAATGTTTTCTTTTCCTTCCGTTCACAGTGACTCGCATTTTGGTAAAAAAAACACCATCAGCCTCAAACAATGCCCATCCCCCAACCAAGCTAAGTGAACTATGTTTGACCTGAATGGACAAGGACCTGCTGTTAACCTGTCACTGACGATGGAACGACCTCAAGATGTTGGCTGAGGGCAACGTGTGGTGATGCCTGACCATTTTACTGAAGTGATGATAACCATCACTTAGATTTTGTCACTGGTTCCATTTTCTCCACAAGAGTCTCCTCCACAGAAGAAAATCCCTCTGGTTTTTTTTTTGGTAACTGGAACCTGGGGCTACCAATCTCCAAAAGAATAAAATAGGACACATGACTTTTATGCTTGCAAAGGTACGAAAATAATAGAATTCAACGTGTACTTTCTTCTGTCAAAAATATATCTTTATTTAATTTGCTATGTGATATTTTCTAAGTTTCTTTCTGGGTCAGGTCTGTTATAGTGACCATTGCTAGGGTGACCATTGTTGTAACAGCCAGATCCTGACATGATAGCTATAACAGGACTACTTACTGTATTGCTTCAGCTTCAGCTTATAATGCTGACTGTATGAAGCTCATTGTAATATCGTAACTATTAAAATTCAATTGAATTTAATTGAAAAGGGACAAAGGTATCCTGAACACTCTAGATTTTAATTGCTCCACCAATGGTTTTTGTGTCTTAATCTATGAAATCCAAAGTTGTGGAATGCTTCTTCAATTGCTTTGCCTCTTTGACTCTCTCCACTTCTTTCACATGCATCTTCAAACCGGCATCTTTGACACGTTTTCAGCTTTATATTATAAAGTCACATCATGTGACTCGGTGTCAAATTTTGCTTCATCATACTGTTACGACATGTCTTGAGCTGGTTTATTACATTAAAAGTGCTGTATTAATACAAGTTGTTGCATTTGTGCTGCTCACAGTCAATAACATTATGGAGAAGTTGTGAACTATGTTCAGTTATTTAAAACTGATGTAACTCAATTAACTGCAATCCCACTATTTTTCTTCTTAATTATACATTAGAATTTTCTGTAGGAGCGTTTTGCATTAAATATTGAAGATAAATCATTTTTTGTTATCTGTATTTTATCTCCTTTCATTGGTGAACAAAGCATCTTAATAAAGCACAAATTATTGCAGGAAGCATTATTGCAAGATTGCTATTTGGTCTTATCAAATTATTTCCTTTACATTTTTAATAAGTCATTAATCCATTTAAAATATAAATATAATGAAGAAGGAAATTATACCATTGTAGTACAACATTGCTCTCAATGATCAGGCCCATTTCATTAGAGTGAAATCAGAATCCTAATTACGCATTCTGTGATTATAACTATGAAGAGCAGTATCTCTCTCAGTTCTTTGCCACCACTTTATTTTTGCAACCATACCATCCATTGGTAACATCCTTTCTCCAGCTCAGTGCGAGGCTACCTTTCCTTTGCTCAACTCTTACCTATTCAATTGTAGCCTGAACATTACCAACAAATCCTTCTCTTCCTGTTCACCCACTATTGTCCCTGGTGTTGCTGATTCTCAACCCCAACGTTTTCTCATCCACATCCCTGTTCCATGGACACATCTTCCAAAATGCAGAGGGTTAGCTTCAATACATACCCTGACAACACACAATTCTATATTTACATCATTTCTCTCAATCCCTTTTTTGTCTCTGTTATCAAACCTGTTCGTTTGACATTCAGGCTGAGCGATTAATACTTTCAACCATTGAAATCTTGGCAAAACCAAAGACATTGGGCTGAAATGTATGTTTTTTGGACTAAGTGTGAATTCCATTGAGTTTTTAGAAGGGTTTTTAGCTGCAAGATTTCTCATCTATTTATCAAACCCCTTCATCAATGAGCCAACACTGTGTGGAGCTGGAGGAACACCGCAGGTCAGGCAGCATCAAGAGCAGGAAAGTTGCTGTTTTGAGTCAGGTCCTGACATGAAACGTCAATTTTCCTGCTCCTTGGATGCTGCCTGACCTTCTCTGTTTGTCCAGCTCCATACTGTGTTGCCTCTGACGCCAGCATCGGCAGTTCTTGCTCTCCCCTCATCAGTGACCTGCCCTGGCTATGTGGTGTCTTTCATGTCCAATTTCAGTTCCATCATTCTATATGCCAGTCCCAGAACTACTCATCACTCAAGAGGTATGCACCAAATGACTGGCATCCCTTGAGCCTGCACTGTTTTTTAAAGGTCGCTGTGCACCCAGACAAGCATTGGCAGTCCAATGTTGTTTCCCATGGCATTGTCATGGCACAACATTATCAAAGCCACACAGGAAACATAAGAACATCAGAAATAGGAGCAGGAGCAGGCCATCTGGCTTGTCAAGCCTGCACTGCAATTCAATAAGATCACACCTGATCTTTTTGTGGACTCAGCTCCAATTACCTGCCTGCTCAATTTCTTAATTCCTTTACTGTTCAAAAAACCTATCTATCTACACCTTAAAAACATTCAAGGAGATAGCCTTAACTGCTTCACTGGGCAGGAAATTCCACAGATTCACAACCCTTTGGGTGAAGACATTCCTCCTCAACTCAGTCCTAAATCTGCTCCACTGTATTTTAAGACTCTGACCCCTAGTTCTAGTTTCACCTACCAGTGGAAACAACCTCCCTGCTTCTATTTTATCTATTCTCTTCATAATTTGATATGTGACTATAAGATCCCCCCTCATTCTTCTAAATTCCAATGGATATCGTCCTAACCCAGACAATGTGCCCTCATAACCTAACCATCTCAACTCTGGAATCAACCTAGTGAACCTACTCCGCACCTTCTCCAGAGCCAGTACATCCTTTCTCAAGTAAGGAGACCAAAACTGTGCACAGTACTCCAGGTTTGGCCTCACCAGCATTCTATACAGCTGCAGCATAACCTCACTGTTTTTAAACTCCATCCCTCTAGCAATGAAGAACAACATTCCATTTGCTTTCTTAATTACCTGTTGCACCTGGAAACTAACTTTTTGTGATTTTTTAAAAAATTATTCCTTTATGAGATGCGGCATCTCTGGCTGGCCAACATTAATTGCCTATCCTTGCTCGCCCTTCAGAGGTGGTGGTGAACTACCTTCTTGGACCGCTGCAATCACCTGCTGTGGGTTGAACCACAATACCATTAGGGAGGGAATTCCAGGATTTTGACCCAGCAACATAGGAACAACAATATATTTTCAAGTCAGGATGGTGAGTGGATTGGAGGGGTATTTGAAAGTGGTGGTGTTCTCATATATTTGCTGCCCTTGTCCTTCTAAATGGAAGTGGTGGTGGGTTTGGAAGGTGCTGTCTGATGGTCTTTGGTGAATTTCTGCAATGTATCTTGTAGATAGTACACACTGCTGCTCTTGAGCATCAGCGGTGGACAGAATGGATGTTTGTGGATGTAGTGCCAATCAAGCGGACTGCTTTGTCCTGGATGGTATCAAGCTTCTTGAGTGTTGTTGGGGCTGCACTCATCCAGGCAAGTGGGAAGTATTCCATCACACTCCTGAATCGTGCCTTGTAGAGGGTGGACAGGCTTTGGAAGTCAGGAGGGGTGTTACTCGCTGCAGTGTTCCTAGCCTCTGACCTTCTCCTATAGACATTGTTTTTATGTGGTGAGTCCAGGTGAATTTCTGATCAATGATAACTCCCAGGATGTTGACAGTGGGGAATTCAGTGATGTTAATGCCCTTGAATATCAAGGGGCAGTAGTTAGATTGTCTTTTTAGATTGTCTTTTATTGGTGATGGTCATAGCCTGGAATTTGCATGGCGCTAATGTTACTTGCCACTTGTCAGCCCAGGCATGGATATTGTCCAAATCTTGTTGCATGTGATCATGGACTGCTGCAGTATCTGAGGAGTCACGAATGGTGCTTAACATTGTGCAATCATCAGCAAACATCTCCACTTTTAACCTTATGATGGAGGAAAGGTAATTGATGAATCAGCTGAAGATGGTTAGGCATAGGACACTGCCCTATGGAAGTCCTGCAGAGATGTCCTGGAGCTTGTGATTCATGCATAAGGACACTCAGGTCCCTCTGCACAGTAGCATGCTGCAATTTTTCACCATTTAAATAATAGTCAATTTTGCTTTGTTCCTACCAAAATGAATGACCTCACTTTTACCAACATTGTACTCCATCTACCAGACCCTTGCCCACACACTTAACCTATCTATATTCCTCTGCAGACTTTCAGTGTCATCTGCATACTTTGATCTACCACGCTTCTTAGTGCAAACTTTGACACATTACACTTGGTCCCCAACTCCAAATCCTCTATGTAAATCTATGTACATGGTTGACACTCTTTTGTACATGCAACATCATCCTCTCACCCTCATCGCTGTTAAACCAATAAGGCCAGACAGTTTACATGTCCTTAACTAAATCCCGTCGAAGCATCCTTTCTAGGTCACTGCTGCTCTGAAACCCACAGCTTCTCATTTTCCACTCAGGACACATCAGATACAGGCAGTCATTCAGAAATTCCAAACATTGAACTTTTATTTACAGACAACAAAAGGGAATACAAACAAAACCAACAAAAGCTACAGGTCATCCCCACAAAGCAAACCAAATGCTGGAATCTTGACCATTGGCAATTCTCCATTCCATGATGGCAAGTTGTACTCAGCCCTCATTTATTTGACAAGGCTGTCAGTCAACTCTTGCCTGGCTTATTGCACCCGATGCAGCTGACCTCTGGCATGCACATGGAGAGCCTCCTCTTTGCTAGTGCCCTCATCCTCCTTGAGGGGTCTGTTTAGCTCAGTTGGCTGGACAGCTGATTTGCGGTGCAGAGTGATACCAGCATTGTGGGTTCAGTCCCTGCAATGGGTGACGTTACCATGCAGGACTCTGCTTCTCAGCCTCTCCCCTCACCTGAGATGTGGTGGTTCTCAGGTTAAACCTCCACCATTCACCTCTCTCCAATGAAACAGCAGCCCTACTTTGTGGTAGCACTGTGGTGACTTTACCATACCCTTTACATCTTTCCCCTCAGGACACTGCTCCTGTTCCCCTAGTTCCTCAACATCCAGGACAGCACCTTGTTGCCTGATTCAGTCGTGCGGAGCACAACAGGCAGATTGATGCAACATGATCTGCCCAGACTATAGTGGGTGGCACTCCACCGACTGGTCCAAGCCCAGTACTGTATCTCCGCTCCATCATGGCCCTGGTCGAACCATGGGCAGCAATGTATCTGTGCTCTGTATCAATTGAGTGTTGTACAATGGAACTGTGAGCAATGGTCACAGTGGATAGACCTTGCCCCTTATAACCAGCCCTGCATGGCTCTTGACCCCTTTATGCACCAGGTATATGAGAGAGCTCCAGGACGTAGGAGTCAACGGCAGCACAATAATGGAATGAATGCCCTTCCTGTTGATGAATTCCGCTGTGTTGTGATACCACCCTCTTGGTGCCATGTGTGTACAGACAATGGCAGCCTGCACTGGGGAAACACGGTTATGCATCCTGAGGTACCCTATGGTAGTGACCTCTGACCTCTACCTGAGCTGGGCTCTCCTCATCCTCTGTGCTGACCTGCTGCTGCTCCTGGGCCTGCTATTGGCTCTGGTCCTCCTGCATCCATCCTCTTAGGAAGTCAGCCACATTTACCAGAATCCCCCAAGTGACTAGCGCAGGACTCTTGTGAAAATGACCTACGCTGGAAACAGAGGAAGTGAAAGAATTTCTTAGATCTCAGGCAAGTCAGTGGTGTCATTTCCTGCAGATGAGAGTAGCACACACCCCTCCAGTCTCCTGATCACTGTGCTTGCAGCTCCTTGACTCATGATACATGCCTTCACTGACGGCTTGTGCTGGCCCTAGATAACTGACTACTGCCAACTCCCTGGACTTCAGTCAGATAAATTCCCTTACCGAAGACAGCCCTAGCAGATATCTAACTACAGCTAAACCCCAGGACTATACATGGTTTGTGCTTGGGATTAATGGTTCTGAGCCCATAACAGACAGAACTCTTGTACCACATAAGGGGATTGATATGATTGGTTTCAGGCTTGGGTCCAAAAGAAAAATGAAAGTGAAAACTTGATCCATATATTTCTTTTTGTGTGGAAGGTGATTTACAACCTGCCCATGCTCAGTGAAACGGACATGAATAGTAGGACATAGACACATTCATGTCTCCTCATTTACCTGATTGTTGTATTGCATTTAGAGTTTCACACACTGCTCTGAACCTCAGCACCCAACTGGAAGCCAAACAGTATGATGTGCCAACATAGCGCAATTAGCTTTCACTTCTTAAAGTCTGTCCCTCTTAAAGGAAATAAGCAGTGAATCACAGGAAGCTGCTGAATGCTATTGCTGCAATTAGAATCAAGTATATTGGAACACAATGACAAAAAGAAGGCTCCAGGATGATAGATTACTGCACTGGAGGTATGAATGCTGAAAATAGACTGGATGAAAGAGGCGGTAGCTCTGCTTGGGAATCAGGAGACCTTCCAGCCTCACACATACCTCTTGCTGTCCCAATGTACTTTAAGGAGTATGAATAGATTATCTCATGATCCATTTGCAAAACATTCCATTACTTAACTGAGTGGGACAACACATTAGGTGTGATCACTTTGGGTCAGAAACTCTGGCTGAGAAAGGCTAGCCATGATCAAATCCTGTAAACGATAGACCTGGAATCCACTTGCCACGATCTTGTTTGGATATCTGGTCATGTGTTAAGCAGGGATCATGTGATGAGCTAACTCATCCCCATTTGTGCTTCAGAAATGGCTTTTCTCCAGATCACTGAATAGAAGCAGAGGAAATACTAAAGAAGCCAAACCCCTGAGTGGCGCACAGTTTCTCTCTTCATCCAGTTTTCAAGTTTTTGTCCTGCTGTCTGTCCAACCATTCCTTCACCTCAGGCAATATTTTGCGAATCAATCCAGTAGCTGCTATCTCCAAAACTACAGACAAATCATTTGTCAAAATCTTTAAGCCACCTTAATGCTGACTCCTGAGGGACTGTGGAGTCTAGCCTCAAGATATTGAAGTCATCAATTTCTGAGATTTGTAAATTAGTAACTTTTACTGGGTTTAAAAAACAGCCACAGAATCTATCGTCCGATTTCTACCTCACTTTTGTGTGTCTGTAAACTCTTGATTGCATGTATGCATGTAAGCTGAAGGAATTTTATTATTTTATTTAACCAGGGTGTTAACTACAATAAATACTATCTCCTTTTTAAAAACTTACGAAGAAACCAGCCTGTGAGTGTCTTTTGCAATCACAGCATGTATGCAGTTAAACACTTAACAAGTTAGGAGGTATTTGGTTCTAAAAATCTGTTGCAGTGAAACAAGGTATGGAGAGAAAGGAAAGTCATCCATTTTGTAAGAATCACTGATATATTATGTCGAATCTTACATTTCTTTGGCTAAATACAAGTTACATTGGGTTTTTTGGAGGAACTTTCACGGTGAGGCCTAGTGAGCTTTCTCACTGTTTCTGACGAAACTCACCTCATTAACCACCTATGCCACCCCCGCGGCCTGTGTCACTTCTGATTTCAACCTCACCTTACCATGCACCATTCCCAGAACAACTCGCCACTCAGCCGATAGCCCAGTATTCACCAGCATCCCTTATGTCCACTTCATCTTCAAAAGCCCATTGTGTATTCAGACAATCACTATCAGTCTCGAGCTTCCCTGCATGATTCCTGAAAATTACCTGGAGGTCCTGGGGGATGGATGGGACTTCTTCGTCCCTCAAGACCAGCAGTGGAGGCTACAACACCAGACCAGGCAAGCCTGGCCCGAATTTACCACCTGGGTTAGAACAGTCTCAGCTGCCTGGAAGAATTGACAGCACTGAAGAAAGTCAGTGAGCTTATTCACTCTGTCAATATAAGTGCAATAATCTGCTCTCTAATATCCCCCACTCGCTCCTTCTCTGTTACCATGGTGCCTCATGCTGTACCACTCTCACTGTCGGCTGCAATAGCTTCCATCACTCATCTCACACAACCCAATCCCCGACTGCACGAACCCTGCATGCCCTCTGTACTGTCTACTCATTCACTCACCCGGGACATCTCCCCACTGCACCAGAAGTCACTGTTGTGCCACTTTCTTTCATCTCCCTTAATACCTGTCTTTTTCTCATTCCAGGAGGAAAGCAGCCCCCCAGTGGGGCAAAAAGACAGAAGGAGGCCTGTCTGATATCCAGCTCCTTACTGACTATGTGGAATATAGGGGTAAAGGAAGGTTAATTTTCTAGCTTACTGGAGGGCAAGACTGCAAACAAGTTCTGCTGCATGGGCTCAGATGAGGACTTTGCTAGGGCAACATGCAGGCGAATACTAAATAAAAACCAGAAGAACTGTGGATGCTGTAAATCAGGAACAAAAACAAACTTGCTGGAAAAGCTCATCAGGTCTGGCAGCATTTGTGAAGGGAAAAACAGGGCTAACGTTTAGGGTCCGGTGACCCTTCCTCAGAATACTAATGGATATGCACTCTGACATGCTGGTACTTGGATAAATCTGCTGGGTACTGTCAGGGACCAAGCAGAACCCTGGATTCAACATGACAGAGGAACGTAGCAAAGAGCTTCCATTCTACACAACTTTTCCTCAATACCCCTATAATAGTGTAGACCCAGGGGCAATGCCATGCAGCACCATCCACCCTGCATCCCACCCCCAACCCCACCTATTGCAATCTTTGTATGGACAGCTGATTGAATCTGTTGCTCTCTCTGTGAAGATGTTGCGAGATCGGCAAATCTAGGAAGTCAGTACAACATTCAAAAACATTCCTGAGTATGTTTAATGATCTTGGAGTTTTGAAGTTCTGCAAGTATGGTGCCTGACCGGTTAGATGGCGTCAATGCTGGGGCCATCTTTTAGCTTAATGATCAATCTTTGGTGAAGGAAATATTAATTTTTCTGATGGAATTGTATGGTCCAGAATGTGAAATTTGTGTCTGAAGCAGCTTGCACTGTGTGACCCCAGTTAGACATTTGGCTTCTGTAATGTGGTGTGATGGATCTGAATTTCATGCCCAGAGTCTTTGGGTGGGAGCAGGGAAAGAATTATTCATGAGAATCTCTCCTCAGTAATTTGCTGCCACAAATTCAGCAGCTCAGTGTATTCAGGTTTCCTCCAGTTTCCTATTTCCTTTTTCATTTTCCTGTTTCACTTCTTCTTCATTTGGCACAGAAATCTCGAAGGAAACTGTCTTCTGAGTAGCTAGGTTGTGGAACATACGACAAATAATAATGGATCTTCAATCTAATTCTGGGCTTTTCTAAAGGATCAGTCTTGACGTGCCCAGATGGTGGAACCATTATTTTAAGCTGCCAATGTATGGTGTAATCAGAATCCATGTGGATGCATTAACTCTCATTATTTTGAACCTGGGTGCCTAATTCTTGGTTTTTGACAGCACTCATGATCCAGTTCTTAAAAGGAAAGTACTTGTCCCATAAAGCCGGCTACCACTCAATGGCCTGGATAGAACTGAGCTTATTCAGAACTAGTGCAATAGTACTGTTGGGAAACAAGGCATAGACTTGCATCCATGAATATGATGCATATTGGCCAGGTAGAAGCTCTTCCTGTTTAGAACTGGTACTGATTAGTAATGGGGAACATGCAGACTTAATCCATGCAGTGAATGATGCCCTGTTCCGTGGGAATGTTGTCGTACAGGAAATCCCAGTGCTCTTTCTTCCTGATTATATTCCTCATGGAGGCTAACTATTGTCACCTCATAAACAATGCATCAATGGCCTGCTGGATTGCTATTTACATAGCTAACTGATTGAAGCTGTTAATACTACCAAAAAACGGTTAGACTGAGTCCTTATCAGCCTGACACTTTCACTGATGTGACTTTGTAAACTGTTTGTCTGCACCTTTATAACTGCTGGAAATGGGGATTGTTTCCTTGGAGAGGAAGGATGAGCATAGATTTCGCATGTTAATAAAATATTTTTCCAAATGGAATTTTTTTCCAAGAATTCTGTTCAGGTGAGGTACCAAGGTTCATGGTCAGTACCACAAAATTTTAGCTAAAGGAATATGGGCACTAGGTTGCTTGCCAGGACAATTCAATGGAAAACAAAACACACTATTCTATTCGGCTCTGGGACTTTCAGTACTGTGATATGCTCATTTTGAATATAGTGAACATCTTCAAACGCCTTGCAAACCCCTAGCATCTCAGGAAAAGGTTTACAAAAGAGACACAACAAGATTTTCATCTTAACACACTAAATACCTCAGTTAATCAGGTCAGATTAGAAAGCTGGATCTGTTTAGTTTGGATAACAAGGAGTAGAGCTGGATGAACAGAAGAGGAAGGGTCCAGACCCGAAACGTCAGCTTTCCTGCTCGTCTGATGCTGCCTGGCCTGCTGCGTTATCTAAACTAAACAAGGCCAAATCCTTTTTGTGGACATGCAACCCTTATCAGAAAGGTACTTGTTTTACAGGTGGGTTGTTCTCTGGGAAAAGAGGAACCTCCTACATCTAACCTAGCTCTGTCCTTGAGTAACTTACAGAAATTGCCTCAGTGCTTCCTAATCTATCTACTTGAAATAATCTGTTAACGTAAATGTAGTCAAGCTTCTTCAACATTATAAAACCCTTTATTAAATTGCCCTGGCGTCAAAACACCTCTAAACTGAACGGAGATAGTAGGAACTGCCGATGCTGGAGTCTGAGATAACAAGGTGTAGAGCTGGATGAACAGAAGAAGAAGGGTCCGGATCCGAAACGTCAGCTTTCCTGCTCCTCTGATACTGCCTGGCCTGCTGTGTTCATTCAACTCTTCTGAAAAGGGTTGCATGTCCTCAAAAGGGATTTGGCCTTGTTTCTGGATAGGGCAGAGATCAAACAGGTTGAATACCTGGTAATATAAGTCATGGTCAATATGGTATCTTAGATTAATTTGATGGTCTACAGTGGTATTCAATTTCCTGGATTTTTTTAATTAGCCTTGGATTTTTATCTTTTTTTTCTCCTTCTCCTGGATTGCATGGTTGTTGTTTGTTGTGAATCATCATACTTAACACATGAGAACAGTATGGGGCAGGTTTGATCGACCATTTCAAATAAAACCAGTAAGTCTCGGAGAAGTTCATCAGGTCTGGCAGCACCTATGGAAAGAAAAACTGAGTTATCTTTACAAGTCCAATGATTATTCTTTGGACATCATTCTTTGGAGCCGTCGGACCTGAAACGTTAACTCTTTATAAACATTTTGCCAGAGCTGCTGAGTTCCTCCATAATTTCCTGTTATTTCAGATCTCTAACACCTCATTGTATTTTGGAGATAAAAGGTACTGCAGATGCTGGAGAATCCGGGGCTGGATGAACACAGCAGGTCAAGCAGCATCATAGGAGCAGGAAAACTTGACGTTTCGGGCCTAAACCCTTCATCAGAAATGGGGGAGGGGAAGAGGGTTCTGAAATAAATAGGGAGAGAGGGGGAGGCGGATAGAGGATGGATAGAGGAGAGGATAGGTGGAGAGGAGGCAGACAAGTCGAAGAGGCGGGGATGGAGCCAGTAAAGGTGAGTGTAGGTAGTGGGGTAGGGAGGAGATAGGTCAGTCCAGGGAGGACGGACAGGTCAAGGGGGCAGGATGATGTTAGTAGGTAGGAGATGGGGGTGTGGCTTGAGGTGAGAGGAAAAACAGGTTAGGGAGGTGGAGATGAGCTGGGCTGGTTTTGGGATGCGGTTGGGGGAGGGGAGATTTTGAAGCTTGTGAAATCCACATTGATGCCATTGGGCTGCAGGGTTCCCAGGCTGAATATGATTTGCCGTTCCTGCAGCCTT
>JAHRHZ010000013.1:12571706-12599706 GCA_024137785.1 Ginglymostoma cirratum | reverse complement strand
TATTTTGTCTGGAGGCCCATTTGGTCTTTTCCTGTATACTTATGCAGGATTCGAATAGTAAGTCTGCTCATTACTGAAATCTTCAGGAAGAAAAGTATCTATTGACGTACATGCCAAGGCAAGGTCAAGTTAACTTCACCTTTTTCCTCTGCCTATCAGTGCAGAGGTTGATAGACCAGTAGATAGTCCATGGCATTGTTATTGCAGGTGTCATTTTCTTCTCTTCCACTTTTACTGACCATGCCAAGTCAGCAAATTCCCAGTAGCAAACAGTTAAGGAAATTTCAGGCAAAAAGGACATGGCAACCATCGGCACAAAAGTTACTGAATATCTAAATGCTGGCTGAAAGAGAACAAAATCAGCCTTTATAAATCCTTGGATGGTATAAATTGCATCCTAACTTCAAAGTCCCCATTAGATCTTGCCACCAACTTTTAATGGTTATGTGATAAATTTCAATTTCGGCATACCAGGAAAAATGCTAGTGAAGATTCTATCTTCTCTGGGTGGTATAAAAGTGGACCAAAGACAGTAGAAATTTCCACCAGATTTGCCTGCCTCTAACATCTTAAGATATAAACATCTTTGATTTCACAAAACTTTATTGCAACAATCTCGAAATGCATTATTGCAGATTTTTCTGATACCATCAGCAAAAGTCACTCATCCTTAGTCTGTAAAACAATGGGAACATTACCATTAACACTGTTCATAACCCAGCAATGTTCTTGATCAACATAGTTTGAAGAACATAGGAAGAACATGAGGTTTTTCTGATAAAACAACTTGGCACAGCAGTTTTCAACCTGTTTAGCCGATGTGGTTAAAAACCAAAAGAACTGGATGCTGTAAATCAGGAAGAGAAACAGAAGTTGTTGGAAAAGCTCAGCAGGTCTGGCAGCGTCTGTGAAGAAAATGTCAGAGTTAACGTTTTGGGTCCGGTGACTCTTCCTCAGAACTGATAGTAGGAAAATGTTGATTTATACACAGAAAATAGGGAGAAGGATGGGGTAAGGAGTAAATGATAGAAGAAAGGATAGAGCCCAAAGAGGGGGAAGAGCAGTGGGATAGACAAAAGAGTTGATAACGATCTGGCTAGGGGGGTGAATAGCAGTTAATGGGGACTGTTAGTGACTAACAGTAGGTAGTGTTTAATGGCAGGCTATGTGATAACAATCTTGTGTGTGGGGTAGGGGGCTGGGACATGGGAGAGTTTAGGCCTTAAAATTATTGAACTCAATATCGAGTTGGGAGGGCTGCAGGAAAATGAGGTGTTGTTCTTCCAGCTTGCACTGAGCTTCACTCGAACACTGCAGCAAGCCAGAGACAGAGATGTTGGCCAGGGAACAGGGTTGTGTGTTAAAGTGGCAGGCAACAGGTAGCTCAGGGTCTTTTTTTGCGAGCAGAACGTAGATGTTCTGTGAAGTGGTCACCCAGTCTATGCTTCGTTTCCCCAATGTAGAGGAGACCACATTGTGAGCAGCGAATGCAGTGGGCTAGATTCTGGGAAGTGTAGGTGAAGTGTTGCTTCACCTGGAAGGTATGTTTGGGCCCTTGGATAGTGGAGGGAGGAGGTAAATGGGCAGGTGTTGCATCTTTGCCGGTTACAGATGCTGCCAGACCTGCTAAGCTTTTCCAGCAACTTCTTTTTTTGTAGCAAATGTGGTTATTTGCAAACTAATTATTTTTGGAAGTCAGTTGTCATTTGTAAAATTAGAATTGCCTCAATAATTCAAGTTTATCAGTTCTAGAGCTGGAACATAGCATCAGCCTGGTATTGGTTTTGCTATGCCAGTGGATTATCCCAAGAATAATGTAATTAGATTTCACCATTGTCATGCATATGGCATAAACATAATCTAAGGAATCAATATGCAAATGTTGACATTTAATGTTCTTTTCCTTCTCAGATATATTCCAATACCACTTAAACACAAACAGATGCATAGAAGTAGAGCTAACCATTTGAGCTACTGGGTCAATTGTAATTCAAAATGTTCTATGTGATTTGGAGCTTGCTTGAGTATTATGTCAGAAGACTTGTTAAAACTATGCCTATACTAGCTATGTTACACATGTATATAGCTGTATTACTGACATTTGATACTGTCAAAAGCTGTCTCTCTCTGAAAGGTCACCAATACCTGCAATTCATACTAAGCAGCAGGACTAAAAGATCAAACAAGATTTTATGCTGGTGCTGTCTCCTGCAAATTAATTAATGCTGTGTTTAATGCTTCCGGAAGTGATTTCCCGCAGCTGATTACAGTTGCTAATGCTGTAGTGAAAACTGCCCAGTTTATTTTACAATTTCTGTAGCACCTGATCCAGTTGTAAATAATTGTACCTGGGGAATCTAGTACCAACATAATTACTTTATCCAGCTATGTCTCTCCACTTATTTACAGTGATATGTCACATGCAGACACATTCAACCATTACAGCTAAATTACTTGTGGAGTCAATAGATTAGCTTGGACAAGATTGCAACTCTATTGAACTTAGAACTTGGCTTCTTTGGAACAAGGTACTGTCATTCCCCATTTATTTGGAAGAAATGCTGAGTGAGTCACTCTAAAAATAAGGTTAGATAGAATCTACATTTATGTAGCACCTTTCAAATTCTCAACACCTCTCAAAGCATTTCAAGACAATTGAAGGTCTTTTGAAGTGCAATCTATCTTTAACATTGGGAATTGCAGCATCCAATTTGGTTATGGCAAGTTGAGCAAACAGCAATCAAACAATTACTAGATAATCTGTTCTTCTGCTACTCACTGGGGGATAAGTGTTGGCCAGGACATTGGGAGAACTCCCCTTCTTCTCCAAACAGTGCATTTTGATTTTTGACATCTACTTGAGAGGTCAGACAGGGCCTAATTGTAAGGTCTCATTTGGAAGATGGCATTTCCATCAGTGCTGCACTCCCTTAAACCACTGCAGTCAGTTAGCTCTTTTGGCTAGATGGCTGATTTGCAATGCAGCACGATATAAACAGTGTGACTTGAAGTCCCACACCACCTGAGTTTACCATGAAAACCCCGCCTTCTCAACCTTACCCCTCATCTGAGATGTGATGACCAACAGGTTAAACGCACCACCAGGTATCACTCTCTAATGTCAGAGCAGTGCTATGGCACAATGTTGACTTACCTTTACACCCCTAATACTGAACTGAAATTATGATTTTGCAGTCAGATCTCTGCAGAGGGCTTTAAGCCCCTGGTCTTCTGATTCAGAACTGAGAAGGTTTTGAATGACCAGTTTACCAGGCAAGCAATCTTGTATCATCTATCATATATCACTTGACCCTTTATTAAATTAATGTGCTCAGGCAAGGTCCTATATTGGATGCATTTTCAAGTATTTATCTGCAAAGCCTAATCTAAATACATTTATAAAAATGCTATATGTTCAGATAGAAGCTTAACTGGAGGAACACAAAAGAAATATAGATTGATGTATCCACTGGTCCTCCTGGCTTCCTTCCAATCCTTCTTCAGTGTTATGGTGCAAGACTGAGGCATGGTAAAAATTTTACTGTAAAATTTACTGTAAAATTGAGGCACGGTAAAAATTAATCCTGAACATTAATATGTTTAAGAATGACACTCTGACCACGATTTTTATTTCTAGGATCAACAATGAAACACACATTTTAAAACATCAGTGGGTTACTTTCAGGTTCAATGCTGGCAAACAGCCTCAATCCTTCAGAACACCTGATGGATTGAAAATCAAGTGTGTGCACACCTAAATTTTCAGTAAGTGTGGTAATGAAACAAACCAATTTTGTCTTTGATTTAACATGGCAATTGCACTTTCATTAAATACACTTAAAAGTGGTTATCAAAATCTATCTCCACTCAAACAAATCATATCCAGTTGAAAAGATATGAGCAAAGTACAGTTAGTTTCTGCCAGTCTAAAGGCTGAGGGAAAGGCCCAGTCATTCAAGTTGAATATAAACATCTTTAAGGATTTATTCATCTACACGGTTGATTGGCAGCATTCAGTAAATATTTAGCTGACAGTTGTGTAAATCTGTTGCATTGCTTTACCTTGATATTCATCAAACTGTGTCATAAAAACTGTAATTCTATTTGCAGCCTTGAAAGAAAGATAAGTGGATAGCTCTGAAGATGATGAGGATAATAAGGCTCAGTAATAGGGCATCAATATTTATTTTCTACTGCATGAGAAGCTGGTTAACTTTAAAATTATGATAAAATATATGTTGTGTTATAGTCCTTACTCAGGGGAGGCAATGGCCTCGTGGTATTATCGCTGGACTGCTAATCTAGAGACCCAGGTAATGTCCTGGGTTTGAATCCTGCCACAGCAGATGGTGGAATTTAAATTCAATAAATAACTAGAATTAAGTGTCTAATGATGACCATGAATCAATTATTGGAAAAACCTATCTGGTTCACTGATAATCTTTAAGGAAGGAAACTGCCATCCTTATAGGATTGGCCTACATGTGACTGCAGACCAACAGCAATGTGGTTGACTTTTAGCTGCCTTCTGGGCAATTAGGAATGAACAATAAATGCTGGTCTAGCCAGCAATGACCTCACCTTATGAATGAATAAAAAAAAAGCCCTTTCTTTTCGCATTTAATATGTTTATTGTGCAGTTGAAGCTGAAATCAAATTCCATTGTGTTATTCTGTTGCATTCTAAGGCAAGACAGATCTCATGAAGCATGGGATTAAACTGGGTAAAAAAAAATCCAAAAGAACAGCGGATGTTGGAAATCAGAAACAAAAAAACAGAAATTGTTGGAAAAGCTCGGCAGGTCTGGCCGCATCTGTAGAGAAAAATCAGAGTTAATGTTTCAGGTCCTTGCTTGGAACTCAGATTAAACTGGGAACTGATTTAGACTGAATAGGGTTCCGTTTTACTCCCTTATTCATATTATGAATTCATGAAGAAATATAGACGTGGGATAATATTGTATCGGGGTCACAGGGAAATGGCATCTCACTCGCATGAACACTGTGGAGAAAAGTATGAAAGATAGAAAGAAAATTATCTAGAGATAAAAGATACTGTTACAAAATTGTAACATACGCAGGTACCAATCAAGGCTGGGAATCCGAGTTTAGAAAAATTTACTTCATTCATCTTGACTTGAACAACTCCACTCAAAACAACACATGTTGTAAATTTATCAGTGTTTAAGGAACTTAAATGCTCCGAGCTGACATTTGGTTTTTTCCTGTTTTTCCTTGATGACGCCTAATTCAAGCAATTCTATCAATCAATGCTCAGCTTTAGAAGTGCATTAGTAAGTTAGAACAGTGGTGATTTTTATTTTTATATCTTGTGAACTATTATTGCCGTAATAGTTTAAAAAGTATATTGAGCATACACAAAAAATCTAGCCAAACCATCTGCATGGTTTTGCTACACTAATATAGCTTTTGTGTTTGCTGAAACCCAATTCAAAGATCTGGGTAAATGGCTGATCGCTAATAATAAGTAGGTGGATTTACCAATTTAGTGGAACAGCTACAGAGGGAGAACTATGTCTCTGCAAATCACTCCAGGTAATTTCAAACATTCCAATGAGGAAAACTTAGATACTGCCTATTGATTGTGATAGTATCCTAGCGTCATAATAGTCTAGGAAGAAAACGTATCGAATGAACAACTTGTCTTGATTTATTTAGTGTATTCTCTCTGTCAGGGATATATTTCAGAGCATCTGGACTTATGAAGATCACCATGACAAGACTACGAGGCACCACAAAACAGCATGCAACTTAAAAGCAAGGGATTAATGAGGTATCCTATATTCAAAGGAAACCCTAGTTGTCAACCTATATTCATTCTGGATTTGATTTTAGGTACTATCATATCATTAGCGGTCCCATTCAAATATCAGTCAGATACAGCTGGATACTAGTCATGTTGCCACATTGAGTGGGATGTAGAATTTTCAGGTGCCTCTGACTTAATGTGATGGAGATATACTGATCTCACTCCATTCTGCCTTTGGCATTGTCTGATAGCTGCTTCCTGTTGTTTTAATGGAACTCTGTGCTCATCTGACACAACAAACAAGAACCTCGACAAAGAGAAGGATTATTTTGCTTCTCATGCAAATAAAATTAGAAAGGTTCCCAGTGTCATCTGGAAAAACTTCAGTGATGTTCCTGAGCAAACAGAAACTTAAAGAGATAACAATGATGTATTTTTCAGTCAAAAACCGAAGGATGAGACTTTACCAATTAGTTCATTGCCACACTTCATTCAACATTATGGGGTATAATTCAAATTTTATTACTTGGCATCTGACCAGCAGGTTCACACGACCTATTGTAGAGTCTTTTGCAGGATTTTGAAGTCGACTTCATCACATGAATCATCACATCAAATGCCATGTTTACCACGGCAAGCAATCAGGCAGCTTTTGCCAGACAGAATGAGCAGATGTATTGAAGGCAAAATACTGCTGATGCTGGAAATCTGAAACAAGCACAGAGAACGGTAAGGAAACTCAGCAGTTCTGGTGGCATCTGTGGAGGGAGAGAAACAGAGTCAACTTTTCGAGTTCGGTATGACACTTCTTCAGAAATGTGCGGATGCTCGGGCTTGAGCTTCTGACTGGCTTCTCACAGGTGAGGCCATTGACAGTTGCTCCAGATCAGAATTCTCGATCTACCAGTAGGGCTTGCACTCTGTCACTGTTCAGCTGGTGTACAAAAGATTCCTGGACAGTTGCCATGATGCTTTCATCCTACACCACTTCACACCATAAGGCATATTACTGTCTGGCTGTGAGAAGACAAGGGTACCATATAAAAAAAAGGTTGTTGACATTTGTGGAAAACGCAAGCAATAAAAGTCAGGAGATAAAGTGAAAGCCATTTGAGCAACAGATTTATAATTCAGTAACTGATGACACCCTGAAGGTGTGATTCAGGTGCCTCTCTAGATTTGGATGCATTCAGTCATATATCCCAGCCACAGGCTCTACAACGGTGATGCTGATCTGTGCATTGTACAACATCGTACAATAACAAGGCTTGAACCTGAGGAGGAACAAATGACGGAGCCTCTTCAGAGGAGGCAGTAGAGCCAGATTCAGCCAAAATACCAGCAATAGCACATGTTGTTCCCTAGGGTGCCCCTATGATTGTGAGATTCAGTAAAGCATGGTCACCTTTCCAGCATCCACAGCAAACCCACTTTCTCCCCTCCTCTAAACCCTTGCCTCAAAGCAAAATAATTCCCCACTGTGCTTGCCAGCACCAAAAATGAACGGACTAACAAAGTGGAGGGAAGGGAAACCAATTAGATTTTCCTGGCTGAAAACTCAAAATAGAACTTAACAATTGGACATTGTGTAGCACATTCACATCTGTACCTTTGTGCAATTGCAAAACTTTGTACTTGTTCTTCTTCGTAATTCTTACATAATACAAACCTATGGCTTCAGGAGAGAGTGGGACAGGCTACTGAGATCCACGCTGTGGTTGTGGAGATGCTTTTGGACAATATCCTCTGAATTTGGTGCCAGTGAATAGTTCACCAAATGTGGTGGAGATTAGTGGGAAGCCAGGTGATTGGGGAGTCTTTCAAAACCAGCAGAGGATGATTAAAAAAAAGCAATTAGGGCTGAGAAGATGAGGTATGAGGGTAAGCTAGCTAGTAATATAAAAGAAGATTGCGAGAGTCATTTTAGATAAATAAACAGTAAGAGAAAGGCAAGAATGGACATTGGACAACTGGAAAATGAGGTGAGAGAAGTAATATTGGGGAACAAAGGAATGGTGGAGGAACTGAATAGGTATTTTGCATCAGTTTTCACAGTGGAAGACACCAGCAGCATACCACAACTACAAGAGAGTCAGAGGGCAGAGGTGAGTGTACTGGCCATCGCTGAGGAGATGATGCTGGGGAAGCTGAAAGATCTGAAGGTGAATATATCACCTGGTCCAGATGGACGACACCCCAGACTTGAGCAGGAGATAGCTGAGGAAATTGTAGAGGTATTGGTGGTGATTTTCAGGAATCACTGGAGTCAGGGAGCGTTCCAGAGGATTAGAAAATGGCTAATGCAACACCCTATTTGAGAAATTGAATGAATAAACCTCAACGAAGAGATTGCCAACAAGATTCCACTTTTTATTGCTTTCTGTTGCCACGTCACATGTATTTCTTAATATCCATTGATCCATTGAGAATTGATGACTTAAAAACCATTATCAATCATTCTAAAAATCAATTACAGGTTCTATACATATTTTCAAGAAATGTTAAGTTTTCACACTGTACTGCTGTGGAACAAAGCCATTACAGAACAAGTTTTTGGATGCTTTGTGATTGTTTGATATTTAATTGTCAGCATTTAACTGTGAGGTTCTCATCTCCAATGGCTAAGCAACTGAGACATGTTTCATCCATAGCATCTCCTCCTTGTTTGCAGATATCAATAGCGAAGTTGATGGAAGACCTCTTGTTCTGGCCTCCCCCTGAGACTCTATGCTCTATTCTCTTGCAAGGAGAAAAAGAACAGGCCTGTGACAGAGATAGCCAGAGCTGAGCAGATAGAAAGGAGCATTGTTGAGAATGACAATGAGGTAGAGGTCTGTTATTGTGTTAAGATGAGTGTGAATGTCAATGGAAGATAGACAGTTGGGAATGTAAGAAAGTACAAAAACAAGGAGGGATGGCATAGTGTAATTTGATGTAAGGAGCAATTTGTTAGAGTAGGCTTAAGAAGTCAGTGTGGGGCAATTCACATGATACACATGTTGGGGTGTAATCAAATATGCCACTGTGTTTACCTTTTCTGACTTGATTAGATTAATAATTTCCATTCAGCACTGAATCAAGGCATGTAGCATAATCTCCAATCCCATGTTCTTGTTTTCATGGGCATAGTTCATCTTCTCAGTTGCAGTGGAGTGTATCTCTCTCTGAGCCTTAATAGCCATCAACATCACATCTGGTGAGGCATCAGTCATATGAGGGGAGACTTGGCATCTTAGGATTCCAGGAGGACAATCATTGCTTTGGGCCCTTATTTCTGGTATTTGTCAATTATTACCTTTGTGATGTTCCTTCAAATACTGGAGTTGGAATTGGCTCATGACAGTTGCCATCAAAGTTGCTCACACCGTGATTGGGAAATTCGGAAGTCAGATTCAAATGCAGCGACTTGGTTTAAACTGTCAAGCTCACTGCAGTTGTTTCCAGGTCTCCCACATGTTACCAGGCTTCGACCTCTTCTATATTCCTTCGCATATCATGACGTTAAATCTGTCCTATAGTTCCTTTTGTTGGCATGCAAACTGTCTCCAATATATTTTTGATTGAAGCACTTACCAGTCATGGGATTGTAGCTGCAGCAAGAGAAAAGAAATCAATTCATAAAAAATAGAAAACACAAAAGAAGGCAAATAAAACAAAACAAAGTTATTCTTTCAACAAAAGAATGACCCCTGGAGGAGTTGTTGTTATTCAAAGCCATTGCAATTTGATTGCCAAACAGGGCAGTAAAACTCAGTACAAACCCAAGCTTCAAGCAAAATTGGCTAGCAAGCAGGATCAGACTCGTAAAAATCAGCTTAAATTTTTGACGTCTTTAAAGGACTTTACGGAGCATTGCTTCCAGACTACAAAGCGAAACTGTGGGTCACCCTGCTCCAGACGTCCCTTCTGTAAAGAGGGTTCCAGCTCTACTAGTTCTTGTTAGCCCAGTTCTGAGCTGGAAAATGAAGTGTTGTTCTGAGCAGGCACCCCAGTAGGAAGACCCAGTTGAACTGGTTGCATAGCTAAGTGGAAGATAAACTGGCGATATTACCAGTTGAATGGGTTCCTTCCCTTAACTGTCATCTATTTAGATCCGCCCATTTCCCCAAATACTTACCTTAGTGCTGGGGATAACTTCCTGCTGCGTGAAATCCACTTCTTCCTTGATATTTTCATGTGGTTTTAGTGGGAGTCCTGCATCTCGTAGGAGAATGAGGTGCAGGAATTAAAATGGCTCAGGCCTCACATATTAAGAACATAGAACAAAGAACACTACGGCACAGTACAGGCCCTTTGGCCCATGATGTTGTGCCGACCTATTATCCTGCTCTAAGATCAAACTACCCTGCATACCCTACATTTTACTATCACCCATGTGCCTATCCAAGAGTCGCTTAAATGTCACTATTGTATCTGACTCCACCACCACCACTGGCAGGGCATTCGACTCACCCACCACTCTCTGTGTAAAGAACCTACCTCTGACATCTTCCCTATACCTTCCTCCAATCACCTTAAAGTTATGCCCCCTCGTAATAGTCATTTCTACCCTGGGAAAAAGTCTCTGGCTATCCACTCTATCTATGCATCTCATCATCTTGTACACCAAGTCACAACATCAAGTCACCTCTCATCCTTCCTCGTTCCAATGAGAAAAACCATAGCTACCTCAACTTTTCCTCATAAGACCTGCCCTCTGCTCCAGGCAGCATCCTGGTAAATCTCCTCTGCACCCTCTCGAAAGCTTCCTCATCCTTCCTATAATGAGGTTACCAGAACTGAACACAACATTCCAAGTGTGGTTTAACGAGGGTTTTATAGAGCTACAGCATAACCTCATGGCTCTTAAACTCAATTCCCATGCCAATGAAAGCCAACGCACCATACACCTTCTTTACTACCCTATCAATTTGGGTGGCAACTTTGAGGGATCTATGGACGTGAACCCCAAGATCCCTCTGTTCCTCCACACTGCCAAGAATCCTGCCGTTAACCCTGTATTCTGCCTTCAAATTCAACCTTCCAAAATGAATCACTTCACACTTTTTCTGGGTTGAATTCCATCTGCCACTTCTTTGCTCAACTCTGCATTCTGTTGTTGTCCCGCTGCAACCTACAACAGCCCTCCACACTATCCACAACTCCAGCAAACTTCGTGTCATTGGCAAACTTACTAACCCACCCTTCCACATCCTCATCCAAGTCACTGAGAAAGATCACAAAGAGCAGAGGTCCCACAACAGATCCTTGCGGAACACCACTGGTCATTGAGCTCTAGGCTGAATACTTTCCATCTACTACTACCCTCTGTCTTCTATTCGACAGCTAATTCTGTATCCAGACAGCCAGATTTCCCTGAATCCCATGCCTCCTTATTTTATGAATGAGCCTACCATGGGGAACCTTATCAAATGCCTTGCTAAAATCCATATACACCACATCCATTGCTCTACCGTCATCAATGTGTTTTGTCACATCCTCAAAGAATTCAATAAGGCTTCTGAGGCATGATCTGCCTCTCACAAAGCCATGCTAACCATTTCTAATCAAATTGTGCTTTCCTAAATAATCATAAATGCTATCTCTCAGAATCCTCTCCAATGATTTGCCCACAACAAAAGTAAGACTGACTGGTCTATAATTCCTAGGATTATCCCTATTCCCTTTCTTGAACAAGGGAATAACATTTGCCACCCTCTAATCATCTGGTACTACTCCAGTGGAGAGTAAGGACACAAAGATCATCACCAAAGGGGCACCAATCTCTTCCCTTGCTTCCCGTAGTAACCTTGGGTATATCCCGTCTGGCCCAGTGGACTTATCTATCCTCATGTTTTTCAAAATTTCTAGCACATCCTCCTTCCTAACATTAACCTGTTCGAGTATGTCTGCCTGTTTCATGCTGTCCTCACAAACGTCAATGTCCCTTTCACTGGATGAATACTGAAGTAAAGTATTCGTTATGGGCCTACCCTACCTCCTCCATCTCCATACACAAGTTCCCTCCACTATCCCTGATCAGCCACAACATCTTAGCTCCAAGTACTGATCCATGCTCTAAGTTCATCACCCTTATTCCTGACACTTCTTGTGTTAAAATAGGCACACTTCAATCCTGACTGCAACTTTGCCCTATCATCTGTCTATCCTTCCTAACTGGCTATCCTCTTGTTCCTCACATAAGTATAGAACTATGGAAGTTTTTCTTAATCCTACCCTCCAAGGCTTTTTCATACCCCCTTCTAACTACCCTAAGCCCATTCTTCAGTTCCTTCCTGGCTACCTTGTAACCCTCTATAGCCCTGTCTGATCTTTGCTTCCTCAACCTTAAGTAAGCTTCCCTTTTCCTCTTGACTAGATGTCCCACATGTCTTGTCATCCAAGGTTCCTTCACTTTACCATCCCTTCCTTGCCTCAGTGGGGCAAACCTATCCAGTACTCATAGCAACTGCTCCCTAAACAACCTCCACATTTCTGTAGTGCATTTCCCTGAGAACATCTGTTCCCAATTTATGCTCCACAGTTCTTGCCTAACGGCATTGTAATTTCCCCCCCCCACCCCGAATTAAATACTTTCCCATACCATTTGCTCCTATCCCCCTCCATGACTATAGTAAAGGTCAGGGAGTTGTGATCACTATCACTGAAATGCTCTCCCACAGACAGATCTGACACCTGGCCTGGTTCATTGCCAATAACTGAATCCAATATGGCCTCCCCTCTAGGTGGCCTATCTTTATATTGAGTCAGAAATCCTTCCTGGACACACCTGACAAAATCTGCTCCATCCAAACTATTTGCACTTTGGAGGTTCCAGTCAATATTAGGGAAGTTGAAGTCACCTGTGACAATAACTCTATTACTTCTGTACCTTTCCAAAATCTGTCTCCCAATCTGTTCCTCAGTGTCTCTGTTGCTAATGGGGGGTCTATAGAAAACTCCCAATAAAGTGGCTGCTCCTTTCTTGTTTCTGACTTCCACCCATACTGACTCAGTAGACAAACCCTCCTCTACTACCTCCCTTTTTGCAGCTGTGATACCATCCCTGATTAGCAATGCCACACCCCCATCTCGTTTACCTCCCTCCTTATTTCTTTTGAAACATCTAAACCCTGGTACATCCAACAACCATTCCTGCCTCTGTGTTATCCAGATCTCCGTAATGGCCACAACATCTTAGCTCAAGTATCGATCCATGCTCTAAGTTCATTACTCTTATTCCTGACACTTCTTGCATTAAAATAGACACACTTCAATCTTGACTGCAACTTTGCCCTATCAACTGTCTATCCTTCCTCACAGACTCTCTGCATGCTGTATTTGCTTGTACAAAAGATATCCTATCTTCTGATCCATAGCTCTGGTTCCAATCCCCTTGCCAAACTAGTTTAAACCCTCTCGAAGAGCTCTAGCAAACCTCCCACCCAAGGTATTGGTACCCCTCCAGTTCAGGTACAGTCCCTCTTGTACAGGTCCCACCTTCCCCAGAAAGTATCCCAATGATCCAAATATCTGAAGCCCTCTCTCCTACACCAGCTCTGTAGCCACGTGTTGAGTTGCACTTGCTCTCTATTCCTAGCCTCACTAGCCTGTGGCACTTGTAGTAATCCTGCGATTACTACTCTGCTCATCCTGCCTTTTAGATTCCAACCTAATTCCCTATATTCACTTTTCAGGTCCTCACCCCTTTTCTAAGTTATGTCATTAGTACTGATGCGTACCACAACTTCTGGCTGCTCACCCTCCCCCTTAATAATCCTGTAGACTCGATCTGAGACATCCCTGACTCAGGCACCCAGGAGACAACATACCATCCAGGAATCTCGTTCGCAACTACAGAATCTCCTGTCTGTTCCCCTAACCATTGAACCTCCTATCAGTATATCTCTCCTATTTTCCCTTCTGAGCCACAGGGCCAAGCTCAGTGCCGGACACCTAGCTGCTATGGCTTTCCCCTGGTAGGTCATCCCCCTCAACAGTATCTAAAGAGGTATACTTATTATTGAGGGGAACAGCCACAAGGGATCCCTGCACTGTCCGCCTATTTCCTTTCCCTCTCCTGACAGTCACCTACTATATTTATTCTCTAACTTGGGTGTGACAACCTCCCTATAACTCCTACCTGTCACCCTCTCAGCATCCTGAATGATTAGGAGTTCATCCAGCTCCAGCTCCAGTTCCCTAACACAGTCTGTGAGGAGCTGAAGTTGGGTGTACTTCTCGCAGATAAAGTCAGCAGGGACACCAGTGGTGACCCTTACCTCCCACATCCTACAAGAGGAGCATGGAACTGCCCTAGCTTCCATCATCTCTACTCTAGATTGCCAATGGAGATAAAGAGAAAGGCATTTGCTATGGGGAGAGTCTATAGAAAAACTCCCAATAATCTCCCAAACTCCCAATAAAGAGAAAGGCATTTCCTGCCTGTGCCTAATTCCACCTGTCATTATCACACTCCAGCTTAAGACCAGGCTATTATTCTTGAAAGTGTTGCAAAATTAAATAAGATTTTGTCACTGTCAATTCATTAAGTAACTTGTTCATAATATGGCCTTATGTGTGAGAGTATACTGCTTGGGTTCTCAATACAGCTGGGCCAGTTTGAAACGTGAAAAAATACAGTTATATGGCTAGCATGGTGTGAAATTCCTTCAAAACCAACAGCTGTATAACCTGTTTTTGTTCAGCAGAAATAAAATTCATAATACAATAACTACCATGCAGCTCAAACTCATCTGTGAGTGTGTAACAAAAATGTGTTCAGACACAAACTTACAGAAACATGAAAGGAAAATAAATGCAATGAGCAGCTGCACTCGGGATGACTACGTCTGCCATGCCAAAGGCTTTAAATAAACACATTTTCTATGGTAAGCTAAAATCTTGCCTACTAAATACACAAGATAGAGTTATTCAGATTTTTTCGGAGGAAGGTAAATGGTGATATTTTACTACTAATGAGTCACATGGATAATTTTAAAAGGAAAATTTAATTAGTTTTTGTTTCAATACTGTCACTTTTACTTACACTTGTGTCCACTGTATGGATCTGTGAAATAATAATAATATGATTAAGACTGGCACAGGAATATGCATGGGCAGGTCTCTGATTTGCCTATGCGCATCGGCAAAATGATTTAGTTAATGCCTCTGGGTCAAAGTCCATTTGATTTTCTAAGCTACAGTGCACACGTAAGCAATGCACAGAAATTTCATAAAATATGCAATGGTCAAACTAGAGGAGCAGATGACTCACAATGTCAATTTGCATCAGTGGCTTGTTTTATTAAAGATATGCTTAAGATTCTTCCCCTGATTACAAAGATATGCAGGTTAGGCAGAATGGCCATGCTAAATGATCTGGACAATATCTAGGCTTGGGCTGACAAGTGGCAAGTGACATACATGTCACACAAATGCCAGGCTATGACCATCACCAATAAGAGACCATCTAACCACCACCCCTTGACATTCAATGGAGTTACCATCACCGAATCCCCCCCCATCAACATCCTAGGTATTACCATTGACCAGAAACTCAACTAGACTCACCACATTAACACAGTGCCTACAAGAGCAGGCCAGAAGCTAGAATACTACGGCAAGTAACTCACCTCCTGACTCCCCAAAGCCTGTCCGCCATCTACAAGGCACAAATCAGGCATGTGATGGAATACTCCCCACTTGCCTGGATGAGTGCAACCCCAACAACACTCAAGAAGCTTGACACCATCCAGGACAAAGCAGCCCGCTTGATTGGCACTACATTCACAAACATTCACGCCCTCCACCACCGATGCTCAGCAATGTGTACTATCTGCAAGATATAATCCAGAAATTCACCAAAGATCCTCAGACAGCATCTTCCAAACCCATGGCCACTTACATCTAGAAGGACAAGGGCAGCAGACATATGGGAACACCACCACCTCCCAGTTTCCCTCCAAGTCACTCACCATCCTGACTTGGGAATATATCGCTGTTCCTTGACTGTTACTGGGTCAAAATCCTGGAATTCGCCCCCAATAGCATTGTGTGTCACTCCACAGCAGGAGCACAGCAGTGGTTCAAGAAGGCAGCTCACGATCACTTTCTCAAGAGCAACTAGGGATGGCAAGAAAAGCTAGCCAGTCAGCGATGCCCACATCCCACAAATGAATAGTAAAAAAATGCACATAGTGCATAGGGATGTGCAGGCTAAATGGATTAGCCATGGGAAATGCAGGATTACTGGGATAGGGTAGAGGGGTAGATCTGGGTGGCATGCTCTATGGAGGGTCGGTGTGGACTCGATTGGCCAAATAGCCTGCTTCCACACTATACAGATTCTATGAGTATGAGTGAACAAATTGACTTATTTGTCTTTGATGAATCATTTATCACTGAGCATTGAAGTTCAGATAACGTTTCAGCAAAATCTGGGCCTCAGAAGGTTTTTTCACACCATTTGAAGTGCAATGGATATCTGTACTCTTTCTAGTGAATGTACCGTGAGGTTGAACTTAGCATTGGAAACAGATTTGACTACATGCAGCCATATTCCAAACATTGTTCTGAATAATGTACAGGTCAAACTTTCACTGGTAACTAATACAACATCGTTTTATGTAGGTTTTGTTATGATAAACATAATTTTTTTTCTTCCAATCTAAATTTCTTTAACTCATTTCCACTTCTTATCTGAAATATAGCTGTTCAGCTTTCCAATGTTTGGCTACTTGAATGGTATGTTAAAAAGGTAGAGTCACCATTGTCCTACCAGGCCATAGGGTTGCTCTCTCATTAGAAAGACATGAATGGTGGTGGTTTAACCTGAGGGTCACCACACCTCAGGTAAGGGGAGAAGCTGTGAAGGAGTGTCCTTATGGTTACCTTAGCCAGTGTGAGAATTAAACCCAATTTGTTGCATCACTGTGCATTGCAAACCAGCCACCCACCCAGCTGAGTTAACTGACCCCTTGAATAATATCTTGAATAATTAAAAAACATGAGAATTCTGTTTTTTTCCTGAGTTGGAATGAAGTTCATTGTTGGATCACAATTCATGATGTCTACTTAATGTCTTGTCATGTGAAACTAATGGGAGAACACCAGCCATGTCTGTGGGTTCTTCATGAAGAAGTGAGGAGAAAGTCTTCAAAAGGTACCGAGGATGGTACTAATGAACTGAATTCCTTACTTTAAGAAATAAAGTTCAAGAGTAAGAATTTGAAATTCTACCAATATCAGTCAGATAGCTGCATTGCATTGGAATAATGCACTGTTACAATAGTTCACCACAATGCATATGGTACTCAAAACAAATCCTTGTATGAACCAAGTTTGGTCTTGGATGAGACGGGGCCAAATTATCCAAAATGTGATTAAGACTTTTTCCCGAAATGGAACCCAAATCGTATGCTGGACTTTGTGGTTAAAATTTAGGAGAGATGCAATAGCATAGGCTATGCAAGTCTTAGGTCACACAATAGTACAAAAGTATTACATAATATTCCCAGCAGAGAAACAGGGCATTCAACCCAACAGATTTATACTGATATTCATGGTCTCCACCAGCCTCTTCCCAGCTTTCTTCAGCTAATCCCAATCTGGGTTTGTTTTACGGAGTGCACAATGCCCTTGCTGCACCATTACAATGATGGCTGTCATTGCACCCTGAGGTGCACCATTGAAATTCCAAAGTGTCCTGCAAGTAGATCAGAGATATGCCATGAGGGTTTTTAAAAGCAAGCATATGTCAGACACCAATGTCTGTAGATGTAGGATGCATGTGATTGGTGTGCATGGAGCCTGCCCAGAAATATTTGTGCCAGGTGCCCAACATGGAGCAAATGGCAAGCCGAGGTACCTGCTCTGATTTCAATTTTGAGAATTCTCACTCACCAGTTTCCTCGAAGTGGGTGGTATGGCAGCAAGCTGATATGGTGATATGTGCAGTTAATAAGGTTGGCAACAAGCAGTAATGTCCCTTCATGGGCAATTCACTGCTGCCAAGTGAGAATCTCACCTCAATACCCTGAACTTAGCTAAAAGATGCGGTGAATTCTTCTTGATGTCAAGAATTTTGTTGGTGGACATCTCTCATGCGTCTGCCACATTTCACTGTATTGCTCACCTTGCTCAGGCCTATAAGACTATTGCCATCTTCTCTAAGCCTGCTAAAATACAGCTTTTCATAATCATAAAGGGCTCTTTCAGGTCATCCCTGTCTATTCAATGTTTCCTGACAGGTCTAATCTCTTACTTCTGACATCAACCTAATAAACGTTCTTTGCACCATCTTCAATGTTTGAATATTGTTCAATGTAAAACTGTTCACTGTATTCTGTGTGGTGTAAATGAGGTTTCATATTGGTTTGAAAAAGCTTTCCCTATTTTCAATTGTTTCCCCAGAAATAAACCCTAGTAGTTTGTTTCTATAAATGGTTGTGTTTAGTGATTTGTACATTTGCACCATAAGAACCATCTGCTACTCAACCACTTACTGACATGCATTTTGAAGGGGTTTGTGGCCTCTTCATTCTTTCTATCATCCTATACCATATATACTCGTGTAAAAGTTGAATATTTTAGACTTTCTTAAAGGTTAAATTTATGGTGTCGACCGTCACATGGATACTACTTTTGAGGGGCTGAAATTCATGCTACTGTCTGAAATACCGTATCATTAGCAGAAGCCAATTGATCTCTAAATGAATAAAGAAAAAAAAAGAATTATGGTAATTACTGGAATAGCTTGTCTTCAAGTTCAGCTTGCAGCTTTTGTGCAATCTTAGTTCCCTGCCGAAGTGCTAAATCATGCTTCCTTGTGAACCTTGTGCACCACCCAGCACTTGCCTTAAAATCTGACATTCCATCCTTCTTTGATTTGTTTATGCACGGATTCGGATGGCTTCACAACTAACGCATTTTCCACTTTGACAATTTTCAAGTACCCACTCAGCATCTTTTTTCTCCAATTGAGACCACTTGCTAGGTTCACCTCTGTTGGCATACTTTCGTTTTGACGTTGTCTGAAGTTGGTTCGATACCTTTCTCCAGTCTCTCACAAGTTTCTCCGAAACATAAAATTCTTTTGCTGCTACACCGTTATTTGTTTTCTCTGCAACTTCAATAACTTTGAGTTTAAACGCTGCTGTATATTTTTTGCTTTTTCTGGAGGGCATTTTTACACAAAACAATGAAGAAATTTCAAACCACATAATAGCAAGAAATAAAGTTCATTTCCTCATCGTAACATTTATGTACAGGACAATGCCTTGACTCACAAATGTTGATCTGTTATCTGTGAAGAACAAGGGTCAACTTTTACATCAGAAATATGGAAAATTCCAGATTTTTGGCCAAAAATAGGGGTTGACTTTTACATGAGATTGACTTTTACTCGAGTATATATGGTACTTGAAGTTAACGTCTGCCATTTTGCATGTCTATAATGTCTTCTTGAATTTTGTCACAGTCCTCCTCTGTGTTAACAGCAATCCCAGTTCTGTTTCGCTCACAGACTTTGAAAGGAAATGGTCCAAACCATTTACACAAATGGGGAACAGCTATATCCCTGTGGATCATCACTTCCCACCTTTATCCAGTCAGAGTAACTATCTTCCCTCTATCCGTTATTTGCTTTGTAACCAGCTTGCTATCCAGACTTCTTTTTATTCTCTGAGTTCTCTCATGTTCAAATCTTAGTTTTGAATTTACTATATGGTTGCTAATTGAAAACTTCTTGAAACTTCAAATATTAAGTCTACTGCATTACTTCTCTTTGGACTTTTTCCCTCAATGATTGTCCCTTTCACAATCCATGCTGATTACCCTTTATTACATTTAAGTTTCTAGACATATTTTCTATTGCATTTGTAGGTGAAGATTCCAATGTTTATCGTACCAATGAGTCTTATATCCTGTTTGCAATATGGGTTTCACATTCACTATCTGCCAGTTCTCTAGCATTATTCCCTTTTCTATTGTATTTGTATATTTTATAATGTACTTTATAATGCCTTTTTGACCTAATTTCTGACTTTTGATACAAACATCTGGACCAGAGGTTTTAGACAACGTAAGCTTATTTATTTTTATGAACTATTACTCCTTATCTACTTTAAATATCTTTCTGTGTATTTTGATCTTTTCATCTATTGCTCCTCTACCATGTTACTTTCACTGATAAATACTACGGTAAAGCATTTTTTAAATATTTATGTTATTTCTTTAAGTTTATTGCAGGTGTCCCTTAACGTCTTGATTTGCAATTGAGATTTTGCTTTGTGTCACATACTGCTTTGAACGTTATCTTTTTTGAAATGTATTTGCATGGTTTAGATTTTAACGAAGCATGCTTTTTCCCTTTATTTATACCATCTTGAACAGAAAAAGGAAAGACACGTTTGAGACAGTATGTTATCTTTGGCATGCTGTTCCTAAAGATGAAGCTGGAAGTGGGTAGTCCTTTTACTTTCCTGTCAGGATCCAGCTCCTACATTGCGATAATTAAAGTGTGAACATGACAGGAATGGACATTAGACACATGCCATCATGTGGGCATGGGCAGCAGTTGTCATTGTTGGATCCTGCTGTCAACCTGGGCCTGGTTCTCAAAAATCTCTGAGAAATGTCAGTTATACAAAATGTGAGAATCATCAGAACTCCCTAGAAAACAAACGTAGATCGACATGATTCTTTGTCTATGGCCACAGGTCAGCTCTATGTTCAAAGTGTAAAAGCCTTTGCAATTCACAAATACCATTAACTGAACCAAATGAGTGTAGTTGGTTATGCCTTGCACTCTAGGCAAATGAGTCCGAAGCTCAGTGCCCTTTCTGTCTGACTGCTCTTATCCATGAAAGGTTTGATATATTCATTCACATGACAAAGAGGGCATTGGTCACTTCCTTGGTGTGTGGCAATCTGTCATATTTCTCATATGTTGCCTGTAGAGCCCTGAAAAGCACCAGCGGTGAAAATATTGAGTGCTGCTGTCACCTTGATGTTCACTGGTATGGGTTGCTGCCAATTCCTCAAGGCTGCAGGTCTTGACCCACAATCCCACATATATCAGCGATTGCTTTCTGCAATAGGCTAAATCATATCTGCCATTGTCTATCTGACAACTACAGGTAATTATTTAGAGGACACTATGATGTGCCAGTGCCCATCTTCTATGATGGTAGGTCACATTTTGGCCTCTGGTGTTGAAAGACAAGAAAACTCCTTTGTTGCAGCCTACCTCCAGGTTTGTGAGCCCACACATGAGCCTCTCACCCTCTGGCTCACTCAACTTGCCTTTGCAGATCCCAAGCCTCTATGTAGGCTGCCATCCTGTTGGTCTCTCCCTTATGTCACAGAGTTGAACAAAAACAAACTCTGACCTCAAACACAACTGCTAATTGCTGACTGATACACACTACCTTGAATGCACATCAACTGGGTTCAATGAGATTTCTGTGCACCTGCTGACTTGATCTTAAGGTAGGAAAATCGTAGAAGGTTTTATAATTTTTCATGATATGCAACTATATTACAAGCAGGAAACTCCAACAGGACCCAGTGAGGCTCAATCCATTACTGCCATTCTGTTATCTTAATCTCTGCATTTCAATGTGCAATCAAGAAACCAAAACTGGTTGCAGCCTAAGGTCATTCCGCCAGCAATATTTCCTGCTTTTAGAGACTCCCATAAAATATAATTCATCAGAATATGTGAACATAGGATTTAGGGACCAGAGAAGGCCATTACCCTTTCAAACATGCATCACCACTTGATAAGATCATGGCTGATCCGGTTATGGCCACAAGTGCACTTTCCTGCCTCCCCCCTACAAACCTTGGTTTATATTTTGCCGTATTGTCATAGGATGATAGGAGATGACATATTCACTTTGTTAAAAAGAATCCTTCAATTTTGCAATCAAAGGATACTGGCAGAAGTTACTAAATTTTGAAGGTTTTATTGATCTGCAACTGTTGATGCAGACAAAAATCTGTGGTCCTTCCAATTAACATTCCTGCCATAGCTATGTCATGAGAATGCTGGATGTATTTCAGCTGCGTTGTGTTACACATCAGTGTTTTCTGAATAGAGTAAGAGGAAGCATTAGGTCTGCTGGGCCTCTGTCCCTTTAAGACTAGCCAGAAAATGAACAGGGGAGGCTGACTTCTTTTATACATGTGACCTTTAATGCATTGACAGCATTTGGGGAATGTTTTAGAGTAAATTTGTTGACTTCCACAGGAAATGCAGCAGGGAGCATATTAATTGGCTGAAAGTGTCAGTTCAATTGTTGGTCTATAGTGGGAGGGGGAGGTTACACTTAAAAGGCAATCAATAATTTAGCCCATACTCTGAAAATAGACATTTCCATTAAAATTAAGAAACACTACGTAATCTTTTTTAGTGTACTGTGTAGTTATTATCATCGGAAATCACTTCTAGCCTGTATGGTTTTCAGGTCCTACCAAAATAGTATTTTTTCTCTATTAGAAATAAAGATCAGTAATCATTGAAGTCAATGAAATCAATACATAAAACTTGGAATAGGTATAGGGAGTTGAATGTTGTGCTGTCACGTAAATCTAATTGACTACCTTTGGTCTTCTATTCTATATTGTCTTTTGATTATTAATGTTATTCCTCCTGTTTCCCTCTGGCTATTAAATTCAAAAGTTGTAATCTAGTGTAGTTCTATTGTCACATTGTGCTGTCCAGTATATTAACTCATTACAAAACAATTTTGAAAGAGTTGTCAAGGTTATAGCAGGGCAGTATAGTTCACACAGAAACAGACTAACAGATTGTCACACAGTGCAGTGGTACGCTGTAACAAAATCCTAAATATCACCATTTTTCTCTTCCAGTCCCACTCCTGTTTTACTTCCAAACTGTAGGATCTTTGTAAGTGTATGCATAAATACTGACCTTCTGACTGTAACTACCTCATCAATTGAAAACCCTGAGGTCTAAGTTGTATTCGGCAATCAAGCTCGAGGCAATAAAGTTGTCTTTACATGATGAAAGCTATGCTTCAAAGATTCTTGGGAGTGTGCAATGAGGCCCTACACTTAGCTTTCTGCAACTGGGAGGCTCTAGTCAATAGCAGATGGAAATGGTGACATTACTTGTCATTGGCATGCACGAGCATAATGATCAGTGACTACAATGGCTTAGCAACAGGCAGCAACACTGAAAGTGACAACAGTCAATGACCATTTGTGGCAGTATCTTCCTCTTCTGGAAGGTTGTTGTCCTCAGTAAAAATGAACTGTGTGAAGATTTCCTTTGCCCAAGGATTTGCTGCACACTTATTCTCTTATACAGAAGGACACGGAAACTTCAATCCTCTAATAAAACCAATTAATGCACTTCCCCTGGAAGACATGCTACTTTATCTCAAAAGCAACTGCAGTCAGCCTTGAAGGAAGCTGAACTGCATTTAAAATGACAATCACGTATACTCAGAAAATCGAAATGCTTTTAAAAGACATCTGTTTTATATTTGAATAAGTGCCTGAATAGGAAAGATTTGTAAGGATATGGGCCAAGCGCAGGCAGGTGGGACTAGTTTAGTTTGGGAACATGGTTGGCGTGGGCGGTTGGACCAAAGGGCCTGTTTCTGAGCTGTGTGACTATGACTATGACTTTACAAGAGGCTTGAAATTTAAGTTAGAGCATAATTGCAGCTGAGAATGGGCATGTGGAGATCACAATTTAATATGGCACTCGAATAAGTCAAGCTTCTACCTTCTCTCCCCTCTCACACCCTATATACCCCACCTCCCACCCGATATACACCACCAGCCCTCAGCCCACTTTAACGTTAAGCTGTAGATTCCAACTACAGGTTAAAGTGGGCAGTCATTCCTTCTTTTAAGATTCCAAAGTCCTGGTAACAAGTTGAAGATGAGTCTGAGGAAGTTTGTTTGGTTACTTGGGAATTCCACCCAGTTCACTGTTTTAGGCCAGTAATTTTCCCAATCTACTCTCAGGAGGCATGGATCCTGTGGAGTGCCTATTCAGTGCCCCAGATGTCCAAGCTGTCTTAACAGTGAAATTCTCTTCCTTGCAACAGCTGCCTTATTTTAATATTAAGGTAAAGATCGCAAGCTTGGAGTGGCATTGCAACAGTTTAATTTTATTGTAGCAACAACGTAGTTGGACGTCCCTATTGTACATTTGTGACAAAGGACTATTTACCCTAAATATTTAAGTGGCATCAGACCTCGGACTTAGTGTAGGCTCGTAAGGAGTAAAAATATTCTGTAGTCATTCAGCGATTCTGAATGGTGCGTGGAGGTTGTAGGACGGCTTATCTGAGGACAAATATGAAATAAACTCAGTCATTTATGTCTCTTTGAAATTTTTAATGCCTTAAGTTAGTTCACAAATAAGAGTCAATGAAGGTAGCATCTGATTGAGGGGTACTGATAATCTCCATTTCCGTCCTTCATGAAATTTTCTTTTAATTGTTTCATGGGATGTGGGTGCCTCTAGCTTGGCCAGTGTTCATTGACCATCTCTAGATGCCAGAGAGAAGGTGGTGCTGATCTTATTTCTTGAACCGCTTCAGTCATTGATGTGAAGGACACCTACAGTGATGATAGGGATGAAGCTCTGAAACAGTTAGCTGGACTCTTCAGTCAATCTCTTTGCTTCAAATCTGCATCCAATTGGTTCAAACAGGTTCCAGATCCACTTTCTAGATACTCATTGTTTGATATTGCCACCTCCAAACTCAGTGAAGAAACTGAGTTTTCTTCTGAAATGGTAATGACAGCACAGGATGGGCCGAAGGGCTAAAAGCTAATGATAATATTCGATGGCTGCATGAGAAAATAGATGGGTTAAAAGGCTGGGAAAGTTAATGATGATACTTGACAAGCTGCCTGACCTGAATGAATCCTGTGACCAATTCTTTATGGGCTGAAGATGATACCTACAGCTTGTTTTTCTATCACTGTGTTTTCTGTACTAGCCAGCAGTTTTGTCTTCTGTATCTGCTGTTCTCTGTGCTTGCTGTTTGTTGCATCGTTTAAGAGAGAGAGAGTTGCCTTCCAAGTCATTGGACTTCACCTCGGATTGGGATCGGGCACAGTGCCAGAAACAACCTCAGCCTCCAGACCAGCCGTTGATCAAGGGGACCCGATGGGCACAAGGGTGCAAGGCTTATTGTTTTCTCCCTCTTTTTTTCATTCTTTTCATTTACTTAATAAATATTCCTTCCCTTTTTCGTCTTTTATTATTACTCAATAAACGTTTGTATTTAAGCAAATTGCTATTGTTGAGTCTTCTCTTAACTACATTTAACTGAATCCAAAAAGAACTACTTGGATGCACTCTGTGATCCAAGACAATGACCAACTTAAAATGTGGATGCTTGACAAGTACAGCAGGAGTTTTGTTTTGCATTTTAGCTCTGCTAAGTAAACTCGTGCTGATCAGTAAATGCTCCAACTTTGATAGGCTCTGCTCAGCAGATAAACAGTACACATGCCTATAACTTGATGGCAAACAGATAACGTTTTGCTCCAGATCTGATTTTCTCCACTGTTTTGTTGAGGGCCTTTGTATGGACAGTACAGTTGTCACTTGTTTTAAGTGCTGCAAAAGGATTTCAGTGATGAAGAGAGATGCACAGACTAGGCTTCTATTTCCTTGAAGTAAAGAAGGTTAACAAGCAATCAAACTAATGTGTTCAAGATAATTGAAAGATTTGATAGGGTAGACGGAGAAAATCATTTGAAGGAAATCCAGGACACGAGCCCATAACTTTAAAGCTGGAGCTAGACAATTCAACACATACATTACAAAGTACTTTTTCATGCCGAATAGAAATGTGGCACTCTCTCTCTCAAAAACCCTCTAAGGCTGATTTAATTAAAAATTTCAAAGATGAAATGAATAGATTTTAATTAGGTTTGTGTACTAACAATACCAAGGCCAAACGTGAAACACTTATCAACCGTAATTTAACTGAATGTAGAACTTGAAAGGTTAAATGTTTTAGTCTTGTATTCCAAAGCAGAAACCTAGGTATTTTCTAATCCACTTCTTCAGAAATATACTTCTGGAGCAGGTGGGACTTAAATCTGGGCCTCCTGACTCAGACATGGGGACACCACCATCCACACCACAAAAACCCCTCCAAAGCAGAAGCCTAGATATTTTCTAATCAACCTGTTCAGCCATGTTATAAAAGGCTTCTGGTGCAGGTGGGTTTTGAACCCATGCCTCCTGGTCCATAGGGAGGTACACCACCTCTGCATCACAAAAACCCCTTCAAAACAGGAGCCTTTGTGTTAAATGATGATTGAGATCTGATGCAATCCCTTGCAGCAGAATGTCACACGTGTAGTACCCATATTACCCAGTTGTTTAGCTGCATAACTAACACCAAAGAAAGGCCACTCCAAAACAGGTACATTTCTGTTTTTTTGAAATGTTTCAGCCTACTCTTGGCCTTTTTTGACCTCTTCTGAATTCCTTCCCTTCCCTAAGACAAAGCTTCAAGTTTGGCTTTGTTTTAAGTACTTCAGATGAGTTTAACACACACAGTTCGTCAGTAGCAAGCAAATAAGACCTAGCTCTCAAGATGATTCAGGCTTTATGCCAAATGCTTTCTACTGATGACAAAATATGAAGTCCAGCCAAATGAAAACATTTTTTTTAAATGAAATTACCGTTTGGCTTGCACTTATTTGAATAATTAAAGTGTATGCATTCTAATCTGCTAGTTATATCGCACCAAGTGGTGCAATGCTTCAATAGCAATGAAAATTGCCTGGGGATACTATGTCTGCTTTCATCTCTGAAAGAAGGGAGAGTACCATACATACATATTCAAATGTCAACGGAGTACTTCTTACTGACCTCTGACATTTATAATGATGACCACGAAGGAGGCTGTATCTCATTGTTCAAATTCCTGAAAGGGGAGAGGTGCATTACTGATCATTCTTTGCCCATGCCTACAATCATTGATGATGATAGAAGTAGCATTCAGTTAGCTGCTGTTAATGTCTGTGTGTGGACTGAGTTATGATAGACCACCTAGCAATCAAGAGAAGTGGGAAAGATGAGGAGATGTATTCAAGCCAAGCTTAATCGCAATCAGAAGCAGAAACTTTTTCTGTTTTTAACCTTGCCTAGCTAGAAGAGCACTCAAGGTTATTTGTATCAACATGTATCAGGCTTTGATTGGGGCAATGGTGGAAATGAAATTTTCCAATGTTGGTAATGCAGCAATGCCTGACACATTTTACACTAGGCACGAAATCAATAGGAAGGAAAATAAAAAGAGATCTTAATATTTCCTAATCAATCTGTTCAGATCTGTTACTACACACCTCCAGAGCAAGTGGAACTTGAACCTAGCCCTCCTGTCTCAGAGACAGGGACACTATCACTGTACCACAACAGGCTTCCTGAGGTGAGGAATAAAATGGAAAAATTGTGATTATGCTTTGGATCTAGACTGTGGACTAATTTCACACTACTCAATTGTGCCTTTCTTTTGGCTAAGTGCCAGTTGTGGAGAGTTTTGTGGGGGCTTTCCACCGCGAGGCCAAGTAAGATTTTTCACCTTATTTTACAAACTTGCTTCGTTAACTCCCCCTTTGCCTCTCTCATCTGACTCTACCTTACGCTGTTCCCAGAGCAGTTAGCCGTTGCCAGGAGTGACCAATACCCAAGGTACCAGTGCCATCTTTAAAAAGTTGTTGTGTACATCCAACAAGAATTGTCAGTCTGGAGCTGCCCCGCATGGCTCCTGACATTTAGCCTGGACATGGCAGAGAAGGGACATTTGGCACCCTGTGGGCAAGGGCCTGGCTGTCCCACTGGATGGGATAGTGCAGAGATGGGACATTCTCTTCCCCAATGATCAGCAAAGGAGGCCATGTCACCATGCCAGCCTGGTCCAATGTTGCCATTCAGCCACCTGGAGGAATGCCCAACACTATGGGAAGAAGATCAATGACCTTCTCCACTCCGTCAGTGTAGGAGCTCCCACCTTCTCCCTGATACCTCACGCTCACTCTCTATCTTTGCTACTGTATCCATCTCCCACTAAGATTCATGCTCTACCACTCTTGCCACTACCTGCAACTTCTCCCCTCACTCTCTTACCCACCCAAACCCCCAACAGCAGTAACCCTGCATGCCCTCTGTGCTAAACAAAAACCGAAAGAACTGCGGGACGCTGTAAATCAGGAACAAAAACAAAGTTGCTGGAAA
>JAHRHZ010000013.1:12473109-12563635 GCA_024137785.1 Ginglymostoma cirratum | reverse complement strand
AGAGGAGCAGGAAGGCTGACGTTTCGGGCCTAGACCCTTCTCTAGGCATGAAATGTTAGCCTTCCTGCTCCTCTGATGCTGCTTGGCCTGCTGTGTTCATCCAGCTCTATACCTTGTTATCTCCTATGGCTGTGAACTTCACAGCATGCTAATATTCCCCCTAGACTGGTACACATGAGAGCATTCTGTCCCACTAGTTTGCTCCAGTGGAGTTGGAACTGGCTTTTTAACCCCATGTCTTTGTATATTCTTCAAGGGGGAAAATACAAACGTGTCTGCAGTTTGGGACCTAATCCTCAAAGGAGGCTTACAGTTGAGTCGTTAGACATTCTGTAGTCACAAGAGACCTTTACATGTTACATCCAATCAGTTCCACACAAAACTTTTTGCAGCAGTTACTTTGTCTCTGTATCTGTCTTCTTCTGATAAATGCATTTTTGAATTAAGAACTAAAAACAATTGTCATATTTTGCGTTCTAACCCATTGTTGTTACATGATGTATGAGTGTGAGATATGGTGAGGTGTCCTCAGGGAGTGCACAGGAAGTGCAGAGCGCAGGAGTATTAGTTTAGCAAGATGAGATAAATGAGAGTTCTTGAGTGGATATGATGAATGCAATAGTGAGAGTTGTGGTCCATGAGCCTTGTTGAGATGCGCATGTAGTGGCAAAGTTAGAGTGCATCCTGGACCTGGAAGGCTGATGTAGCAGAGGGAAGATGGTGACATTTTCCATTGCAGAGAGCAGAAGACACTGTTTCTGGGCTGCCTGGCACCTGCTTCACTCTAGGGCACAGCACTGAGACAGGCAGGGTGGGTCTGGTGTCATGGCCTTCTGTAATGCTTAGCTGGAACAAGGATGACCCTCCTCTCCACCATTTCATCCGCCAGCAGCTCCAGATCTCTGCCTAGGAAATGGGAAGGGAGCATTCCTTTCTCTGCCATTATAGTCCACCACCACATTTTGAGGGCATTTCCTGGCTTGCGGTGCTGTCACCAGTGGTGTGAATGCCAGAATATCCCAGCCTTAGCAAGCACTACTTCTTCGGCTGTGTAATGTCATGAGAAGGATATCAAAGAGCCCAGTTGTATAACTAATAACGTGAAGTATGGAAAATGGCATGATAAAAGCTGCTTTGAGCCATGGCAGACCAGACACCATGAATCTCACTCGACAAAACCCTTTAACTGCAAATGGGAAAGCTCTGCCCTATGTTTGCTACATATCTTTGAAATCTGCCAACAAATGTTCTCATCTCCCTCTCACTGTTTGGAACTCGACTAAAAAAAAAGGCTCCTCTCTGTTCTGAAAAGCTGCCAAATTCATGATGAAGCAAATGGGACAAATCTGTTGAATGTCCCTTTCCCTGCTGATTTAAGAAAATCTTTTCATTGATACTGATGTCCTGAACCAGAGGGTAGAACAAAAACATTGCTGTATCTGACAGCTGCAGCCCTCCCAGAGCTATTTCCTCTACCCTTTATTTATTTGCACAAATGCCACTTCTGTACTGACCCAAAAGATAAAGGCAGAGAAAACAACCCCATATGTACAGACAATACCATGCTTCCAAAAGGTAGAATATACTCCTCTGTTTTTCATTTACATTTTGTTGACCAGGGCACGAATTGGATGCCAGAGTGAAAAAAAAGTCAACAGAAAGTCAGGCTGCCCACAGATGACCAGTTAAAGGATCAGTCCCTGCTGATCTTTTTCTGAAGAAAGGTCTAGGTCCGAGACGTCAGCCTTCCTGCTCTTCTGATGCTGCTTGGCCTGCTGTGTTCATCCAGCTCTACACCTTGTTATCTCAGATTCTCCAGCATCTGCAGTTCCTGCTACCCCAGTCCTTGCTCTGTTAACATTTGTCATGACAGACTGCCTGTTCCCCCACATGTTTTTGAAACAATGCAGCTCAAGCCAGGGATTTCAGGTGGATTCAGAACAATTATGGATTGGGCTTTTAGCTATTTTACACCTTGCTTAAGAAATTAAACTAAAGATGCATTCAGTCAAGTTTGCAAATAAATTCAACATCTTTTGTATTTACTAAATATGAGATAATACTATCGAGGTAATTAACCCTCTGCCCTAATGCTTTCATCTGTGCTCACTTCTTACACAAAATAAGGCAACAAATAATCAAAATGAATATTGAAATAATCTTAATTCTTTGAAGAGCTGTATTTTCTTCTAAATATTATTCATGTTAACACTCAAGTCTAAAATTTCTATTTGGTATTTTGCGTTCATTCTAGGTGCGTTGCAGGTACATTTTCTCTCCTTTATGTAAAAATCTAGCCTCAAACATTGGCACTATAGCATAGGAGCATTAGTACTTTAAAATGAGGGTGATCCAAAAATGGTAGCTGATCAGTTTATGGTCTCTTCTGGAGTGGCCCATCATACTGTCAGGCCACTGACGCAGGCATGCTGTGTATGTGCTGGAAGCATGCACTGTAGGCAGATTCCGACTTCACTCAACATTGAATGTCAATTTGGCATCTCACCTGGTGTTTTAGAATCATGGTTAATGCTCTCTCTTAAGACACTCCAAGCTGAACATGCATCATTTATTTGACCATTTACCATACTCTGTTTAAAGGATTCACTCTGGGTGAAGTTGAGTTGCTTCGGACTTCCTTTTACTGCTGAAGGATTAATGAATATCTCGTGTGTTATGTTGTTGGAGTATTTCCCAAACACTGCTGGAGTCAGAAAGGAATGATGCTGGATTTTTCCAAACATTTCACTGGAGTTTGACAAACTATCAGCAGAAATAAACTCAAACAAAAATGCTGGAGACACAGCAGGTCTGGCAGCATCTTTGGAGTGAAAAACAGAGTTAACATTTCAGGATTGATATGATTCCTCTTCACAACCATAACCAGACCCAGGTTCCCTGAAAATTGCTCTGACAACACCTCTGCTCTATAGTTTCCCACCCTCCTATTCCTTTCTGTACTGTCGCAGCACCTTATTAGCTAAATTCCTGAACTAAAAGACAATACCAAACAAAAAACTCTGGAACAACACTTTGTCCAACGACACTTTCAATAAGTCATAGGAAGGGGAACTATTCACCCCCGTGTACTCCCTCCATGCCATCCAAGACAAAGACACAGTCAAAGGCTGCCGATTTTTCCTGAGGAGAGTACGGATAACCTGGCAGTCTGCACTCAGGCAACTTTGAGCCTTGAGGGACTATCTTCAGATTGCACTACATTTGAATGATGCAAGAACAGTGGTGGGAGGATAAATGTTGTCATCCTGTTGGGAAAGTAGGATCATGTTCCTCATTCTGCCAGCGAGGCATCTTGGCATTAGCTAGCCAGCCCAAAATGCTGTTACCCATGCTGGTGTGGAAGAACCCAGCGACAACCGGTCACTGGGTGATGTGCGCATTGTTTTCAGTGTGGAAGGAAGGACAACTCTATGAGAACACTCACAGACTGAATCGTAGTGCAGCATGTGGTGGCCAAGCTCTCAGTTTCTGACTGGAAGCTGCATTTGAAGAGTTAAGCTGTTTTGCATAATAAATGATGCGAAAAGCTGAGCGATATCAATAATCAAGCCATCAAAAGCTGTGACAAGAATCCTTTTATTTCACACCCTCTTTCAGTTGACATTTCAGCATGTTGTTGCTTGAGAACTCAACTGAATAATTTATAACATAAAACTGCAATGTTACTTGTCGTGAATTCACTGCAGAGGAAGATCTCTCAATTTTCCGAGGACTTACTTCCCATTCCTGAAAATCAGAGGATCCCAAATCAATCCCTCACTTCAGTAATTTTCCATGAAAAGCACAGTCACTCAATGCCTGGACGCAGACCACTAGCGAACCTCAGAATTGATGGTGATATCTCCAGCACTACAACCCCTAATTCCCAGAGCTTACTCTGCCTGTAATCCTCACAGTTAGAGACAAAGAACTCTCCCACATCCACTCTGTGCAAATACTGTACAATCATATTAAATATCACATAAAAAAGGTAAGGGCTCCACCCAGTGCTCATTATTAAGGCTTATATCAGTCTGAACTCTGAATTTAAAAATACTGGCAACGATCTGAAATTGGACATGAGTTGCACTTTCGTTTTGAGTGGACCACATAGACCACTCAGATTCTATTTGGATTTGTCTTTCAAATGACAATACATAAGACCATAAGACAATAAGGTATAGGAACAGAATTAAACAATTCAGCCCATCAGGTCCGCTCTGCCATTTGATCATGGCTGATACATTTCTCAACACCAATTCTCTTGCCTTCCCCCCACAACCCTTGATCCCCTTACCAATCAAAAACCCATCTGTCTTAAATACACTCTATGACTTGACCTCCACAACCCTCCATGGCACAGTTCCACAGATTAACCACACTCTGGCTGAAGAAATTGCTCCTCAACTCAGTTCTGAAGTGCCGTCTCTTCATTCTGAGCCTATGCCCTCAGGTTATACTCTCTCCTGCTAGTGGAAACATATTCTCCACATTCAATCTATCCAGACCTTTCAGTATTATGTAAGTTTCAAGGAGATCCCTTCTAAACTCCATCAAATACAAACAGAGTCCTCAACCACTCCTCAAATGACAAGTCCTTCATCCCCAGGACCATTCATGTAAATCTCCTCTGGAACCTCTCCAATACCAGTGTATCCTTCCTTAGATACAGGACCCAAATCTGCTCACAATATTCTATTGTATATATAGTCCGACCAAAGCCTTATACAACCTCAGCATACATCTCTGCTCTAGTAGTCTAGCTTTCTTGAAATGCATGCTAACATTGCATTAGCCTTTCCAATTGTCAACTGAACCTATAGGGTGCTGAAGCCTTTCCCAATTTTGAAATAGTCTATGCTTCTATTCTTCCTACCAAACTGCATAACCTCACACTTTCCTACATTTTATTCCATCTGCTACTTCTTTTCCCACTCTCCTAGACTGTCCAAGTCCTTCTGCAACCCCCCTGCTTCCTCAACACTACCTGTCTCTCCACCTATGTTTGTGTCGTCTGAAAACTTAGCAACAATGTCCTCAGTTCCTTCATCCAGATTGTTAATGTGATTGTTAATAATTCTTACCTCTTCAAAGAATTCTAACAGATTTGTAGGGCATGACCTCCCCTTGATGACATGGCCCCAGTAACACCAACACACCAGCTTTGGCACTCATAACCCTCAATGTGGAGAAGTAAATTAACAAAGCTGAGTGAGAAGTTCTGTTTGCAACTTTAACAGGGCTTTATGCATTGTGTCTTTGTTGGTTCTTTGCAAAAATTATCTCATGAGTACCTGTTCTCTCCTCTGTCTTGCAAACTTTTATATTTCAAGTATCTATCCAACTCATTTGATTTATAATTTTTTATTGTGTTTTAACTGGATGATTATTGCGCATAAACCATCTGTACCCAGAAGGCAGCAGGTCATGGCAATAAACCAAAGACGAAAATAGCACTGACTCAAACTGCCAAGCCCTCCTTGAGGCCATTGAAGGCAGAAGGCATAGACTACAGGGTGTTGGTGCCAACAAGCCATCTAGTAATATGATTTGTATTGCCTGGGGAAAGGTGGCGCTGACACTGATGGATATTCTCTTGCTGCAGGACTGTGACACTGAAGGGTAATACCTTCCACAAGCTTGCAACACCCTGAGGACTGTCATCATGTCTTCCTTTGTCTCAAATCCAAACAGACACTTCAGTCCAACTCATCCATGCTGACCAGACATCCCAAATAAATCTACTCCTATTTGCCAACTTTTGGCCCATCTCTCTCTAAACCCTTCCTGTTCATAAACCCATCCAGATGCCTTTTAAATGCTGTTATTGTACCAGTCTTCATCACTTCAACTGGCAGCTCATTTTATACATGCACCACCTTCCGCGAGAAAAAATTGTCCCTTAAGTCCCTTTTATATCTGTCCCCTCTCCCTTAAACCCATGTCCTCTAATTTTGGACTGTCCTATCCTGGGAAAAAGGACCTTGACTATTCACCCTATCCATGACCCTCATGATTTTATAAACATCTATGAGATCACACTTCGACCTCTGCATGCTTTATACTAATGAATACAGAGCAGCATTTTTAAGCTCCTCTTCCTCTTTGTGCTCAGCTATTTTGTGTGAAACATTCAAATCAGTAATTTATTGTTTAGCTTTAATTGCGAGCAGCTAAGTAAAAGCAACTGGCTGAACAGATACTTCTCACATTCAGTTTGCATCAGACTATACACACAAGGATATCATACTAATTACAAAGATGTGCTGGAATTACAAAAGATGGCAAGGTCTGCTGTTTTATGTTGAGTGCATAATACATTATATTTGCATTGGCACAGTAATAGGACAGAAATAATGGTTTGCATTTATATATTTCCTTTAAAATGGAAATACATTCTGATTTTTTTACAGAGGCATATAAGATTTAAATCAGCACACATATAATTACATCATACAGTTCACTTCTGTCAACTTTTGTTATACAGTGGTCTTGCTTTTTCAATAAAACATATGAAATAGGAGTAATGAATTAGGTCCCTCAAGCATGCCCCACCATTTAATAAGATCATGGCTGATTTAATTGCAACCTCAAATTCACACTCGTTTCACCTGCTTGCTTAACCAGAAGATATCCACCCCTACATTTGAAATATTCAAAAACTCTGCTTCTCCCACCTTCTTAGGAAAAGAGTTCCAAAGAATCACAATGCTCTGAGAGAAAAACATGGTTTCAGCTGTGTTTTAAAAGGAGGACCCCTAATTTTTAAAGTGACCACAACTTATGCTCCGATCAAAGGAAATACCCTCTCCACATCTGTAAAGACCTGTCTGGATTTTAATTGTTTCAGTCGAGTTACAATATTACTCTTCTAAATGGCAATGTGTTCCGGCCTCCCCTACCCAACCATTCCTCAAACAACATACCCATTCCGATTAATTCTGGATTTGTAATCGCTTTCTGATTTGCAACCAATACATCTACATCTTTCATTTTATAAATGTATTCACTCATGGGATATGAAAATCACTAACTAGGCCGGCATTTTTTGCCCATTTCTAATTGCCGTGGAGAAGGTGGTGGTGAGCTGCCTTCTTAAACTGCTGCAGCTCTTGCGATATAGGGACCACTGCAATGCTGTTAGGAAGGGAATTCCAGGATATTAATCAAGCGACAATGAAGGAATGGCAAAGTGCTTCCAAGTCAGGATGATGTGTAACTTGGAGGGAAACTTGCTGATTCATGTAATGCATCTTCTGCTTTTGTTGTTTGAGATGGTAGAGATAATGGATTTAAAAGGTGATGTTAGAGGAGCCTAGGTGAGTTACTGCAACGCCCTTTTATTTGGCACACATTGCCATCATTGTCTCTCAGTGGTGCTGAGAGAGACTGCTGAATATGGAGGATGGGGTGACAATCAAACAGTATTTTTATGCATAATGCACAAAGTTAATTGTCCCAGATGGTGTCAAGTTGATGGAACTGCACTCATTCAGACAATTGTCTCTTATTTGTATCACGTAGATGGTAGACGGGCACTGGGGAGTCGGGAGTAAGTTCCATGATGCAGAATTCCTTGCCTCTGTTGAATAAGGTGATCAATACTGTACATAATACTTCAATTTGTCTCGCCAATGCCCTATATAACTGCACCTTGTATTCAATTCCTTTGCAGTGGTAATCCCTCTGAATCCTCATGTGAGAATGGAGTTTCAGTTTCTGAGCAAACTGCTTCTCAGTGAGACTTAGCAATATGAGAACCTGGAGCACGTTGCCAATTCATATCGTTCCAAGATGTTAATCAGTTTCAGCTATATCTAAACATTCAGTACAAGTTTGGAAATGCCCCAGAGCTTGTTTTCAGTTCGCAGAGCATACGTTTATACTGTAAGCAATATTGAGTAGATTGCAAATTATTACAAAGCTTTTAACTACATTTCTCCCTTGCCAAGATGCACAATTTCAATCAAATAGATCAGAAAAGCAAAGAAATTACTTTCCATCATACCCACCTTTTTTATGATAAGTTAGAGTCCGGGTTTTCATGATTTTACATGTTTAAACTATTCTCAAGGTACAGCAGCTACCAGTTTAACATGCTAACGTGGAGTCTAATACCATTACCATGGAGAAGGGTAATACCCAAAATATTGACTGCTCCTTTCCTCCAGATGCTGCCTAGTTCGCTGTGTTCTTCCAGCCTCCTGTTTGTCTACCTTGGATTCCAGCATCTGTAGTTTTTTTGTCTCTAATCTAATACGTGGTCTAGAAGGGCCCAAGTCAGGGGGCTGGACTTTACCAAAAAAGTTTAAAGGAGATCTGAAAGGAGAGGTTTTTACACAGACATAGTTGGTGTCTGTCTAAATGCTCCTACCACCTCCCCTGGCAGTTTGTTCCAGACACCTATCTTGTCTGTGTAAAAACCTTTCCTTGCAGATCTCCTTTAAACTGTCCCTACTCATCTCAAACCTACGCTGCCTAGTATTTGACATTTCCATCTTGGGAAAGAGACTCTGACTATCCACCCTATCCATGCCTCGCATAATTTTATATACTTCTATCAGGTCACCATCAGCTTCTGATATTCCAGTGAAAACAATCCAAGTTTGTCCAACCTCTTCTTATAGGTAATACAATCAAATCCAGGCAACATCCTGGTAAACCTCTTTTACTCACCGTCCAAAGTCATTCCATCCTCCCTATAGTATGGGGACCAGAGCTACACACAATATTCCAAATGTGGCCTAACTAAAGTCTTATAAAGCTTCAACATGACTTACTAACTTTTATACTCAATGTCCTGACAGATGAAAACAAGCATGCTGTATACTTTCTTTACTATCTTATTCATTTGTGTTGTCACTTTCAGGGAGCTGTGGATTAAGACCCCCAGATCCCTCCGTATATCAATGATCCTAAGGGTCCTGCCATTTACTGTATACTTTCCTCTTGCATTTGACCTCCTAAAATGCATCACCTCACATTTGTCTAGGTTAAACTCCATCCCTCATTTCTCTGCCTAACTTTCCAATGTATCTATATTGTGCTGTATCATTGATAATCTTCCTCACTGTCCACGACTCCACTAATTTTCATGTCATGTGCAAATTTACTAATCAGACCACATACACTTTCATCCAAATCATTTATATATATTACAAACAATAGAGGTTCCAGCACTGATCCCTGCGGAACACCACTGGTCATAGACATCCAGTCAGAAAAAAAATCCCTTCACAAATACCCTCTGTTTCCTATGACCAAGCCAATTTTGTATCCAATTTGCCATCTTACCATGGATCCTGATTGATCTTCTAGACCAGCCTCCTATGAAGAACCTTATCAAATGCTTTAGTAAAGTCCATGTAGACAACATCCAATTGCCCTACCATAATCAATAATCTTAGTCAATTCCTCAAAAAACTCAATCAAGTTTGAAACAAGACCTCCCTGGCATAAATCCATGCTGACAATCCTGAATACGTCCATTCTTTTGCAAATACAAATAAATTCTACCCCTAATAATCTTCTCCAATAATTTCCTTATCACTGATGTAAGGCTCACTGGCCCCGAATTTCTTGGATTATCCCTGATGCTCTTCATAAACAAAGGAACAACATTGGCTATTCTCCCATCTTCTAGGACCTTGCCTGTGGCTAAAGAAGATAAAAAAAACTCTGTCAAGGCCCCAGCAATCTCCTCCCTTGTTTCCTTCTGTATCCTAGGAGAGATTCCATCAGGCTCTGGGGACTTAGCTACTTTAATGTTTTTCAAGTCACTCAACACTTCTTCCTTCTTAATACCACATGCCCCAGAATACTAACATATCCCTCCCTAATCTTACCATTATCTGGGTCCTTGGTGAATACTGATGTGAAGTATGCATTAAGGACCTCATCCACTTCTTCTGGCTCCATGCATGACTTCCCTCCTTTGTACTTGAGTGGACCTACCATTTCCCTTGTAAATCTCTTGCTCCTATTATTTGTATAAAATGCCTTGATAGTCTTCTTAATCCTACTTGCTAAGGACATTTCATGGACACTTTTAGCCCTCCTAATTTCTTGTTTAAGTTCTGTTGTTTCATTTGTACTCCTTCTATTGAAGTAAACTTCAAACCACTAGTTCTGCCGTGTTCATTAAACTGGCCCTGCCTATCTTTAATATCAGACTTACTTGACTGAACATCAATCTTCTCCACAATCGTTCCATATGCTGCCCTACTCCTTTGTTCCTTCACCCACCACACTAGTTTAAACTCTCCCAAGAGGCGCTAGCAACCCACCCTGCAAAGATATTGGTACCCCTCCAGTTTAGGTGCAACCTATCCTTCTTGTACAGGTCCCACCCGACCTGGAGGGCATCCCAATGATCCAATATCTGAAGCCCTCCCTTTTACACCAGTTCTTTAGCCATGCATTCATTTGTATTACCTTGCTATTTCTGGCCTCACTAGCATGTGACACAGGGAGTAATCCTGAGATTGTAGCCTAGAGTTCCTGCATTTCAACTTCCTACCTAACTCCCTAAATTACCTTTGCAGGACCCCATCTCTCTTTGTCCTATGTCGTTGGTACCAATTTGGGCCACAACCACTGGCTGCTCTTTCAGAAAATCCTGCGCCGGCTCAGAGACATCCTTGATCCTGGCACCAGTGAGGCAACACAGCATCCTGAAGTCTCACTTGCAACCACAGAAATATATCTGTGGTTATATTTCTATATATATCCCATACCATTACCACTCACCTATACTTCAATCCTTCTTACATCAAAGCCAGTCTTGGTGTCACTGATCAGGCTGCAGCTGTTGCTTTCCCCTGAGTTACCACTGCCTAACTGTGTCCAAAACAGACTATCTGTTTGAGAAGGGAATGGCCACAGAGGATTCCTGCACTACCTGCCCACACTTACTCATCTTCCTGGTGGACACTCAACTCCTCTCTGTCCATGTAGCCCTTACTGATGGTGGGATCTGCTCGTTAAACGCTCTATCCATGACATTCTCAGTGTCTTGGATGCTCTGTAGTGAGTCCATCTGCAGCTCCAGCTGTTCCATGGGGTCAATGACGAGTTGCAGCTAAACACTCTTCCTGCGTACATGATCACCATGGAGACTAGACGCATCCCTGATTTCCCATATCCTGCAGGAGGAACATTCCATAGAGCCAAATTCTCCTGCCATTGTGAACCTTATCAACTATACATATTAGACTAGAAAGCAATTATTTAAACTTAGCTACAACTCACCAAAATCAGATTTCTCACTCTTGCTCTCTATTCCTAACAAACTACAAACCACAAGAATAAGTACTTTACTCTCTGTCTCCATCTGACACAACTCACTCAGTCCCTAGATCTGGTGCCTGAGCAGCAGGAGATTGTGAGTGCAGTGTGATTACTGATCCCCCAACCCTCATCCTTGACGTCATCCAAGTAAGGCAGCATTACATTTAAATATACATTGGCAAAAACGTAATGTTCAAGTTGAGGAACAACCAGCTGTGTGCCCTTTTGCAGCAAATGACATCACGGATAGGTTTTATCCATTTTGATAAATTGATGGCAATTCACAGAAGATCGAGGGATGCCCTCAGTGCGGGATAGAGTAGTCGATGAGGAAGTTTGGTAAGATACAGTCAGACAACCTGCTAGGCCTCATGGTGAAAAATTCTCCAAAAAAACCCAATGCAACTCCAACTTGGCCAAAAAAAGAAAAATTCAGCTAACTAACTCTGTTTATTTCTCTCCACAGATGCTGCCTGTGCTGTTGAGCTTTTCCAGCGGATTTGGCTCTTATTTTACATTTTAACAAACATCTTTGAAGCAGGAGAGATAGTTAGAGAGAATAAGGGAGGGAATTCCAGAGCTTAGGCCCTTGGCAGCTGAAAGCACAGTCACCAATAGTAGATTGATTGTAATACGAGATCCGTGAGAGACTGGATAAGTGCAGCTATTTTGGAGGAATAGGTGGGACTCTGTAAATTTAGAATATTTGTGTTATTATACGAACTGCTGGTCCTTATGAAACATCAGCATTCAGAAATTCACTCACACAGTGCTGCCTCAAGTGTTGAGCAGACTGCATTGATTCATGGGGGGAGAAAGCAGAATGCTATCTCCCTAGCCTACCCAGGTTGCTTCAATGATATCAACAAGGAATGCCATGCAGTTAGTAAATTGTCATCCATAGCCGATCTGTCTACATGGAGTTGACTTAAGTCGATGTGGCTATGTTGAATACATTTCTCCCCCCAGGGGACTAACAGATAAAATATCTCGAGCACAGTTCTTAAAAAAAATGTACATGCCCAATATTCTTGGCTTTTCTTAATAATTTCTACACTCAGAATGATCACATGTTTAGTTGAGACACTATTGTATCGTACATACATTTATGGAATGAACAGCCAGAGAAAGATGTCGAGGCAAATAAAATGACAATGTTTAAAAGATGTGGAGGGGCTGGTGTTAGACTAAGGTGGACAAGGTCAGGAGTCACACTACACCAGGTTATAGTCCAACGGGTTTATTTGAAGTAACAAGCTTTTAGAGCGCTGCCACTTCATCAGGTGAAGTCACCTGATGAAAGGGCTATGCTCTGAAAGCTTTTGATTTCCAATAAGCCTCTTGGAACATAACCTGGTATCGTGTGACTCCTGACAACATTTAAAAGATATTTTGACAGGTACATGAAGGGCAAATGCCAAACACAGGCAAATGGGATTAGTTCAGTTTAGAAAACCTGGTCAGCATGGACAATTTTGACCGAAGGATCGGTTTCCATGCTGTATGACTCTGTGATTCCATTTATGTCAACAATGCCAATGCATCTAATTACCTGTATCATCATTGAATGACTTTTTGCTTTATAAATTCATGAAGCCATGAATAAGTAAAAGGTATTTTAAAACACCCTAATATGTTCACTCAATTATAAACATCAAATACAAGAAATGTGCAGTGTGTTGATCAGCATTTGAAAGGTTAACATTTTGGGTGGGACACTTCAACAGAGCATCATACCAAAATACTCAGGGCCTAACAGCACAAATAAACTGGGGGGCATGCGTAATTTGAAATTTTTGACATACCTTTCATTTTTTTTGTGTGGGGCAGACCAAAAAGATAGCATACAACGAAGAACAAATGGTCTATCTTTTCAACACCTCCTCTCAAATGATCTCTCTGAAACACATGACTTTGTAGCAGAGAATGTTTACAGGGTGAATTTGTGTATAATAATGATGGCGCACATAGGGATATGCAGGGGGCATTCACCATACAGTCTGACTATGTTGCCTGCCCACATTGATGATTGTTTTAACATTTAGAGGCAGAGACGGGGTTTTTAACACCCAAGCATGGGTAGGTGATGGGTGAATAAATAATATTGAATCCTCTACTGGGTTCTATCACACCAACTTGCAGGTTCAATGACAGCACATTATGGAACCGGTAAAGAGGGGTTTACCTGCAACAGAGTGGGTAATTACTGGCACAATTAACAGCCTTTAGAAATATTGACGGTGTCTTTGAAAATTGATTTAACAGTCTCCTAAATGTAATGTGTACAGCAGAGGGATCCTGGGGCTTAAAACCAACCAAACAAGTAGATGGGAATGAACCACAGTTCAGGTAGATATTTGAACTTGGCATTGCTCTGGTTGAATAAAAGCTCACTTCTTGTAGCTGCTGTCTCAGATTCCTCTAGCAGCTATTTATCAGACACTGATAAACTCGCTTGCACACTGTTGGTACAGCTTTTCTCAATCTTAGAGCCTTTCAAACTGACATGATCAGAAAGGGAGCTGCGTTGGATGAATTTGACAGCAAGGATATTGTAGATGAGTGGTTATGCAATCCAGAGGCCTGGACTAATGACCCAGATACAGTGTGTTGAAATCCCACTCAGCAGCTAAGTTAGAATTGTTAGAATTGTCATCAGTTTTAAGCTGTTAAATTGAAGTGGACAAAGAACAAAAGAGAAGTGAGAAGGTAAAAGATGGAAGACATTAAATACCAAAACAGTTGGTGAGCCAGAGCCAGAAACAGTAATAATGGGATAAGTTCTTTTTAAATAATCAGTCTACAGGAAATGTGAAGGCAGATTGATGAACTATTACTATACAACAGCAAATACATTTGTGGAACAAGAAGAGAAAACATGCAAAGAAAAATAAAGTTTGAGACAAATATTTAGATCTGAAATTGTTGAACTCAAGATCTGAGTCCAGAAAACTTTAAAATGTCAAATTAAAAGATAACGAACTGTTCTTTGAGGTATTAGTTTCATTAGAACACTGTAATCGGCTGAAGATAGAGATGTCAGCGTGGAAGTATGGCGGTGAATTAAAATAGCAGACCACCAGAAGCTCAGAGTTATGCTTGAAGACTGAAGAAAGGTACTGCTCAACATGCTCACCCAATTTGTGTTTCCTGTCTCCTGTGTTGAGGAGATTATATTATGACCAGTGAGTACAGGACTCTCAATTAGATGATGTACAAGTAAATCCCAGCTTCACCCAAAATAAGTGTTTGGGACCTTGGACGGTAAGGAGAGAGGAGATAAAAGAATAGGTCTTCTATCTCCTGCATGGAAAGATGAGGATGAGGACAGAGTTTTGGAGGTGACTGAGGAGTGCACCAATGTGACACAGTGTGAATGGTTCCATCTGAATACCAAAAATGTTGGGAAGGACACAATGCATGGTATCAAACTGGAGATGGTGGAACTAATGGGAAATGATACATTAGATACAACCATGGTTTTGAGAACAGGGGAATGGGTGAGAGCAGAAAACTGGAGAATGGGTCAAATGTAGTCAAGGCCTCAGTGCATCCATGTGGGAAGAATCCTTGGTTGAGGAAAAAGGAAGACATATCAGAGCGTTGGTGTGGAAGGTTGCAGCATCAGATTAGATGGAACAGAGTTGGAGAACTGGGTAAATGGAATGATCCTCTTGCAGGAAGCAGGGTGTGAGAAATCATGGAAGAGATTGGGGGAGGCAAGGTTTAGTGCTATTGTCCGTGGACTGCGATCCAGAACCATTTGCTGCCTCAGGAAGGTAGCCAATAAAATCAAAGACCCCTCCCACCCCAGTTATAATCTCTTCTATATTCTTCCATTGTGCAGAAAATACAAAAGCTTAAACACCAACAGATTCAAGAGCAGCTTCTTGCCCACTGTTATTGGACTTCTAAATATACCTCTCAGATTTTAAGTTTAATGTTGATTGCGCTCTTTATGCACCTTCTCTGCAGCCATAACACTGTATTCTTCACTCTGCTCTATTACCCAAATACACTCTGTACGTTATGATCTGCCTGTACGGCACGCAAAACAAAACTTTGCAATGTATCTAAGTACATTTGACAATAATCAAACCAAATCAAAAATCAATTCACAGGTTAATGCTTCCTGGACGTGTGACCTGATCCCACCATAGCGGGCGGTGAAATTTTAATTCAATAAAAAGTTAGCCTAATGGTGACTATGTAACTACTGTTGATTGTCAAAAAAGGAAAAAAAACTACTTCACTAATGTCCTTTAGGAAAGGGAAACTGCCGTCTGTCTGGCCTACACATGACTCCTGACCCACTGCAATGTGGTTGACCCTTAAGTGCCCTCTAGGCAATTAGGGATGGGCAATAAATGCTGGCCAGACCAGTGGTGCCCACATTCCTGAATGAGTACAAAAGGGTAGCTGTAGGAATAAGTGGGTTTTATTGGAGGATGCCCTCTAAGCATCCTTAAGGAGGTCAAGCATACTGACTGACACATGGAAATTATAGCTTGGGATTGACCAGATTTGAGAAAGCTCACTTGGGAAGGCATGTGCAGAGGTGACATCAAGCTGTTGGGAGCAATACGTAAAGCTCCAAGCAAGATTATGGGGAGAAAGCAGAATTATGCTATTGAGTTGGACAATCAGCCGTGATCGTGATGAATGGTGGAGCAGGCTTGAAGGGCTGACTGGCCTCCTCCTGTTCCTATCTTCTATGTTTCTATGTTTCCATGTAACCCATCATCCACCTCCCCTACATGGGGCAGATCATACATTGGACTTATTGGTCATTTCAGAACTCTTCGAGCAAGAGTCACCCTCAATCCTGAGGGACTGCCTGAAAGAAAAGGAATATTTATTTGCAACCCATTACTAGAAATGGGGATACAGAAGTTATGGAAAGGAAGAGTTGGATGTGAAGTAATAGCAGTATTATTGGAAATTGGAAGCAAAATTGAAAGTCTTCCAGAGTAGGAATCAGCACTGAAACAGTCACCAATGCATTGGAAAAAAGAGTTCAAAGAAAGGGCCTGAGTAGGACTGGAACACAAAATATTCTGTATATCCCGCAATAAAAGTCAAAATAGCTTGGTCTCATCCCTAAGGTTACCCTTAGCAACACCTTTTATTTGAAGGTAGTGAGATGAGTTAAAGAAGAGGCTGTTAAATGTGAGAACAAATTCAGCGAGCTGGGAGCAGTGGTTGGAAAAGAAATAGTGGAGTGTGGTCAGACCATCATGGTGGGGTAATGATGATTTTTAAAGAGATTGGATGTCCACAAGAAAAAGAAATCTGTTTTGGCCAGGAATTTGGACAACAGTTGAAGTGACTATGCCAGCTATCATTTGGTCGCCTGTGTTCTGCAGAGTTCCAGCATGTTGTGTCGGTTTTGTAGAGATACAGGATGTTCACCTCTCCTTGAGATGCTGGGTGACGCTGACAGATTCACTGAGGAGCAGTTATCAATGGCTTGGGCACCCTGAAAGGAGCTTCTCCCTCTCCAGTCCAAAGGTGTGCAGGTTGGGTGAATTGGCCATGCTAAGTTGCCCATAGTGTCCAAGGATGTATAGGTATAGTGGATTGGCCATGCTCAATTGTCCATAGTGTCCAAGGATGTGTAGGTATGGTGAATTGGCCATGCTCAATTGCCCGTGGTGTCCAAGGATGTGTAGGTTAGTTGGATTAGCTATGGGAAGTGCAGGGTTGCAGTGGTGAGGGTGGGGAGGGGCTCTGAGTGGTTTGCTGTTCAAAGGGTCAGTGTGGACTTGATGGGCTGAATGGCTTGCTTCGAAATTGTAGGGATTCAATGACTCTATGATTACTCACAGAACACACTTGAATTGAATTGAATTGAATTAGCATTATTGTCATGTGTACTCGAAAGAATACAGTGAAAAGTTTACAAGTTGCCACTTATGGCGCCATCTTAGGTACAGGTACCTAGGTGCAGATTCTTCACTGAAAGTTCTTAGGAAACAGAATTAGAAAAATAAAGAAATAAAATGTGCAGCATTGCAGATCGTAGGAATAAATCAGAAAAATAGAAAAATGAAAAGTTTAGAACAATGGTCCTACCAACCCAGTCCATACTGGCACCTAGCCTCCAATCTGCACTGGGCCTTGACTCCACACAGCGACAGATTTGACCTTGAGAGGAGACCACTCTGGAATCACTTTGAAGCCAGACGTCTACACTGAGGTCATGCCAGGCTGAAAGGCCACCATGGACTGTTGAAAGACCACTACATACTGCCAAAAGATGACGATGCTAGGCGGTGAGCCCACCACGCTGGATGGAGAGTCACCATACTGGGTCAGCAGGCCGTCAAGCTGGGCTGAGAGGGCGCAATGCCAGGCCAAGACCACCATGCTGGGCTAAGAGTCTGCCATCCTAGGCTGAGAGATCACCACGCTGGGCCATCAGGCTGCCACACTGGGCTGAGAGACCAGCATGCTGAGCCGAGAGGATGCCACGCTGGGCTGAGGCACTGCCATGCTGGGCCAGGAGACTGCCACACAGGCCGAGAGGATGCCACGCCGGGCCAAGCTTGTGAACCTCTCACCTCCCTTCTCCTACCCTGCTAACTGGAGGTGGATGAAGAGCGCTCACTGTGCCATTGCGACCTCAATCTTACGGTCAAGGAGACCACGCACAGAGGAGAGAGGGAATTGGCAGCACTCCTGTCCTGGACATATCCCTCCACATTCCAAGCCATGGTACACATGCCCCCTGGAATCTCAGCAAGATCTTCATACAAGCTGCACTTTCAGCATCTGCCATTTCTCTGACAAATGTGATGGGTGTTGTTGAGATCAGGCCTGTAATACTGTGAACCGTTTTAGTCCCTGTATTTAAGAAATAATATATTGGAATTGGAGATATTCTCAAGGTGGATTACTAGGATGAAAGGGTCAACTTCCTCACTAATGACTAAACAGGTTATTCATTAGAGGTTAGAATTAAAAAGGGTGATCTTATAGAAACACACAAGATTTTGAGAGGCTTGTCAGGGTAGCTGATGAGGAGATGTTTCTCTGATTTGGGAATCTTGAATCAGGGGACATAGTTGAAGAATATGGTGGCATTCATTTAAAACAGAGATGCAAAGGAACTTCGCCAAGACAGCAATGCATGTTTGGAATTCTTTCCCACTGAAAGTTATGGAGGTTAGATCACTGAGAGCTTTTGAAAGTAGCTGGTTGTGTGTGTGTGTGTGTGTGTGTGTGTGTGTGTGTGTGTGTGTGTGTATTTATAATATCAAGGAGTTGAGAGAAATGAGGAGCTGGCACAACAGATCATCCATGATCTTATAGAATGGCAGGTCAGGTCTGAGGGACTGAATGGCCTGGTCCTGTCCCAATTTCTTCTGTTATTATGATTCCAGATGTAATCACCATGAGTCTCAGCATAGGTCTGGCTTCCCGTAGTCCACCGATTGCCAGAGACATCAACTATCACAGCCTCCAACAGCTGCTCAGGTATGTGTGTGGTGTTCTGGCCAGCTTATAGCTTCAAATCTAAACACGAGCATACTCCCCCTGATGTGAAGGTGTCTGCGTAGATGCAGAAGAACGGTGTAACAGTATGCCCTCTTCTGATTCCTTCTCCTTCTCCAAACTGAAGGATTACTGTGCCCTGCCTATCACAGCTCTCTGCCCTTGTGAATAGCTTGGGATGAGAGAAGAGAAAGACCAAAGGAATTTTACCCTTCCCGACATGATCCTCCAAAATTGGCTGGTGTTCAGTTTGATGTATGTACAATGGGGAACCCAGGGGCACCGATACAACCCATCCCCCACCCTCGCTTCCACTATGCTCTCCTAAGTCTCCCTCATGTCCAGTCATGAAGCAATTCACCCTCACTTCTTCCTTACCACCTGCAATCGACTCATTGCCTTGTGCTCTGCCATTTCAAAAAACTCCCCTTTCATTGTAATTAAGATTACGAGAAATGGGACCCAGTCACCAGCCTGGGTCTTTTCTTTTGCATTGCACGCTTGTTTCTCTGCTGGAACAAAGAGTAGAGTTAGTCACTCCAGAATACCAGACACAAGATCTAAACAGGTGGGATCCTAGCTGCTGAATCTGGGATCATTGTAGCTTTGGGTCTCTCTGGCCAACTATATGAGGGTCTCCAATGTAAACTCAGGTGCCTGACCAAACATCATCTATTTCTTCCAGCCTCATTCCATTGCCACTGACGTGGTGAGCTCTCCCCCTGCTTAGGCATACCCTCATGTGTAGCCATCCACTGATCCCCTATAGAAGCGTAAGTACTCACACTGGTTAAATGGAGAAGCTCATTGATGCTCTTATGGCACAGCAGCCAGGTTATCTGGACAACCACACAGCCTCTGACCACTTCTACAAACTCTTGCCAGACTTGTTTGGCTAAAAGGGGAGGCATCTTCCTCTGCTCCTGGGGTAGATGATGTTGTACCTTTCCTGAGTAGCCTGGAGAAGAACAAACAAGAACCCGTCACTAACCCATAAGGCTAGCTGGGAATTTCTTTCTGCCACACCATCAGGTATGTTTTCTCACTGACCTTCACAATGCTTGTCTCACTGACCTCATGGACTTTTCCTGATGGGAGGGCTACATCACCGGATGGACCTTCAGTGTGGTCTACAAAGGGGCTTTGGCTGTCTTTAGGAGTTGGTAGCCTTTAAAGGGGACACAAGTGCATCCGTCAGCATTGGCTCATGCCATCACTGCTACCTACTGATCAGTGGCAGGCAATTAGTCAGCTAGTACAGGATGAGGATCAGTCAGAAATGCCAGCACTACCATCTTCTGCATCTGGCACACATTCCTCTCCTATCCTCATGGAATTCTAGCCTTATTGTACTTAGAAGATTGCCCAGACCTCATAAATTCACTGCTGCACCTCCAATATTCTCCTTCTCAACAATAACTCCCACAGTCCAGCATCTCTGCCCAACTGTTCATGGATCGGAAAGGATTGTGGCCCTTATTGTGGAATCTACCTTCCACCAGCAGCTGCTTGTGCTCACTTCCGAACTATGAATCAGTAGGTGAAAATTCAACAAATTTATATATTTTTGCACTGGTACATGGCTGTACATCTTGAGACACAACATCACTGTTTGCTGAAGTTTCAGCCCATAAACTGAAGACAGATTTTTGACTTGGTTAGGAAATTGGCTGAGTGGCAGGTACACTAATGAGCAAGCTGTAACTCAAAGTGCCCCTTAAGGGTCTGTGTTGATCAACCATTCACTGCATTTCTGAATAACTTAGGTGATGGAATAGATAGCCACTCATCCAAATTTGCTGATGACACAAACTTAGGCAGCATTGTATACAGTGTATATGGAAGTATAAAGTCATAGAGTGACACAGAAAGATTAAACAAATGAGGAAAACTAGCAAATAGATTTCTGTAGAGGAAAATGTGAAATCATCACTTTGGATCTCAAACGAGCACAGCAAAACATTCTAAATGGCTTAAGGTTTGTAACAGTTGGGCCTGAAAAAGACTTGGGATCCAGGTACACAGGCCATTAAAATGTCATGAACAGGTGTGGAAAACAATCAAAATGGTTAATGCAATGCTGGCCTCTCCATTTAGAGGACTACAGTGCAGCTGAATAAAAATCCTGCTTCCACTGTGCAAAGCCTTGGTAAGGCCACACCTGGAGTACTCTGAGCAATTCTGGGCATCATACCTTCTGAGGGACTGCAACATAGTCTTTGCAGTATGATACCTGGAACGGATTTGCTAAATTACAAGTAGTGATTACACAATGTCAGGTTGTTTCCTGGAATTTAGAAGGTTAGGAGGTAATTTGGTCACAATTCTAAAGATATAAAAGGAAAATCGCTTCAGTAGGTAGACATGGTTGGGAATCTAGAACTAAGAGGAACAGTCTGAAGTTCAGAAGCACATCTTTCAGAAAGTAAAATTTGGAAACACTTCTAAGCAGAATGGTGAATAAAATTCTTGAGTAGCTATGTGCGCACTTAGTAACATTCCACACAGGGAGCCAATTGGTTACACAAAAGCAGCATTCCCTTCAAGATGCTCATATGTGTGGCTACTTGTCAATTTTTAAGGGGCTACACAAAAACAACAAATCAATCATGTGCCCCAAACAAAAGTTCAGGAGCATTGGAAGCAGAAGCTTGGAAGTTCTTCAAATGGTGATTGGTGTGCATAAACTTTTGTTACCACAGTCATTAAAAAATATCAGGCAAAGGCAGGGAAATGGAATTTTTTGGATGCTGGGGTAGTTTCAAAGGTTAAATTGACTTCTCCTGTTCTCATTCTCCAGTGTTTCACGTTTTACTGTCACTGTAAAGTTTTTATACTTTAGAGGACCATGCCGCTTTAAGTGTCAAAAACACCCAGACATCCAATGACTACTGACCTCAGTTATGCTGTCCTGAGCATGCAAATCTATCGGAAGGAAGAGTTCGATCTTTTGGTCTTGCCTATAATTTGTGCAACATAAATGCAGGCAGGAGTCAGCTGGGACTCTTTAACGACAGCACTGTCTATAATAGTATCATCAAGAAGGACATTGGCATAAATCATTTGGCACTTTGCAAAGTGTCACTACTGTCAGCCTCCTTGTGATGTGATCTTTAGTCTTTCAGATCTATATACTGGCATTTGGATCAGCTAAGCACCTTGCACAATGCCTTGCATTTTAAAATCATTCCAGGCACTATGTAAACTTGATTGTAAGTATTCGCAAGGTGTTGACATTAAATGCTTTAACTATTCAAACATTTACACTAGCATATCAGTAAAGCAAACTTCCACAACATCACAGTCTGATAAGGTTCATTTACCACCGACAAAAAATGTTTTTTGTATTGACTCCCATGGATTCTGAAATTTATTCCTGAGCCAAAGTGTTTAACTCAACCCCTGAATATTGAATGAAAAAAGTAGTTTTAAACCCTTTAAAATACTCACAAATTCGATCAAAAGAAATATACATATTATCATATTTTCTGAACAGATTTCAGACAAAAATCTTTAACAGTTTCTTTATGTGAATCAGTATGTGAATCAGTTTTGCAAGTTTGTTCTCTTTCTAAGTGTTATTTGAGTATAATTAAGTAAAAACCCAACACAAATAATTTCCAACATGAACTGCTTTGAGATGATTCAATATCATAATTGTTACATAAATGCAAACTTTCTTATTTCTTGCACTGAGACAGAAGCTTTCCCTGATCTTTGCATGTAACCTTTGGTTTATAGCACAATGGGGATGTCCTTCAATAAATAATAGTGTTTGGGATAAACAAATACACAATAATTTGTGTGCCATTTGTAAAGTTTGTAATAAAATTATGTTATTCTTGAAGCAGATTGCTGTGGTTGCTGAAAATCTCAAATAAAAAGAGAAAATTTTGGAAATATTCATCAAATCAGACAATACCTGAGGAGTAGGATACAAGGTTAACATATCAGGTCAAAGATCTCTTGCCAGAATCTGTATTTTTTAAACATGTTCATTCACAAATATTGATATCGTCGGCAAGTCCAGCATTTATTGCCTACCCCTAATTTCTCTTGAAGTGGTAATAAGCTGCCTTCTTGAACTGCTCCAGTCTATGTGGTGTTGGTACACTCACAGTACTGTTAGACAGTTTCTGGATTTTGATCCAGAGATAACGAAGGAACAGCAATATATTTCCAAGTCTGGATGGTGTATGGCTTTATTATCATCAGTGTTTATTGTCTGCATTTATGTACACAATTCTTTCATCAACCTGCACTTCCCAAGAATTATATCCTTGTAATCAGTGCCAGAATTATATCAGAATGAGCAGATTATTTTCATGTAATTCTACACTTTGAACATTACACATGTATTGTATTGTTGCACCTCAGGCAGCTCACAGCTATTGCTGTACATTTGAAACCGTCTTTTCATACGTGCTATCAATTCACCCTGGTACAAAGCTGGTGATTTTTCATGAAGAGGGATAAGAATAAGGTTGCTTTATGTATATGATTCACAATAATAGATGGTCAGGGATAAATTACAGGGATGAATTCAGGTCCTTACTGGCAGGAACTATATACACAGGTGCTAGCAACATAATCGAGAGGGAAAACAACATTAGAGAGTAGAAGTCAGCTCATACTAAGCTCAGAATTTTTCACTTAAATTGTATTTCTCTGTACATATCAACAAATTCTAGCCTTTATTTTGTTGTTTGTAATTATGTCATTGAATTGTAATAGATGGAATACTGTCCAAATTTACATGATGCAGGAAATATGAATGGACACATATATCTTCATTCTATCGATCGATGCATCTTTCCCATAATATATTCCCATTTAATTTTAAATCTTGCAGTTCACAATAGCTTGCCCATAAGTACCACGCTTCATTGTAGAAATGGAGGGATATTAACATTCACAGTATTTTAATCAAACAGATGGGAACATATGTCTTTTCACCCTTATTCTCTCTCAGCATTAACTCTTGATTACTCCATTACAATTCTTCTTTGCTCCACAGAGTTCTCTTTCTTTATCTATTTCTCTTTTCTACACATGACCATCTCCCAGATTGAAATTTTTGTACCTTGTCGTTAAATCAGCTATACTCTCGTCTTGCCTCTGTACTTGTTCTTTGCTAATCCTACTGGCTGCCTGAAGCCTAGGTGATTAGGTCCCAGCTGTGGGGCTCAAGCTGTGTGCCCGGTTCAGGAATTAAACTATATTACAGAATCTTCGCTGGCCCTAAAATACGTTAGTTACGGTAAGAAATTTGGAAGAATCATTTGAGAAGTTGATAGAGGCCTTTAACGAAATTAGGAACAATGAGTCACATTTTCCAACCAGGCCCATGACATCAAGACAAGATTCTTGCTAATGAGCAACAAAATGCCTGTTGACAGGGACTATCATTCATTATTACTTAATCGTACCTCATTCATACACCCTCTCCCTTTTTACAACCTGATAGATAGAAACTAGACACTGTGAATTCCAAACATGAAAGTTAGAGTGTGTACCTGGTGACTCCAGCCCACTGCATCCTCCTCCAGATCTCCATCTTGAACACCTGACACCAATGCCTCCGGGCATGCTCCGTGGTCAGCAGTCACTGCAACCCAATCCAAGGATGCTGGCAAGAAATGGCAAGTGGCAGCCTTTCTGCACTGTCATACCACATCTCTGATCCACTTACAGCACACGTCTGCACTGCATAGCAACACTTTGGGGTGTACCAGGAATTATTACTGGAATGCTGCTGCAAGGGCACTTTATACTCAGGGCCAGGCTCAGGGTTCACAGGCTGGACCAGGCTGAATCTTAGAGGTGCTGGCTTGTCTGAGCACTCACTCATTCAGCCCCTACCCGTGCTAATCAAAGCATCCTTATCTTGCCTGGTCTTTTGTGCTTTGCCTCCTGAGCTGCACTTTAAAGGCTCAAAGTAGTCCTGCTTATCTTACAGCCCAGCACAGAAATGAGGTCAGGCAGCCTGCCATGTTTGTCAGCAGTCAGCTGTCATGAGTCAAGGGGTGGATATGTTGCCCGAAGGCGCTGTGCTATGTCAAACTCACACCTGCACCATGTGTCGCTGAATGTGAATCAACCAAATAGCCATGTCTCAAATCTAAGTTGAATAGTATTCGGTCAAATCCAAGGAGACACCTTCAGGCAGCAGATTCCTGGCCCGCAGGAATTCCAGCCTCTGATGTTAGACCTGTGGCTGGGGCATGGTGAGTCGGCCGGCTGGGGCAGTCACAGTCAAGGTGTGCGTATCTTTACAGACCAGGAAGTGAAGCAGGTCAGCCTTGTGAGTTCAGCGCCACCAGTCCAGGCAGACAGAGAGCTGAACAGGTGTCAGTCAGGAGTCTGGCCACTCAGCATTCAGGGCTGTTTGGCTCAGTCACTTAAGACGTGAGCCACAGTCAAGTCAATCCTGGGGGGGTGCATCCACTAAAAGTCAAGGGGCCATTGCTGCGGGAAGAAAGCTGAGAACTCAGTTGTGGGGATTGGAGTCAGAACATTGGAATGCAGAGGAGAATACAATACAGAAGTTGGGGGGGAGGTGCAATTCAATATTTAGGTGGGGGAAATGATACAGCATGGGAGGAAAAAGGGAAATATGGGAGAGCAGATCGTCAATGGCAAGCAGTACCCTGACTTCCACGACCACCATGTTTACTTGATGGATCTGGGCTGGAGGGATGGAGGGTAAAATGGGTAGATGAAAACACAGAGCAACAGGTTGTTGCGGACTCGGGGGAGTACAATGTCCATGCATTGACAGGGAGGTCTATCAGGAGGGGATGGTTTTTGTTTGGGTGTTCACTAAGATAGCGTGGCCGAGCCTGAGACTCACTGTTCAAGAAACAACTGCTGTAATCATGCTGTAATAGCAAGTGTGCCATGGGGATGGAAATGGCTATGGCCATTTCCCAGACATTACAGACACCTGTACACTACTGCGGAACATACTTGAGAGTACTAGATGCTTTGTGAACCTTTGGCACTGGCCCACTGTACGCCGTCCAAATCTTTACACCAAGCATTTGTGACCTTATTATGCAGACCGCGACTGAATCCCATTAATGCCTGGATGCAGTGAGTTTTTTTTCCCTAACTGGAAAGATGGAACTTAGTTACCAAATTACCTGCAATTCACCCATAGCCTGCACATGGTAATCTTTGGACCATTGAACATTGTGTAGCGCTAAGGATAAGTAGGGTTTGTACTTTCAATGTTGTAGTAACAGCGAGAGAGACTCATACATAGGTGATGTGAAAAGTGAGCATATATTTTCAAATGTGATACCATAGTTACAGTCATGTTTCACTTATGCTAGCTATCTGCCGTCTTCTTTCAGTTCCTTTTTGCTTTCTTTCTGTTCCACTATGTCTTGGTGCAGACACGGCTTCTACCTCTGGGGTAGAAGAATGACGGCCTTGGAGGTTTGTCAGGGCAATGCTGGGGGTTCTTTTGCCTCGAGGGCCCAGAAATGCTGAGCTCCTCCCGCCCAGAGACCTGCTGCAGGGGAAAGAAACTGGAACAACAGCCCCTTTAGCCTGTTCCATTGTTTGAAATCATGTCTGATTTTTACTTAACCTCCATTTATCCTCCCTTGTTCCATATCTATTGAAATACTTACCCAGCAAAACATCAATTGATCCAAGTCTTGAAAATTTCAATTCACAGAATCACAGAAGTGTTACAGCACAGAATGAGGCCATTCAGCCCATTATGCCTACATTGGCTCTTCAAACGAGCATCATTACCTAGTGCCAATCTCCTGCCTATCCTTCATACTGTTGCACATTATTTCTGCGTAAATAATCATCCAATGTCCTCTAGACTGCTTCAATTGAACGTGCCTCTGTCATATTTCCAGGCAGTGCATTCCAGACTCTAAAAACTTGTTGTGTGAAAAAAGATGAATCTCACATCACCCCCCGTCTCTTTCGCACATTACTTTTAAATCTGTGCTCTCTGTTTCTTGTTCCTTTTACGATCGGGACAATTTCGCTATCTACCAACTTTATCCAACCCACTCACTAGTTTGAAAACCTCTATCGAACCTCCCCTCAGCATTCTTCTCTCCAAGGGTAACAGTCCCAACTTCTTCAATCTATCCTCAGAAGTGGTATCCTCAATCCTGGAACCATTCTTATAAATTCCTTTTTCATTCTCCCCAATGCCTTCACATCCTTCTTGTAATATGGCACCCACAACTGTATGCAATACTCTAGTGAGGTTAAGCAAGTGTCTTAAACCTGTTCAATATCACCTTTTACTGTTGTACTCAATGTTGCTATTAATAAAACCAACGATAGTTGATCCATTATTCACAGCCTTTTGAGGAAAGGAGTTCCAGATTCATACTACGTTTCCATGAAAAAGTGTTTTTAATTCTACTCCTCTAATTTAAAATGCATGTAATTTTAAGGCTATATCTTTTTGTTCTGAATTCTTCCACCTGAGGAAAACCATACACTATCAAATTCTCTTTACCATTTTATACAACACAATTAGATCTTCTGCACCCTCCAACTCAAAGGGATGTCATCTTTAACAAACTGTCCTTATAATGTAATCCCTTAAACCCTGGTCACATTCTGGAGATGTCATCAAAACTTGTAAGAAAAAGACTGATTGAGGCAAATGAATTTTACAATGGAAAACCAAGCACCAAACATTTGTAGGATGGAATTCAAGAAGGCGAGAGCAAATAAAGGATGCAGAAAAGCTTCAGTGTAATTTGGACAAGCTAAGCAAGTGGGCAAATACATGGCATATATAGTGAAATGTGGATAAATGTGAGGTTATCCACACTGGTAGCAAAAGCAAGAAGGCAATAGCTTGGGGAAGGGGGAGGTGCAACAAGACATAGATGTCCTTGTACATCGATCACTGGAAGTAAACATGCAGGTGCAGCAGGCGGTGAAGAAGGCAAATGGTATGTTGGACTTCATAGTGAGAAGATTCAAATACAGGAGCAGAGGTGTCTTACTGCAATTGCACAGGATGTTGGAAAACATGTGCTTTGAGTTATTGTTTGCGGTTTTGATCTCCTTTTCTGAGAAAGTGTCTTCTGACTATTAAGAAAATGTGATGAAGATTTACCAAACTAATTTCTGGGACTGCAAAACTGATGTATGAAGAGAGATTGGATCAGTTAGGACTATATTCAGTCGCATTTAAAAGAATGAGGGGAAATTTCATAGAAGTGTATGAAATTCTAACAGGCTTATATAGATGCGGGAAGGATGTACTTGATGGCAGGGAAGTGCAGAACCAGTTGGCACAGTCAAAGTATGAGGATTAGGCTTTTGAGAGCAAAGATGAAGGAGAATTCCTTCAGCCAGAGAGTGGTGAGCCTGTAGAATTCTCTGCCACAAGAAACTTCTGAGGCCAAAATATTGAAGATGTTCAAGAAAGATGTAGACATAGTTCAAAGGACTAAAGGAATGAACAGATATGGGGAGAAAGTGGGAATAAGTACACACTTGGATGATCTGCTATGATCATATTGAATGGTAGAGCAGGCTTGAAGGGCCGAAAAGTCTACTCCTGCTCCTATATTGTACGTTTCTATGCTTCTAAAGATTCCAAAAAGGCAAAATAATCTTTTGTGCTGGTACTGTTAACAAGTGGGAATGGTGGTAATAACTTGCATGAGATTCCTTAATCTAGGAACCATAATGAAGTCTTTTCACACTTGCTGCACTGTTTCCAAAAATAATGATAATTATGTCACAGTGAATTAATTGCCTGTAAATCATTTGGTCAGCCTGCTCAATTCAAAGTGGTACATTCCTGTATAAGAACACCAGGACAGACAATGAACCCCATTGCTGTAAAACTTGACAAAGTTGCTTCATTCTTGCAATTGCTATATGGTAAATAATGCTTCAGCTGTCTCTAACCATAATTTTTCAAATAATATCATCCCAGTGCTTTTACAGAGAACATTATGTAAGAGATTTTCAAGAGTTGGCTGCCCATTGGTTTTTCAAAATAGGGAGGTGGTGACATAGCATTAATATCACTAGGTTCATAATCCAGAGCCCCAGGCTAATGTTCTGGAGACATAAAAACGCATAGTATGAATTAGGAGCAGAAATAAGCATTTGACCATTTAAGCCTATTCCACCTTTCAATAAATTCATGCTAAGTCCATTAGTGTTCCAAATTCCACATTCTCAACTATGCCCAATAACCTTTGATTCCCTTGCCTAACAAGAATCTGTCCACCTCAACCTTAAAAATTATCAATGACCCTGCCTCCACAAGACATGGGGTGGAATTCCACCACGGCAGTTGGTGAAATTTGAAATCAATAAAAATTGAATTAAAGAGAAAGGTAGCCACATATGTCAATTGCTGTAAAAGTTCATCAGGTTTATTAATCTGCTTTAGGGGAGGAAATCTGCCATATTTCCCCAGTCTGGGGAAAAACTGGGGACCCTTTGTATTTCAAAGGGAATGGAGCATGAAAATAAGAGGTTTTGCTAAAACTATACAAGGCACTAATCAGTCTACAGCTGGAATACTGTGAACAGTTTTGGGCCTCTTATCTATGAAAAGATATAATGGCATTGGAGGCAGCCCAGAGATGGTTTACTTGGCTAATACCGAGTATGGAGGGACTTTCTTACGAGGAGAAGTTAAGTAGATTGGGCCCATGCTCATCAGAATGCAGAAGAATAAGAAGCAACCTTATTGAAACATACAGGATTCTTACAGAACTTGACAGGGTAAATGCAAAAATATTGTTTCCCCTTATAGCAGAGTCTAGGACCAAAGGACATAATCTCAAAATAATGGGTCATCCATTTAAAACAGATGAGGAGGAATTTTTTCTCTCAGAGGATAGCGAATCTGTGGAATTCTTTACCACAAAGGGCCATCTAGTATATTCAAGGCTGAGATCGACAGATTTTTAATCAGTAATAAAATCAAGCGTTATGGGGAAATGGCATGGAAGTGGAGTTGAGGATTATCAGGTCAGCCATGATTTCATTGACGGGGTAAGATGCAATGGGTTGAATAGCCTCATTCTGCTCCTCTGTCTTATGATCATCCAATTATTGTAATATGGTTGACTCTTAGCTGCCCTCAGAAATGGCCTAGCAAGTCACTCAATGGTATTAATCTTCTTCAAGGTAGTTAATGGATAATAGCCAGTAATTTCCACATCCCATGTACAAATAATTAAACAAAATTAAGGTCCTGAGTTTCGTTGAGGAGCCCAAATATAGGTAGACATGAGATTTCACACAGCTTCAAAATCTCCCCTCCCCCAACCGCATCCCAAAACCAGCCCAGCTCATCTCCACCTCCCTAACCTGTTTTTCCTCTCACCTATCCCCTCCTCTATCCATCCTCTATCCACCTCCCCCTCTCTCCCTATTTATTTCAGAACCCTCTTCCCCTCCCCCATTTCTGATGAAGGGTTTAGGCCCGAAACGTCAAGTTTTCCTGCTTCTATGATGCTGCTTGACCTGCTGTGTTCATCCAGCCCCATGCTTGTTATCTCGGATTCTCCAGCATCTGCAGTACCTTTTATCTCAGACATGAGAGGTACATCTCTTTCCTCTTTCTCCCTGCATTCCAAATCCCAATCAATGCTTAAAGGACTCACTTGAGTCGGTTCAAAATGGTAAGCTTTGAATGTATTTTAACATTTTTTTGTGAGACAGGAGCAACAAAACTGCACACTGCGCCTCATAGAAATCTTTTGGCCCACCAGCCTGTTCTCAGATCACCCTGCTCCCAATTGCCACTCCACTCCAGTCTCTTACAGGCCTTACCCGTCTGCTAACTGTGTACTACATCTGGCTGATTTTCCACCAGGGGCAAGCAAGCTACAGCAGGGCGCCTGTTGGACACTCACAGCTAGCTGGCAATATCATAATGAGTGCTTTACCAAAAGCACTGACCTTTCTGCTGTAGCAAGAGTGAATGCTACAAGTAAAAGGCAGGTTCAGAAAAAGACTAGCAAGTACCAAAAACACTCAACCAGTGAGGCATATTTTTGATGAAAACACAGGAGTTAATGTTTCATATTGCGATCCTGCATCAAAACAATAGGATAGCAGTTGTATTTGGATTAGCTGCAAATTAAGAATGTCCTGTGGGGCAGTTCCATTGTATGCACAACAGAAATTACATGAATACAAACACCGGCTTCTTCAGCTTTTTGATCACAGGGGTTTTATGTTGTCCTCATAAACTAACATAACTACAATACTAAATAACAAATAAATCATTGGTATTACACCGCTCTTCTTTCTTACTATTAACTCATCTTTGAGTGCTGTCTGTTAATTACTGTGTATGAGCTGAGAAAATTATGGCAATAATTAATTAATTTGCTTTATGAATGCTAAATAGCAAAAACCAGAAATCAAGAACACCCCGCTCTTTTAACTGATGCTTCTCACTCATTTGCAAATCAAAATCATGTCACATTAGTTTTAATCTTTTTGTTTTGTGATCCAAGCATGTCTTTTTATTCCAATGCATACAAAAGCTTCAAAATTCAAGCTGCTAAATCCTCTGGGGCTTCAGATCAGACAAGGAACACTAAAGAGAAATTGTTTCCTAGCGAATGATTATTCCTCCTGGTGAGGAAAAACAGTGATCAGAATCGGTAATGATTCACATGCAAATTGAAAGATGCAAAAAAATGATAAAGGATTGGAAGGTAAGACGTGTTCAGTTGAATTGCACCCTGATGCATTTCAAGATACTGTAATTTTCACAGTTTTGTCTATCTTGGAGTCACGACTTAACCGTCCCTGATTCCAGTGGTCATTGATTGGCTGTTGACAGCTAAACCAGCAGGCTTTGCCAAGCACGCAACCTACATTACTACATCAATTAACAAACACCAGAACAGATTAACTAAGCAACGACTTGCCCTCTGTTTACAAGTGTGGACAATTAATACACACAGACTAAACAAATAAACAGGAGCCCTTGTTGCGCTGTGGTCGTGTCCCTACTGTTAGACCAAGAAGCCTGGGTTCAAGTCCCACCTGTTCCAGAGGTGTGTAACGAAATCTCAGAATAGGTTGATTAGGAAAAATCGGTTAAATAAAAGAAATCTTAAACAAATACACAGGGACTCTTGAGGTTCAGTAATAGTATCCCTATCTTTGAGGCAGAAGGCCTGGATACAAGTCCCACCTGCTCTGGAGAAGTGTAATAATGTCTCTCAACAGGTTGATGAGGAAAATATAAACAAGTACACGTGACAATTTGTATTGTCAAATACTGGAAAACACCTGTTGCCAAATGGTGTTTAACTACAAGAATTAGCATTGCCTTCTGTATTGAGTCTATCACCAAAGAATACAAAAAGACAATTATAAATGAGCAGCATCTTCATGAAAATGTATTTAGTAAACCAATTGGTTATTTAATGCAAGATCAATATTCGCTATCTTCCTTTTCAAATCCTGAACAAAACATGTTGTCTGGACAGCACAATAAAAGGCATAGGGTGATTACTGGCTGCATAATGGCAATTGATGAAATTCAACAACAAATTGCATATCTAAAATACCGCCTGTTGGCCTTTCTGATAACTTAATTTAGAGGAGTGGAAGTTTAGATTCCATAATGAGCATGCATTACTGAATTGCAAATTAAACAGTTGAGATGATAAGGTGCAAGTGTGAACTAGAAATTGTTATACATTCAATTACATCACTTGAAGTGAGGTTCATTAGATGTTACAGAAAAAATGCTTATTTAAGTAGAAGTACAGTTTGATTGGCACACTATGTATGGATACTTCTCAGGCACTGAGTGATGCTGGCATTAGCATGATGGGCAATGACTCAATGTTATGAGTCAAAAGTCCCAATTTCCAACCAAGTGTAGAATGGCAAGTCAAGACTCTCACCAGTGAAAGGTGAGAGGCCTACTTGCCAGTATTAGCATTTCATCATTAGCTAATCTTGCTTCATTTATATGTTGTTTCCCAATCTCCCACCTGCCAATAGAAACTAGGCAGTGATAATTTGCAACAGGAAAGACAAAGCAGTAACGTGGCACCTCCAACTTGCCACCTGTTCCTCTGGTCCTCCATCATGGATAGCAGGGTACACATATGGGCAGCAACTGCCCGAACCCCTTCTCCATAAATGTTGGCATCAGATGTATGCCAGGTCAATGCATCCCCATGGCACATCTGACCCAACATGGTGGTGCACTTTGTACAGCACTGGCACCTGTCATTTAAGGAAGAATGCAAATGAATTGGAAAAAGTTCAGAGAAGGTTTTCTGCACTAATACTTGGAATGGCGGGGGGGAGGTTAGCTAATGAGGAAAGGTTGGAGAGGGTAGGCTTCAAGCCCTCGAGTCTAGAGGTGACTTGATTGAAACATATAAGATGCTGAGAAGTTTTGACATGATGGGTGTGGAAAGGAGGTTTTCTCTTGTTGGAGAATATAGAACTGAGATGATAGTTTCAAAATATAATTAAGGCAGATTTAGAAGGTAGGCTTGAATGTGGAGTAATCTGATCAGGTATAATCTTATCAAATGGCAGAGCAGACTAAGGAACCAAGATGCTCATGATATGTACGTTCCCATGTTTCAGTGAATCGTGCCTTCAAAGTCCTACCCCAGGTATTCATCAAGGTTATCTCACCAGATACTCCAGTATAGTGCTCAGGAATTGCTACACTGCCCGTGTGGCATCCTATATATGAGAAAAATAACTTCTTTCATAGAATCTACAATCATAGAATCCCTACAGTGTGGATGGAGGCCATTCAGCCCATCATGTATATACCGACCCTCTTAAGCATCCACCTAGATCCAGCTCCATACCATATTCTTAAACCCACATTTACCATGGCTAACCCACCTAGCCTACCCTGAACACTACGGACAATTTAGCTTGGTCCACCTAACCTCCACATCTTTGTTGTCCTATTGGTGGAGTAGAGACTTTTCTACTGTTCTGGACAAAATTTGGCTCTTAGCCAACGTTAACAAAACTGACTTCCTCATTATTTATCCCATTGTTGCTTGCAGAACCTTGCTGTGTGTAGATTGACTGCAGCATCAGATTGTGCACAATGAAGGCGACACAGAATGCAATTCTTTAACTGTGAAGCAAATTGGGATGTCTTGGGAATATCAAAATCTCGATATAAATTCAGGTTCTTTCAGTCACTGGGGTTTCTAATGTCAGTGTATTCCTGATTTTTTTGGAAAGGTTAGAAAGGCAGATAAGAAAGGAGCATAGTCACATTTGTCAAAGAAGGTATAAGGGACACGTCTTTATTAGTTAAGTAATGAAATAGAGGAACTCAGAGGTTTTGTTTAAACCTGATAAAACTTTGCTTAGGTCACAGGCTTAGTGCATGTGCCTTTCCTAAATGGTTGCTCAGGATTGAGATTAGGTAGAATGGTAACTCCAGTGCATGATCTTCAGTCTCTGCACATCCAGGATTAAGTAATGCTTGAAGAGTTCGGTTGGATAGGATGTGTTATTTGGAGGTTTGTGTGCTCTCTCTGTACCTCCGCTTCACCTCTGCCCATTCCTGATTATGTCTTTGATGCCTTTTAAATGAGCCTTCTCCATTCCGGTCAATCAACCAAGGGTGCAGTGTAACAAGACATATAGCAATAGAGCAGTGCAAGTACTTACACTCTGGGGAGTTCAGTTAAAGAGGGAAATGAGTTTCCACCTTGTTATTTATAATTTTGAAGTGAGTACAAACAGATACTGTGTCCATGTCTGGGACTGGACGGCTAGAGGTTTGTGAAACAACATCTCTACATGATGCTCAGCTCAATGTTGATGATATTAAATTCTAGGATCTATCATTGAGTATGGTGTTCCTTGAAGTGTATCAGCAACTTTTCAAACTGCTGAGAGATGGACCACATACAGTCTCCACAGCAACTGAGAGGATGCAAGAGTCTAGCTCCAACATTCATGGATTTCTTACACAGATAATTGTGAAAATGTCCATCATTAGCAGGAGCAGCCAGCATGACTGTAAGATGAACACGTGCAACCCAACATGACAGTCTTGCAGCTTTCAGAGGCCTATATGTTGTTGCCTCACACTGGATGATTCATTACACATCTGTGGCTTTACAACAAGTCCTATTTTTTTCCTCACAGCCAATACCTGACATGCTACTTTGTCTATTGCTGGCTGATTTTCTCACTGCGCCAGTGCAGGAGCACCTATTAGCACAACCTTCTGGGGCTACAAAACCCAGATGATTTTTGACAAAAGCAGCTCAGTGTTCAAGAAAGATTCTGGGCAGCCTCGCACCCTAGCCGCTTACTTGTCAGAAATAGATTGATAAATATCTTAACGTATTATCGCAGTAGGGGCTGGTAACTTTCAACAAGAAATTTGATTTTCACTTAGTAACTGAAAGACACACAACAAGACTTTACATTTCAAAACAAAGAGCTTTTACTGACAAAAGAAAACGGGCACTTTGTAAGCATTTATACTTTAAATCAAAATTCCAAATGGAACTTTTCTTGTTTTTTTTTACTTGAACTGAAAACTGCATTTTAATGTTAGAGTTTCTTAGGGTCCCTCACTTCTCCTGAAACTAAATCAATGCATATCTCAGATTTGCAGGAAGAATAGAACAGCTGAATATTACTTAAATGGAGAAAGACCGCGAAAAGCTGCAGCATTGTGGGATTTGGGAGTCCTTGTGCATGAATCACAAAAATCCAGCATTAAAATTTAGCATGATGTGGAAGTGCTGGTGTTGATCTGGGGTGGACAAAGTCTGAGGTCACATGATACCAGGTTATAGTCCAACAGGTTTACTTGAAATCACAAGCTTTTGGAGCACTGTTCCTTCATCAGATGCTAAAACTATACGAGGCAGAGGGTCATTGAGATTGGGTCATTAAGTATGTTCAAAGCTGAGACAGACAGATTTTTAATCAGTAAGAGAATCAAGGATTACAAGGATAAGGAAGGAAAATGGAATTGAGATCAGCCATGACTTCATTGAATGGTGGAGCAGTTTTGATGCGCTGAATGGCTTTATGAACATCTGAATGTCTTATGGTCCCCAGATTCATGCTTACTGTTGTTGGTTTTACAGTCTGGCAATTACATACACAATGCTTACTTTGTCTGAGGATTCCACTGCTGACCTCGTTCACTTGCTTATGGACTCTACCTCTGCTGGTGCACCATGAAGAAATGATAACGAGTGTCAGTTAAAGGAATTCTTCAAGAGTATGCACATGGGTGTTTGACAAAATGTTATCTAAAGTTCTTTTTAACTCTAATGTGTAAAATGTATTGATTAATGCCATTTTCACATCTGGTCTTATGTGTCAATGGGCTCTTTTACTTCCGTTACTACATGTTGGAACTCAGTTGGCCTGATACACAATGGACATGTTCTTGCTGCAGCGCTAACTGTTAATTATTGTTGCCTTTAGCTAAATAGTCATCCCAGTCAGGAATGAATGCAGGTGGCCTGGTGACATATGCCCAATATTCATTTCTTTCCTCCTTCACTTTTGCAATGTTCCGCTTTTCTTAAGATGCCAGATGAGCTGCTTTCTCATCTTCCACCTGTAATCGTCTTTGCTGCACCAAGTTGTGTGAATTGCAGTTCACCCAATAGTAACCTAGAGAACTTCATGGGTGACAACTGCAGGGCACCTCCAGACCTAGCTAAGCCCCTGGAAAGCAGCTTCAATATGCCAATTGCTTGCTCCAGGACACGCAGGGTGTTCATTGTAGTGTTCATGTTTCCCATTGAGTGTTCCTTACTGGGATCATCTGCCAAGTTGTGAAGCTCCATCCGTAACATCCTATGAGCCAGCCCTTAAGCCTCCTGGCAAATTAGACTTCAGCAGTATAAAAGTATCATCACAACTTCCAGGGAATTTGTCACACACCTGCATACACCTCTTGTTGTTGCAAATCAGCTCAGCGTTGATGGAATAAAATCCTTTGCAGTTTCTAAAAAGTCTTGCTTGCTGTTGCTGTTCAGATTGACACCCTGTACAGTGGCAGATTAATCCGAGAGGCAAATGTGAGTGCCAAGTTGATCTATTATCATTGCAGGGAAAATTGACATAAATCAATGCTATGGAAAACAATTTTGCTACTTTTTTTATGTATAAATAAAACAGCTGACTGTGAGACCCTGAGATTTGTCCAACACTGCACCAGAAGGCACCACAGGCAAAGAAGTTGAGGGCAGTGGTAACTTGGACATGGGCAGTCAGCATCAACACAGAACTGGCCTTCTTGAAGGACACTGTAGATGCCTGTGGCCACCTACTGTGTCAGTCCAAGCAGGTAGAACGTTGCTCTTCATAACAGTCTAAAAGCTGACTTTCTCTTGGTCCACAATCACCAATGGGTAAGGCCAGCTTCAGATTTTGGATTCCCTAGCCTTCTTTCTGCTGAGCTGTACCAGTCCACTGTACATCTTTTTCCCAGGCATCTTTCACTTGTGTACTTTTCCTTACTAGCCCTCTGCAATGTACTCCTCTCCAGTGTACCTCACTTTAGTGTACTGTCTCTAGAGCACCACACTTCTGAACAGCTCTCCCTTAAACATATCTTCTATGAGCAATTCTTTCTAAAGCACCTTTCTGTACACCTCTCCCCTGTGTTAAATGCCTTTCTTCTCTGCACCTCTCACCCATACACCTGCTGGCTCAACAACACAACATTGTTACTGCTGTGGATGACAATTGATGCTTATGTCTGATGTGGTTTTGAAAACAATGATAACATCTATTTTGATTCAATTAGAAATCTTCTAAGTTCCAAATAATTATCATGCTGAATGACATGTTAACTGATGGCTTACCTGCACTGAAAGTCAAGGTGACGCAAGACAGTCGGTTACACGTTTGCAATTAAACTCAAACTCGAAAATGCAATGGAGTCAGTTGCAAATGCACTTCAGATTCCTTTTAATTTTACTACCCTCCTGCTTCTAACCCACCCATACTTGGGCATTAACATTAGATGCCACTTTTGCATCTGACATATTTGTGTGTGTTTGCGTGTGTCTGTGTGTATATCTGTGTGCATGTGTGTGTATGTGTGCTGAAGAGAACGAGAAACATTTAAACATGAGTAACTGCCTGGATTCACACCTGTTGCATCTTCTGCTTATGTGCTGATTAGAAACAAACTCGTCTTCATTTCTTTCAGTGGAGATGTCAGATGCTAGTCTGCCCGTAACAGAACTTTGTTTTTGGAAATAAGTTTAATACAAACTGTGTAACCAAGGTAACTAGTAATTCAACAAAAAATTAAATAAAAATAACTGACATTTTACTTCAAGTTTCCAGTCAGGCTGGAATAGGAACAGGGCAATAAAAATAAATTGTAAAATGTTTCTACACAGCGTTTTTTGTGCATTCCAGGCTGCCAAAGATTTTATCCAGGGATAATCTGGGATCCATGGCCATGATTATACCTAGGAACCAGAGAAGATAAAGAGAAAATTTTATTCGTAGTTTACGGATGTGAAGGCTTTTTTCTTAAAATTGGAGACAATGAAATATTGTTTCTGGAATGGTTAGAAGGTCTGACACCTTTTGTTGGCACACATTCTCCACTGTCGTGCTCTCAGAGGCAGCAGGGCATTCAAGGTGCAATGTGAATGTAACAAACAAACAAGTCCATTAAATCAAGAAAATTTAATTTTCGTAATTCCACAAGGCCTACATCAGCTCAGCTGCTATTTCACGCTTAGAGTCTTTCTTCATTTTAATTCCAATTCTTTTCTCTTTAATCAAAATAAGAAACAAATAGTTGATGCTTTGGAGAAAAACAGATAAGGGTCCATTATTGGTGCATTTTTGCCAGTTAGAGAATGTAATTATGTTAATAATAATCATTGCTATTAGAAACACAGTGAGACATGTTCACATTTTGGCAGAGGCATATGACCAGTGGTTGTGTGATGTGCTGATTAGATTACTATTCCAATCGGATTTTCCTGCCCATTGGCTTCAGACAGCAGTCAGTTTTGAGAATCGTTCCTGACTTAAAAGTTTCTACTCAGCTGCTTTTGTCTCATGAAAAACAATACTTCATTGCCACAGTTTCTGTTTATCCCCATTGTATTTATATGGACTTGACGGTGTGAAGATTAAATGGAATTATACCTCAAGCCAATTTCTGAATGGCTTCTTTGACTGTTTTTAATGGAGGCAATACCACCTTTATTCCAAAAGTATGGGAGAAATTAAGGGCAGAATCTTGAACGGCTCTGAGAGATGGGAGCTATGGCATGATTTGCAGCAGAATTGGACAAGAAATCCTGAGAGGCCCATTTTGTTGTTGGGAGAATCTCCTTTCATTTTTCATGCTTTTCACAAAAGGCATGGCAAATTCCTCTTTAGGCAACGCCTGTTAATGGGGGTTATAACATTTTAAATATTTCACTGATGGCCCAACTTGCCTCATTAAGGTTCAGGGCAAACTCGAGGTATATGAAGGGTAAGTGGAACAGCATCAGAGGGCATGGAAGGCTATGGGAGGGGTAGGGTTTAGCGGCAGTGACAACCATGGTATTCATAGAGGGCGGGTGTACAGAAGCAAGATGGACATCTTTTAGGGGCAATTGAAGGTTTGGGGCAAGGAAAGACAGTTGTAGGCATAGTTCAGTATGATGAGACTCCATTACCAATTGAAGTAATTCGAGATAAAAGGAAACGTGGAGGTTTCTGGCGCTGGTGGGGTGTTTAGTGACTAGATGAAGCCCAGCGCTAATGATATCCACCACGAGCTGCCATTTTTTCCAGTACTTTCCAATCCATTGATATGAAGTGCTACTAGAAAATGGTTGTGAAATGCCCAGTGGAGTAAGGGTCAGTTTGATGGGCAAAAGTGCAGGATCCATGTTAGCTGGATGCTAGGATATTGTACCAACAAAAACTCGAAGCAGCTGTTTGCAAAGCCCAGCCAGGTTTAATTTGCAAACATTTAATCACACATTTGCTATACATGCACAGTGAAAGCGCTTAAGGGTCAGACATTGATCAAAGGCAACGTACAACATGGCATTGGTGCTTGCAAATTGAACAATTGCATCTCAGTAATGTCGAGTTAGCAGCAATGATATTACAAATGCTGGCTGAATGTAAACTATTATTCTTACAACATCCGAGGGTCCTGTGTGAACCTTACGACTTTGCTTCATCGCGTGTCATAGAAGTGTTACAATAGACTGTACGGATACAATGAGAAGTTGAGTATTTAATGTGATTTTATAGTAGGAATGGTGTTGGAGGGCTGCAGGCATTCCCTTCTCAATAACAATGGGTCATGACTCAGCTGGTGTGACATTTTCACTAAGTTGCTGCCAAGGTTGAGCCTGAAGGTGGGTGGATGATGGAGACGTGTCTCATTATTATGGTGCAGCATGTTTTGCAATGTGATGAAGTCTACTCAGCTCTCAGCTGCAAGTTATGCTATCAGTGACTATTCTGAGATCTAAGAAACTCTTTTTCTCCTTCTCTTCCCATTTTAGTTCATATCCACCAAGTTTCCTGGGTCCTGCCATTGGTGTCTATGGCTGCTGTTTTAAAACTGTGAAGATGGAGGCAGGAGACCCAGGGCCAATGGCAAGCCCAGGAGCAGCAGCAGGTCAGCACAGAGGAAGAGGAGCACCCAGCTCAGGAAGAGGTCACTACCACAGGGAGTCTCAGGACACATGGGATCCAGAGGAAGCCAGTGATTTTTGGCCCTGACTCCATTTCCTGGAGATGAGCAAGGCACAGTGCCAAAGAAGGTTCTATAAGTCCTGGCACATGTGATGGCCGGATGCTGGAGTGGGACCTGAGGGCTGCATTAGTGGGAGGTCATCCTCTCCCACTGGTTTTACTCCCTGGAGGTGTGTGCCCACAACTTGGCAGATCCCCTATTGCCTATGCCCTGGAACATTCTCATGTACCTGATGCAATTGAGTGTTCAGGTGCCTTACACGGCTGGTTACTGGGGCAAGGACTATCCTGTAGCACCATGGCTCATGACACCATTACATAACCCCCAGCTGAGACAGACTGCAGGTACATTACTACTCATGTTTTGACCAGCAGCTTGGTTGAGCAGATTTTAGAGGTCCTAACCTTTGTGGATATAGCTACCATTTCAAAAGGGATTGCGGGGTGTTCTCGGAACCTAGAAATCTGTCCTCCAACAGATCACCAGGATTGTGAAGTCCACATATTGAGATGCCACAACCACTGGCATAGAACTACATAAGAGGCCTGGATCTGTCAAAGGCACAGGAACAGTAGCATTAAAGGAAATGCACAAAGCTGATGAGTTTAAATTGGCATTCAACATGGCATTATTTAATTTATAAATTTGGATTAGGATGATTATGTTTGCATTGTAGCCTAGAGTCCAATGTGATGGTCATTGAAGCAAAGGCATTTTGCACTTTTGATGAAAATGGAATTTGAGTTGAGGTTACTTACCACACTTGAACATATTCTTTATACAAAGCCTGAATAGATACATCTTTCTAGGTTACAGCCTCTTTTCCTCTTCAATTTCCTCATCCTTTTGTACTTCATTCCCTTCCTCCTCCTCAACTGTTTCTTCTACTACATTCCTGCTTCTCAACTTCACACTTGTCAGTGGAGACAAGGGCTGTTCCCTCGTGAAGGTGAGGCTTTGCAACAAATAGCATACCAGCCCAGAGTTTGAGACCTATTCACCCAATTAGTGCATGATCCTTCTTGGTCCAGGTCGAGGACTCATTCCTTAGGAAGCCAGTGGTCAAGCCTATCACATTTTGGGTGGTTCTTATGTTCATCAATTGCTTATTGGCATCATGAGCCATGTCATCAATGGATAGTCTGTACTGTTCAGTAACCGTCTTGCGGTGGCAGAAATACAGTTGGCACAGTGGACCCCGGAAAAACTGAAGATATCATGACCAATGCCAGGATACCAGGACTTGACTTCCATGATGAGCTGCCAATGACCTTACATCAACTGCATGTTGAGGGAATGAAATCCTTTTTGACTCAGCTCAACTCCAGATTTAACATAAAGTACATACAACACAACATGGTTCCATTGAATTGCATACTTCTCTGTGGTGAATCTTTCAATCTATACAAACCGCTATGTTCACTCCGTGAGCTTATTTCTGCAAGGCAGGGATGATGTCTCTTTTTACAAAGACATCTCACTGATTTTTTTAATGCAATAGTGTACTGAACACTGTGAGATGTTGGTAATAACTTCAACAACAGCCCAGAAGGAGCCAGACAAATAAAACTTTATAGCCTTGGTCAATCTCGCAGCCACTGGTATTACAGTCTTTGCCGTGCTTTTCAATCTGCCCTGCAATCTTCTTCATGAGAAGGGTCTAGGCTCAAAACATCAGCCTTCCTGCTCCTCTGATGCTGCTTGGCCTGCTCTGTTCATCCAGCTCTATACTTGAATAAATGTCGTGTTCAGCTTTTCAAAGTTAAGAAAATGTTTATGTTGAAGCTTAAAAATGGCAGTATTACTGCCAGATCGGAGTTGCACATCCCCACGGTCTTCCTGCTCTGCACACTTCTGACACAGATTAAAAATATGTACAATGACACCTTCACTAATATAGAGCATTTTGCATTGAAAATATCACCACCATGCCCAATTTTGTCCCTCACAATATTTACATTAATGTTTGGAAACTCTTATTTTATTTCCTTGTGGTAGAGAACTATAAGGTAAAGTCTTATTGGACCATAGCGCTGTTCTCTCATTGTACAGAGGGACAACTGGTGGTAAACTCAGCCAGTGTGAGAGTTGAACCTACGCTGTTAGCTTTAGTCTACACTGGAAAACCAACTATTTAGCCAAATAAGCTCACCAAAAATATCCTTTAGAGAACGAAATCTGCCAACTTTACCTGGTCTGGCCTGCATGAGCCCCTCGACCCACAACAATGTAGTTGACACTTAACTGCTCTCTGGGCAATTAGAGATGAACAATAATTGCTGACCAAGCCAGCGATACATACATTCCATGAAGAAATTTTTAAAAAGCTCCAGCAAAATGATTTCCCATACAAGTAAATTAATTTGGCATGATCTAATTTGTTGCTTGCATTTAAGAAGATGCATATAAATTATAAAGCACTTTACAGCAATTTCACAACTCATAATTGTATGATATGATTTTTTTTTGCCTTTGTCCTTTGTGCAATATCTTAAATTTTAGCAGGATGTTTAACTGATGCTAAATGATAGGGTGGTACCTTGTCTGAAACTGACACCACTAATTACGGTCATTCAAAGCTACAAGGAGATTAACAGAAGGATGCAGACAGTGTAATGTGAGGCACTTACTTTAAAATCAAGGCTCTTTTTTTTACAAATTCCTGACTATTCTCTTTGTATGCCCTGAAACAATATAGTTGAAATCAAAGCTTCATTAATTGACCTTGATTAAATAAGGTCAACTGGTCAACTTTTGATTACTATAGCAGATTTGAGGCTTGTTACTGTCCTACAACTGTGACAGTTCAACGGAAAATTGTACTTCAAACAGTGTAAGTGTCTGATTGTGCAATACTTAAATCATCCTCATTGATTATTCACACACCAATGGGCTGTTCAGAGCCAGTGGAGTAATTAGTTTTTTTTGTGGATTATCCGCCAAGGAAAGGTCAAATAACTACAAATAGTAGCGGAAAGCTGGAGTTGCTAAGGATTTCAGTATTCCTGATCAGTTTAGAAATGCTACAGCAGTGTTTGATAATGATGTGCTTCTGCCAGGTTCTCCCAGGTTTGATTGTTCTGTCATAGGAATCCAATGAGACATGAGTGATGACTGCTCTTTTTTGTACCTTTCAACTAGGTCCCAGATGTCTTTTGAATTGAGCAGTCTGCATAGAAATTTCAAATGAGACAAATGCAAAATCTTATTCCATCCAACAAGTAAACAGAACTAATTTCATTCCACATAACTCGGCTTCACATTACTTTCCTTAGATGGAAATTTACATTACTTGTCCAGAAATACACAGAATTTAACACTGCAAACAGCATAAAGGCCTAGAGGTTCCTTGAAGCTTTCCTCACCTCATCATTGCATTTTTCTCATCATTGCATTTTTTTCCAGAAGTGCAAGAGAAACAGAGGATCAGGGTATTGAATTTTGAGTTAGGGTTCAAGTATCTGGGTCAAATAAGAGTCCTGGCCTAACACTGTGCTGGAAACAACAGTTTTGCATGATTGGCCAATTGGTTGCCTGTTGGTGAGCTTGTCATCCAAATAAAGATGGAAGGTGGACTCTTGAAGCTGGAGGACTGAAACTGGTTGTCACTGAAAGAATTCCAACCTGGCATTGCAGATAAGGGATGAGAGAAGATAGCCTTCCATATTTTTAAAATGCTTGAAGTAAAACATGGTCGCAGCTACTGGGTCCATTTGTATGGAGGACAAGCCCCAATTATGTTTTCTAGCTGCCAATAGGCTATAGACAATGTAAATGATTTGGGGAGAATAGCAGGGGGTAATAAGTATTGGAAATGACATGGAGAAGTGTCTGGAGGGAAATAAAGCACCTCCTTTTTTGTGGTTTCATAAGTAACAGGTGTGAGACACAGAGTGATCAGTTGGTTTGGTGGTTGGTCTTCAATGCAGAGTATTGCCAACAGCATGGGTTCAATTCCTGTACTGGCTGAAATTACAATGAAGGTACTCCTTCTCCACCTTCCCCCCTTATCTGAGGTGTGGTGATCCTCAGATTAAACCACAACCAGTCATTGCTCTCGCGTGAGAGAGTAGGGCTATGCTGACTTTACTTAATGGGCTGCATGGTGGCTCAGTGGTGAGCACTGCTGCCTCACAGTGCCAGGGATTCCCCCCTCAGGTGACTATCTCTATGCAGTTTGCACATTCTCACTGTGTCAGAATGGGTTTCCTTGGGGTGCTCCGGTTTCATCCCACAATCCAAAGATGTGTGGGTTAGGTGAATTGGCCATGCTAAATTTCCATATTGTCCAGGGATGTGTGGGTTAGATGGATTAGCCATGGGAAATGCAGGGTTACATGAACAGGGCAGGGAGGTGAATCTGGGTGGGATGCTCTTCGGAGGGTTGGTGTGGATTTGTTGGGCTGCTTCTACACTGTTCTATGATTCTGTGAGTGTCAAAGTCTGCCTGGATTGTTGTGTCTCCGATTCGCTCTTATGTGTCTGCTTTGAGGTAGCTGCTATAGTGTGAGGACAGCTGCAGCTGAATGGATGTTGAGCCTATTCAGATGTGTGACCTTACACATGGTCAAAGACTTGTATGTCAGAGTTTAAAGGAAGAAAGGAAAGATGGAGAGGTTTAAGGAGGAGATTTATGGGGCTTAGATGGAGTGAAGTGAAAGAATGGATTCTCAAAAAACCAAAGTTACAGGTTCAGAAAGACCAAAGTGGGAATAAGATTGTAGTGCAGGAGGATGTTGTAGAGTTGAAATGTTTGAAACAATGGAAACATTTCATGGAGGGATCAAGGACAATAATTTTAAACCTGAGGTTTTGGGATAGCAGCAATGGGAAAGTGAAAGGTGGAACTAGTTGAAAATAATCTAATTTAAAGAATTGAGTCAGAAAGTTGCAGGAGGGATTAGGAAAGTGAAAATGTGCACAAGGAAGTATTGGGAAGGAAGTGAAATGTTGAGCATTGATTGGCAATTCAAAGTGAATGTTTTTTCTTCAGTCTTGAGTACTTAAAAGTTACATAATCTGAGAAATGGAAATACTACTAAACATCATGAAGAAGAATGATGAAACAGCAACATCTTAAGACATTTATTATTCGATTATCAACTTTAGCTCAAAAGTCTAACTTTATCCCATTGTTTTATGTTCAAGGGCCTGTCAAGGAATTCAGTGCATAATCTAAGGTGACTCCATGGTACATTACTGAGTTGGTGCTGTCATGTCAGAGATGCGCTGTTTTCCAGATAAGCCATTAACTGTGGTCCTATCTGCTACCTCAGGTGGCCATAAAAGATACCATACTATTTGAAGAAGAGCAGGGGAGTGATTCTGGACAATTACTTGTATCATTCAAATAACATAATTAACAAATAGATGGATATCCATCATTATATTATTGTTATATGTTGGTTCTTTTTGTTTGCAATTTTTTTTCATATTTCTGTACATTGCAACAGTGACAACACTGCTTTGACTGTTATAGGTATAGATAGAGACATACACTTTTAAAAGATATTTAGAAAGGAACTTGGTGCAACTTCATTAGGCAATCCTTGTAATGAACAAGATCATTAAGATAGATCGGTTCCATCACTACCAAAAATCTCTGCTACAAATGTAATTCTTTCTTTTTTTTTAATGCATCGATGCAGTAAAGACAGAAGTAATCTTCTCTGTGGATCATAAGTGTAATTCTGAGAACAGGCATTACAAGAAAAGGTATCCACTGTAAAACATAGGTAAAATGTCCTAATAGTTAGTAGGATTGAGTATCTGTTTCTGGTGTGTCTTGGAAATTCTAGAATTTCAGCCTGGCCAAAGTCAAAGTAATTACTGCATAGAATTGTGCTGGGCATTTTGGCACACGTATGCTGACATGAGACTACATATCAATACTTCTCCATTATGTATTATTCAATTCACTATTGAAAATATGGAGATAAATGTTCCGCCCAATCAATGAACAGATAAAATAACACATGGATGCAAAGTCCTACTCAGCAAGTAGTATACCCACCAAAGGTATATGGACACCATTATCATGACAGAGATTAAGTTGTCTTTAATGCCAATGCACTGCTATAGACAGTAGCAGTGTTGATAGAACCATATACAGTAAGATACATGTCAGTGAAAGGAGTATAGTAATATCTTAGCCAGATCCCCTAAGCCAGAAAACCTGCTGCACATGTTCAGTTTAACAGGTGATTTACTGCGCAAGTGATTTTTAAAAAATTGCTTGTTTGCTTATATTTTGTATAGCAGATAAGTCACATTGGACTCAATCTTACATTTCCTTGTCTTAGGTCTGGGCTGTATTAGGTTTACTGGAGGGTTTCTCACTGTGAGGCCTAATGAGTTTTCTCACCGTATCTTGCCAAATCTGCTGCATTAATTAATTCTGTTATGTCCGTTTTCCAGGCCATCTCAGTGTGCACTGCCCCCAGGACAACTCGTCACTCAGTGGATATCCATGAAAACACTGGCATCTTTTTAGTCCATTCCATGCTTAAAAGTTTGCAGTGCACCCGGATGAGCACTGGCATTCCGAAGCAGCCCTACCTTTGGATAGACTGAATTGGAAAATAATGGCGAAATGGAAGATGACACCGTGATTCTCCAACAGGGACCTGGAGGTCCTGGTAGACAGCGTGATGCAAAGGAGAGCAGTCCTCTGCCCAGAGGATTGGCAGAGAAGGCTGAACCACTAGACCCCACCAACCTGGTCTGAAGTTGTTACCTAGGTCAGTGCCACACTTAGGGTGTGGGCGAACAGTTGGCAATGCAGAAAGAAGGTAGAATGACCTTCTCCGCTCCACCCCAGTAAGTGCAACACTCTTGTCTCTGCTACCAACTGGTCACTCTATCTCTGCCACCATACCCATCTCGCAGCATGTAATGCCTGCAACACCATTCCCCACCCCACTCTCCTGTCATTAAGCCCAAAACTCAGCTCCTCAGCTACTAGAAGGAGAGAGTCCTTGCTCCCACAGTGAAGACTGGGATGGGATAGGATCCTGTGGGGATGCCAAGTCATCCATGTCACCTCAAATGAGTGAGTACCACTCTGCATGCCATTACAACTCTTCCATTAACTGCTCTGTAAGTCACATTCATTTTTCTGCTGGGCATAGATATGGTGGAAAATTTCAAACATTAGTAAAAGGAGTGGGATTTTGGTCCAGATCCTCCCTATATCATTTCTTTGCTGCACAAACAGAATATTTCCAAAAATTAGGCAGACAAGGAAAACTTTATGGATTATGAGATTGAGATTTTGTTGGCTTTAATGTAAAAAACCAATAAAAGTCCTGAAACAATGATCCTTTAATGCTTCCCACGCATGTAACATGAAGATTAAGTCCAATTATTAATGTAACTATGGGGTGAATAATTGTGGAAAATGTTTGAACAGAACAGGATCTCAATTCCACTGCCAGGATATATTTCCTTCATGGATGAAATACATTATTTCTTCTATGCATGATTAATTAGGTCAAGACACTCCAACCACACCATCTCTTAAATCAGGAGGCAAACTCTTAAAAATAAAAACATATGGTATAACAATCATGAGTGACTTTTTTTTCAACATAAACTAATAGAGATTGACAGTTAATCTCATTAGTAGCTTTAACTAAGCCTTCAGAACTCCTTTAAAAATACATCTTGCTGCATTTGAAAATATTTTACAAAAATACCTTTGAAAAGTTCCTACCTTTTATCGCTTGTATCTTCTGTCTCAATAGTGTCATATTTACTAGCCTCATGTGTCTGACGTGTGCAGTTAGTGAATGAGTCTTGTTGCTGTGGGTTATTATATTTTGATTAACTATTCCGTAGCCAAATTCTTAAAAGTGGGCAGCAAGGCAAATCTGTCCTACTATGTGTGTGTACCAGTTTCAGAATTGCAGATGTACAGTCAGTTGTGGTACTGACCATGGCACCTAGATTCTGGACAGCAACTGTAGTGAAAACCAAAAGTGGGGCACGGAGCCTGAAACTGTGTGTTGCCTGCATTACTTGTGCTTTATCCTGATGCAGAAAATACTTGAGTCCAACTACTATAGACTAACATAGAGCATTACATATTGCAAACAAATAGCGTATCAGCTGCACTAATATTGAATGGATTATAATTCATACTCTGAATAATTATTCCTGCTCTCTGCTTCCTGTCTCAGTCATTATTTCCCAGAAGCCATCCTCTGTTTTGTCAAATGCAGACAGCATAGCATACTGCCAGAATGGAAGCATTGCAACTGCTGCCAAGATAGCTATGGTCACATAACAACCATAATGCAGTGTAGTAACGCAGGAGAAAAAAACCCACTTTTTTTGTTTCAAAACTACACTTTATTCATAAAATCCTTTATATACATACATAGTCATTACAGCAGTTGGGTTCTGTACACAGTCTTTGCACACGGAGAGAAACATAGCATTTCTAACATAAATAAGACTATGTTTACATGTATTTGAGGCACCAGGAGGGTCCAATAACTGAACAGACCTCCACTGCACTTTGATGGCAGCTGGCCCAAGCTTTAATGTGTCCCTCAGCATACAGTCCTGGACTTTGGAACGTGCCAGTCTGCAATGCTTGGTCGAGGTCAACTCCTTGCTCTTGAAGACCAACAAGATTCAGGCAGGCCAAAGAGCATCTTTCAGCAAATTCACGGCCCTCCAGGCTCAGTTGATGTTTGTCTCATGGGGAACAGACTATAAAGCACAGAATCCTGCGTGATGGAGCTGCTCAGGACAAACCTCGACAAAAACTACTGTATCTCTCTCCAGACTTCTTTTACAAAGGCACACTCCAGCAGCAGATGTGTGACAGTCTCATAACCTAACCCCTTGCTGCCGCTTCGAGGGCTGTGTGCGGTGGAGCAGAGTCCAGGTGTACATAAAGGATCTCACAGGTAGTGCCCTTCTCACCACTAACCAAGCGATGACTTGGTGCTTGTGAGAAAGTTCTGGTGACGAGGCATTCTGCAAAATGAATGTGACAGTCTGCTCGGGCAGCAACCCGACAGGATCCCTTCCTGATGGATTGTGGTCAAGGTATTTTCTTTGACAAATTTTTTCATGAAGGACAGGAGATACAGGATGATCCAACTACTTGAAGCATTCCACGGCAACGAGGCCAAACCAATCCTTCGCAACACCGGGGACAGATAGAACCTCAGTACATAGTGACACTTAGTGTTTGTGTACTGAGTGTCTAGGCTTATCTTACTGCAGCCCACATACAAAATTGGCCACCTCAGAGAAAAAAATTACTTGGGTTATAAATAACATTAAAACATGGCAGTGACTTTACAGGTCTTGCTTTCTGGTTCACCTTCAGGTGTAGATTGTCTCTGGATCTCTCTTCAATGCCTTGAAGGCTTTCACTCCTGATTGGAAGCAGGATAACTTCAAACTTTCTCATGCACGCACGCCTTGGTCACTGAAAACTGTTGCTTATTAACTCTTTCCCAGCCACAGCATGATCAATTACATCATTACATTCTAATCAGCCTAGACAAAGGGTTGCATGATCGTTCGCTAATAGGCTCTTAAGGGTGATGGACATTGACTCCTGTCACCTCTTACAGCTTCCCACCAAGTTCCTTTAATTGTCACTTATCGACAGGCCCAACATCTTCTCTGAGTTTTGGTATTGTACTAAGCAGAGATTTTGAGATGTTCTTCTTTGTTGAAGAAAAAGGCAAGTGTTTGCAAGCAGGACCCAATGATTGATATCCTTGAGCTCACACCTCAATTCTCACTTAACTGCTGAAGTTTCTATTAAATCAGACATTTACTTATCACTGACTGTTTCTTTTCAGTTTTGCTTCTGCTGTGTTTCCATGTTTGTTATCATTTATAGGCAAAACTAATACTGAAGATCCAAAAGTAATGATATGAATATAAAGTTCATACAGAGTGTCAAAAGAGTGAAAGTATGAATTATTTCCTACATAATCTTGAATGATGGAAGTATAAAGTATTGTACAGTTGCAAACTTTGCAAAGTTAACTTTTAATACAAAGGTTATATTTAGTTAAATGTTAGTTTCCCTACTAATCCCATACAAATGGAAGAAAGCCAAAGGGTAAAAATGTATGGTGACCCTTACTTTCACTACAATTGGCGAAGGCAGCCTCACCATGGTCAGACCGTTGTGGCTCAGAAGGTGGCAGATTTCAGTTGAGGATGTCCCCAGTGAAGTGCAGATTCCTGGCACACTTCTTTGGGAGGTTTAGGTGGGAGGATTTTTCCATAACCATCCTGGATTTCCAGCTCTTCCTTCCTCTGCATTATATTGTCCTGCTGTGTCATCTCTGATCATTCTTCCTGTCATGTTGTCATCCTAGGGGAACGTACACTCGTGCACTTATGTCAAGGAAATCTTTTAAGTAAGACAAAATTATTTAGGATGTGTCACACCATTCTCAATAGATTTCACAAAATTTAAATGAAATATTACTTCTATTATCAAAGCCACAACCAATAACATTCACTGAAAATGTGTGATGATGCCACATAGTACAGATGGGAATCCTCCGAGTTGTTAACACGCATTCAACTGTGCATGTTTGAGATCTGGCATTAGTTGGACCATTGAGCTCCAAATTGGCAGCACTAGTACCAAGTCAGGGAGCATTACATGTTGACTGATCCGCAATCTGCTTGCGCTGCATTAGATGCTCCCTTCATGTACATGAGAAATTCACCAAACTGACATCAAGTGTTGTTCATATTAGAAGTGTACACACATACCACAGATCATATTTTGGAGTCAAAAATGACACTCAGATAGCAAAAATGCCAGTTCTATTGTGTTAAATTTTGCAGCCAAATACTTAAAAATAACTGTTTCTTTCTTTCCAGTAAGTAATAAACAGGATAGTGAGCATACTGCATTTTTCACTGCATTATGGGGTGTTTTGGCCATTCACTTAGGCTGCTGATGAGTTGAATATGCAGTGGAAGATTACCAGGTCTACTTGGTTTTGGATAATGAACTCTTCCTCCCACCTTGAGTGGAAATGAAAAACCCTCTCCTCTCACTTACAGTACTAACATGAAATTCAGGTCCACATCAATGAGATGAGATGCAGCCCAGATGTTAGGACTCTGGCTCTATTGGGTCATCTCACCCAATTGAAGGCTTTGGTGCAATGCACAGTTCTCTTCTTTGGACCAACTAGCACCCTCAGAGATGGCTGATGTGGCAAGTCAAGATGAATCCCACACCTATGATCATAAAAAAAAAATGAGAGTTCGAGATTTGGCCCCCTCAAGCTTGCTGTGAGATTTAAGATCATGATTGATCTGATTATGGCCTTAATTCCACTTTCCAGTCTGTCCTCTATAACACTTCACTCCTTAATCGATCAAAAGTTTGTCAGCCTTGAATATGTTTCAGCCCTCACTACTCTCTAAAGAGGAGTATTCTACAGACAAATAACCCTCTGGGAAGTTAATTTTCTTCACATTTCTGTGATAAGTGATAAACCCCTTATTTTGAAATTGTGCTCCCTAGTTCTACATTCTCTCATGAGAGGAAACATTCTGTTAGCATCTAGTTTGTCAATTCCACTCAGAACATTATCTATCACAACAAGATCATCTCTCACTCTATGAAATACCAAACAGTATTGGCCAAACCTGCTTAACATTTATCATAAGACACCATCTTCCTCCCAGGAATCAGCCAAGTGAAGCTTTTCCCAAACATTTCCATTGCAAGTATATCCGTTGTTGTGTAAGATCAAAATAGTAGTGTACTCCAATTGCATGCTCAGCACGTCCTTTACAGTTGTATCAAAACTTCTGTAATTTTAAACTCTGTGCCTTTCCATAAAGACCAACATTCCACTTCCCTTCTGTAGGTGATTTTTCTTATTCATAAATTGGAAACTGAGAAGTGGACAGTCATCATCTTAATCTAAAACCAACATCTTTTTTCAGAATGGTAAACAGTTTTATTTAAATCATACAGTTACTCTTCAGATGGTCAATTTAGATGATGTAGGGCACTTTGGAATGATCTTTGACCATGACCTTCTAGTTTGATGCCTTGCAACTTCACATAAATCATTTCTTCTTTCTGGAGCACTGCCTGTTAACTCATATTATCTATCTCTTTTGAGTGCTTCCCCATGGAATATATATACAGAATTCAATTTGTGAATGCTGTCATGCTCAGCTCTCTTCTGATTGTGGATTAGTTAGTTGGTTGCATGATTGGCTGTCAGTTGATAGCGTATTCTTTCCCAAGTTGTACTCCATTATTTTGCCATATAAGAACATTTTCCCATCCTGTTGTGATTACCAGTCTGGTTTCAATTTGCCTCTGCTGATTTCAACCAGACTGCTGTGATTAACAGATCTATTCAATCAAATTTCTCTATTCAATTAAGAAGTATCAATATAATTAACAAGTATCACAATTATCCAGTTTTCACGTGAAAACCACTGTTCTGAATTCACAGCCAGTCTATTAACTCTTTTCATACACTCCTTAATTACTTGCGGTACCTCCATGTTAACATGATGTGATTGATGTACAAGGAAACCCAGATTTTTTTGCGGCATACCATTTTGCATTATCTCTCCATTGAACTAATATTCTGTCTTTCTACTTTTCCGACCGGAGTGGACAACTTCACATTTTCCCACATAATATTCCATCTGCTGATTATTTTGCCATTTCACTTAACCTATCCATACCTCTTTGCAGACTTTTTGTATCCTCCCCTCAATTTTCATTCCTCCCTATCTTTGTATCATAAGCAAATTTGGCAACAACAATGAGATCTTTCATCCAAATAATTAATACAGAATAACATAGATTATAAATATTTGTGGCAGATTGAAAGTGACCCACCCCAACTCTCTGTTTCCTTTTAAGTAGCCAATTCACTATCCATGAAACATACCATGAACACTTATACAGTAAACTTTTATATGGCACTTTATTGAATATCCTTGGAAATCCTAGTACACTGCTGCTACTGGTTTCCCTTTATCTATTCTGCTTGTTACTCGAGTTGTTTCCCTTCGTTCCCGTTCCCGCTGGCTCTAACTGAACAGGAAGTCAGTGTACAAACCAAATGACAGCTTTCAAAAATGAAAATAAAACTTTAATCAGTTCCATATCCAACACGCGAAGCTGGGTTTCTGACCCAAAAACAAACCTGACTCCTGTTTCACACTTCTGTGGCGAAAATCTGTGTTGCCACTACTAAAATCACTACATTCAGAAAGAATGGGAATAAAATCACTTGAAAGTAAAGAGACAATTGTCAGAGAGTGTGAATAACAATTCTCATGCTACCATGATTTTTGATTTTGATTTGTTCTGTCGTTGTCACAATTACCCAGATGCAGTGAAAAGTATTGTTTTGCGTGCTATCCAGATAAATCATAACTAATATAAGTACATCAGGGTAGAATACATAGAACAGAATGCAGAATATAGTGTCACAACTATAGAGAAGGTGCAGTGAAAGACCAACTCTAATATATGAGAGGTCCAATTATAAGTTGAATAATAAAATGGGGAAGAGGTTGTTTTTGAATCTGTTGGTATATGTTTTCAAACTTTTCTTTTTTCTGCCCGAAGAGGGTGCAAGAAAGTATAACTAGACTGGGAGGGTTCTTTGTATTGGATGCTTAATCAAAGATTAAATCTTCTAAAATCAATGTTTGCATGCTCTACTTCTGAGCTAAGTAGACTGTGCAGAAGCAAAAGTAACCATCAAAAAGTCTCAACTTCATTGATAATTGCATCAATTCATTTATCATTGCTAGTGTTGTTGAATTTGGCAACATCCAGGTAAAGCTTTAATCAACCAACATGAATTCCCAATGTGATCTTCATTGGGTTACATTTTATTCCATTATACTGAAGCTTACAGAATAATATTGCAATTAGAACTACTTCTAATCCCAGTGCAGCATTTGAAATTTTCAAATCTGAATTTTCAATGCAACAAATTGGTCACCTAGGACCTTATATATTACATTTCTTTAAAATGGCAATAACATTATTATAAGCTTTGCATTTTAAAACTTTGAAAGATACTGTAGTTATTAAAATTAATTTTATTCTTTTAGCAAAATAGGTGAATAGAAACTTGGAAGTAGATATAACGTCTTGGGCAAAACTAATTATCTAAGCAATGTTCATCAAAGCTCCAGCAGCAAAATCAGTGTTTTCAGGAATAAGGTGGGACTTGTGTGACAGTCACTACAAGGCATACAGAGAAAAAGAACCAGCACCTAAAAAGATCAATAAAATAGTGATAAATAGTAAAACAAATTAGGAGCAGTTTTGGAACTCTCTTAGGAAGGCAAAGGAAGAAGAGGCACATTTTCAATTACAAACCGTCCCTACAAAAATGTGAAAACAGTTCCTAAAATGACTTCTTCCATTTTATGATCAACGTGGCGTTGCAAGCCTCGACAAATAATTTAACTAGGTTGGGTATCTCTACACTGTTTAGTTTTCCGCATACCACTGAAGAAGTGAAGGAGGCTATCAAAGAACATTCTTCAGAAGGACAATGGAAAAATCTGGCCTCATAATTGGCAACATTGATCCATCTGACAAGGCATTTGAAATCTCCACAGACATTGACATTTTTCCAGTAAAGCTATCCTCAAGACCTATTGATAATGCTTGATTATATTTCTAAAGAAAGACTCCTAGACCTTTATTTTAACCTCTGTATGATATTCAAATTACTGCTAATGGTGCCTGTGACAGTTTTAGTAGGCAATAGAAGCTATTCTTGACTGAAATTGATAAAGAACTATTGAGGTCAATGTTATGCAAAAGCATCTGAATGGCCTGGCAGTATGTTTTGACTTTTGACAGATCTATACAGTCTGTGGAAGGTGTACTATTCCTACAAGCATGCACTCTTTTACTTGGAGCTGCAGCTCTCTGCTTGTTCTGCCCGCTTTTGTTCTTCATCCGCTGTTCTTGCTAGAGTTGCACCACTAGAAGGACCCTTTCTGAGGAAAAAAGGTATATTTCCTTTAACAGGTCAGGATACAAATAGAAGCTGTGGACTAATTTATATAATATATATAAGACTCCATCCATCCAAAGCGCAAACCGTGTTCCTGAGTTACAATGATTCACATGCTGCATTGTTCCAAGATTTATATAATTGTTTGATTCCTATTGATCTACTGTTGAATATTGCTTATGTTTATCTCAACAATTTTGATATTACCTGTTGGAATTTTTTCACAATCAGACACATGCAACTTCAACCCCACATTCAATTGGCAGCATTTATGATTATTATCTAGTAAAGTGCAAGGTTACAAACTAAACTACCGATACAGGGCACATGCAAGCTGATCACTGCTCCTGGGTTTGAGTAGCATTTTCCTTGGACTGATTTTTGTTTGCTACTTAGATGCTTCTGAAATGCTGCTTGTATTATCACTATTGCTCTGTCTATAGTTCATACTTAAGTAAGGTATCTAATACCATGTTTGCAATCATTCCCATGATTTTACCCATGATTTTATTTTAGAAAGCAATAACAACAGCATTTTAGCATGGATTGCTGGCTTTCCCATGCCCAATACCTCAATGACTGCATTCATATCAAGATGTGAACTCCTCCAGACAATCTCACTGCCTTTTAGACTCAAAAGGACTTGCGCTGTATTGCTATGTAACTGATGTGTGATCACTAATAGCACATGATGGGTCCATGCCTGCTTTCCTGGTGGTGGCCATAACAATCTTTACCAACCTACCTTCTCTGCTCTTTAACCCTGCATAGCTAATGGGAAGTTATTCTATTGTTTTCCAAAGGTCATGGGAAAAATTATGAAAGTGTTTGCAAACATGGCAACAGTAACCCTCCTTAAGTGTATACTGTGGACTGATAAGGGGTATTAATAATGCCTGAGACAAGAGCTATTCCTGTAAATTTAGCCACTGAATCTGCTAAACAATCCAAGGTGAGCAATCAAACTGCCCTACAATTAGATCAACAAGTCAACACCTACAAAAAAAAATTCGTCACATGCTTAAGTTGGACAAGTCAAATTACTTCCTAAATACAAAAAATGCTACATATAATAAAACCATAAGACATAGAGAGCAGAAGTAGTCCATTCAGTCCATTGAGTCTGCTCTGCCATTTATCCATAGAATCCCTACAGTGTGGAAGCAGGCCATTCAGCCTATCAGCCTATCAAGTCCACACCGACCCTCTAAAGAGTATCCCACCCAGACCCAACCCCAACCCTATCCTGGCATTTCCCACCCTAGACACTATGGGCAATTTAGCATGGCCAATCCACCTAACCTGCACATCTTTGGACTGTGGGAGGAAACTGGAGCACCTGGAAGAAATCCACACAGACATGGGAAGAATGTGCAAAGTCCACATAGACAGTTGCCCAAGGCTGGAATCGAATCCGGGTCCCTGGTGTTGTGAGGCAGCAGTGCTAACCAGATTATGGCTGATCTGATAATCCACAACTTCCTTGTCTTTTCCCCACAACCCTTGATTTACTTAATATTACAGTCTACCCATTCAGCTTTGAATATTCTAAATGGCCCATGCTTTACAGTTCTATGGTAAAGAATTCCCCAGGTTCACTACCCTCTGAAAGACGAAATTCCTCTCCATCTCTGTCTTAAATGGGTGACTCCTATTCTCAGATTATACCCTTTGGTCCTAGACTCTCCCACAAGTGGAAACAACCTCTCTGCATCTACCTTGTCAAGCCCCATAAGAACCATAAATCAACTCTTATTCTTCAAAACTCCAATACACACAGGCTTAACCTACTGAACATTTCCTCATAAGAAAACTGCTCCATATCCAGGATTAACCTAGTGAACATTTTCTGGACAGCCTCTAATGCCAGCATATCTTTTCTTTGATAAGAGGATGAAAACTGTTCACAGTAACCAGGTATGGCCCAACTACTGCCCTGTATAGTTTTATAAGAGATCTCTACTTTTATACTCCATTCTCTTTGAAATAGAAACCAACATTCCATTTGCCTTCCCTATTATCTGCTGAACATGTTTGCTTGCTTTTTGTCTTCCACACACAAGGACCCCAAATCCCTTTCGGCAGTCTTTCTCCATTCAAATAATATTCAGCTCCCCTATTTTTCCTGCTAAGGTGCAGAGCCTCACATTTTCCAACATATATTCTGTCCCTGAAGGTTTTGCGCCACAGTGGCTCAGTGGTCAGCACTGCAGCCTCACAGCACCCAGGGACCTGGATTCAATTCCACTCTCAGGTGACTGTCTATGTGGAGTTTGCATGTTCTCCCTGTGTCTGCGTTGCTTTCCTCTGGTTTCCTCCCACAGTCCCAAAGATGTGCAGGCCATGCTAAATTGTCCATACTATCCAAGGATGTATAAGTTAGGTGGGTTAGCCATGGGATATGCAGGGTTATGGGATAGGGTGGAAGTGTAGGTCTGGCTGGGATGATCTTTGGAGAGTCAGAGTAGACTCAATGGGCCAAATAGCCTGCCTCTACACCTTAGGGCTTCCATTAAAAAAATTATCCTGTCTATATCCCTCTGCAGACTCTTGTATCCTCCTCACATCTTCCTGTCTATCTTTTAGACACAGAGGCATAAACAGTCATAGAGTTATACAGCATAGAAAAGACCATTCGGTCCGACTGGTCCTTGCTGACCAGCCGGCTCATCACCCATGGACTCCAAATAATTTTCAGACCTTCACAATTTGGACCCAACCATAACAACTGTTATCTATAGCACCTCCAGAAATGATCCTGCCTGTGGATTCTCAGCTCCATGCTCTCCGCCTTGATCAACATCTTCTTTCCCTGCAGTCAGCCTTGCCCAGCTCAGGGCATCTCTCTCCCAGACCTGCTGAGGGCCTCTACTGTTCTCTGCTCTCAGAAGGATCCACATCTTCAACACATGCTTTTTCTCCACTCTATCAAAGACTGTAGGTATGCCAAACTTCCAGACACAAACCTCCTCAACTATTCAGCATCCTAACCTCATCTCCAACCTTCTCTGGGACCAGCTCGATGTCATTGACCATGAGGGTGCTCTGACCACTCCTGCAGACTATGACTGCTGCTTCTGCTGACCTTGAAGACCACGTGACTACTGCTTCCAACGACGTAGAAGACCACGCGACTGCCGACGTCATTGATAACCGGGTTACTTCCCCTTCCGCCCACTTGACTGCTCCAGCACACACACACCCACTCCTGATGAAGTCTCCACCCCCCACTTCTGGCCCCAGTTTTACACCCAGCCCTAGTCCCAAGCCCTGCTGGGTATTCACCACTCCCCCAAACCTTCCCCTCACTGAGGCTGAACAGCCAGTCCCCACCAAAGGGTTCACCTGTGCCCACACATAACCAAATTCCGTGCATGATACGCTGTTGAGCTATTTTTATGCCACCTCCGTCTCTGGGCCTATTTCTTTGAATGCGAATCCAACCCATTCTCTAACGACATCTTCTCCCACATCCAGCAAACTCCATCCTCCTGGACACCCCCTCCCGGCTTCTTACCTTCCCTCCACACCTTCATCTCAAACTGCCACCATGACATCAATCGCTTGATCTCTACACCCCTCTCACTTATTCCAACCTCTCCCAATCGGAACGCGCAACCCTCCGCTCCAACCCCAACCTCACTATTAAACACGGCAATGCGGGTTGGGGGGAGGGGGTGCACAGTGATGGCATGGCAAACTGACCTCTACGTCGCTGAGGCCAGACACCAACTCTCTGCCACTTTCTCCTACCGTCCCCTCGATCACGACCCCACCTTTGATCACTAAGCCATCATCTCCCAGACCATCAACAGCCTCATCACTTTGGGAAATTTCCCATCTACAGCCTCTCACCTGATGGTCTCCGAACCCTGTGCTGCCCGTTTCTATCTCCTACCCAAAATCTATTAACTTGACTGCCCCGGTCAACTCATTGTCTCTGCCCACTCCTGCCCCTCTGAGCTCATCTCCTCCTACCTTGACTCCGTTCTTTCCCCTTTGATCCAGGAAATCCCTACCTACATTTGTGACACAACACACGCCCTCTACCTTCTCCAAACTTTCAATTCCCTGGCCCCCAACACTTCATCTTCACCATGCATGTACAGCCCCTGTACACCTGCATCTCCCACACGAGTGTCTAAAAGCCCTCTGCTTCTTCCTCTCCCATTGGCCCAACCAGACCTCAACACCAACACACTCATTTGCTTGGTGGAAGTGCTCCTCACCCTGTACAAATTTTCCTTTGATTCCTCTCACTTCCTACAAACCAAAGGGATGGCCATGGGCACCTGCATGAGCCCAAGCTATGCCTACCTCTTTGTAGGATTTGTGGAACAGTCCCTCTTCCACAACTACAACTGTCCCTTACCTCTTTCTCCGCTAGATTGGTGACTGCATCGGTACTGCCTCGTGCTCTGGCGAGGAACTCCAGCAGTTCATTAAATTCGCCAACACCTTCCAACTCACCCTCAAATTCACCAGGACTCTTTCAAACACCTCCCTCCCCTTCTGGGACCCCTCTGTCTCCATGTCCATAAATCGACTCACACTGACATCCATTTCAAACCCACTGAGTCCCACAACTACCTCGACTACACTTCCTCTCACTCACCCTCCCACAAAAATGCTATCCCATACTTTCAATTCCTCTGCCTTCGCTGCATCTGTTCCCAGGATGAGGCATTCTACTCCAGGACATCCCGGATATCCTCCTACTTCAGGGACCATAGTTTCCCCTCCACTGTAATTAAGGATGCTCTCAAACACATTGCCTCCATCTCCTGTACTTCTGCTCTCAAACCCCCCTACCCACAACAGCAATGAGGATAGAGTCCCCTTAGTCCTCACGTACCACCCCACCAACCTCCGGATCCAACATATCACACTCCGACATTTCCGCTACCTATAATCAGACCCCACTATTGAAAAGATAATTCCTTTCCCACCCCTGTCTGCTTTCCGCAGGGACCGTTCATTCCATGACTCCCCTGTCAGCTCTACCCTCCCCCAACAAGTTCTCCACCGCACCTGGTACCTTTCCCTGTGACCGCAATAGGTGTAACAGCTGCCCCTACACCTCCTCTCTCACCTCCACCCAAGGCCCCAGACAATCCTTTCAGATCCGGCAGAGATTCACCTGCACATCATCCAATCTGCCCTATTGTATCCGTTGCTCCTGATGTGATCTCCTCTATATTAGGGAGATCTACAGCGGACTCAGGGAGTGGCTTGTGGAGCATCTGTGCTCCATATGCATCAATCAATCTGACATTCCAGTTGCCATCCACTTTAATTCCCCTCCACACCACACCCTCACCACCCCACTCCCCACAACTCCCCTGGTGACATGTCCATCTCTGGCCTCCTCCTCTGTCAGACTGGGACCAAATGTAAACTGGAGGAACAACACCTGATATTTTGCCTTGGGAGCTTAAAGTGCCCCCTTTATCCAAATTCTCTGTCTTCTGTTAGTTAGCCGATTATCATTCCTGGCTCAAGTAGTAGTCTGAGTGCCAACTACCTCAGCCAACTGCAAAAACATGTCATTCACCAGCAGCTCCGAACTCAATGGAGCTGAAGTATCCACTAAGGTGTCAATATCTGAGCTGGTGAAGGGAGCTGGGGGCAGCCTTACTGGTGCATCCTCTGAAGCATCTTCCTTACAGGTGGAAGACAGGATGTCGTGTGGCACTGCCCTCTTGCCCATGGGGACTGTGGTAATGCCACTAGTATTTAATTGGAGGAGACAAAAGAGAGTATCCACCTGGAACAAGAAGTAGAAGTTCTGGCAATTTAAGAATACATTTGCAGTGGGGGTGAAGAGACAGTAGTATAAACAGGGAGAACACTTCTTACTTGATTGCTGGGACACAGATATTCCTCAGGACTGGTCCTTGCCAGTTAGGCCCAAGATGCTCACTTCACAAAGGATTAATGAGCCAAATGTCAGGCACCCCATCATGCATCTAGGATGTTTTGGTCCTATCATGGGAATTTTGTCTGGGTCTGACAGAAAAGGAGGGATTGAATGAGGTGCAAGTGGGTGGCACATTTATTAGCACTGGTGCAGGTAGGGGAAAGTTGGTGAGGTATCCTCTTTGAGTGAATAGTTTGCACAGAAGTCATGCAACATTTGTGTGTAGTGGGAATGGCAGGACATGAGCCTTGACGGGAAGAGGGTGCCAGTAACAGTGATCAAATGAGTGTGAGGTAGTAAAAAGAAAAAGATGGCACCTATCCTGGTAGAGTGGAGAAGGTCATTGATCTTCTTGCAGTACTGCTGGGTGCTCTTCTGAATGGTTGAGATTGCTCTGACCCAGATGGCAATCTCAAACCAGGTTGGCACAGTCTGGTGTGGTGGTCTCCTCTGCCAGTCCTGGGGGAAAGGGACATTCCTTCTTTGCACCACCCCATCCATCACAAGGACCAAGTCCCTATCCATAAAGCAGGGTGCCAATTTCCCCTTATCTGTATGTCGATTGCAAGTTAATTGATTTGTATCGGTCAGTTCTGAAGTTTTAACATTTGACCAGATGTGCAATGGGCCATTTAAATATGATGCCAGTGCCAGGAATCCAGAACTATCCTGGCAGTGGCAAGTACTTCCACTTAATGCAAGTGGGAGAACTGCACTAACATCAAATTGGCTTTGGGGTATAGTAGGTATTTAATGAGGCAGGTTTAGTATGATAGCACAAGAAATCTCACCAGGTCTCATGGGGCAAAATCTTCTGTGAGGCTTGGCAAAAATGACACTTAGCTGATTTCTGGTAAAATTCAGCCTGTTGGAGATCCAGTGCATTCACCAATTACATTTTCCTTTAAAAGTGAGGCCTTAAAGTTTGGGTCAAAGCCCTCTGCCCACTTGTGCTCAGTTGGTCATCCATTCCAGACTTTCTAGTTCATTGCAAGGTGCTGGTGAAACCTTGTTCCAATGAAAGCATACGGCCTAATCAAAAGGGGAGACTCAGTTATAATCTTTTCTCATTTTTTATGAGTTTCATCTGCATTTAACATGTAAATCACCCCAGTGATTTATATTTATTATTGTTAAGATTGAAATGGTTTGAAGAGCTTCAGCTTGGAGAAGGGACAGCAAGGGGAGCAGCATCAGGTGAGTGGCAGCAAAATGCCAGCTTCTCCAATGACAACACAATGCCAACTTCTCCAAAAAGAAGAGTAGTGTGTATTCTGTTGAAAAACATTTAAGAAGGTGGGCGTGCTTAACATGATGTGCATGCTGAGAGGAAGAGGCAAGGGAATGGTTGTTGATAGTGAGGCGTGATTTCAAATGGACAGAAGTGTAATTAAGCATCTTCTTATGGTTGGAGGAAAGCCTTTGGGCACTGGGGGCAGAGGTTTACAGAGTTTGGGCTCAAGTGGAGTATTCAAGAACTATGGAGAGTAAAGAAATTGAAAAAAGGGCATCTTAACTGCTTTGAATGGATATTAAGTTAGTTTCTTTCTTGCAATATTGGTCCTTAAAACTGTGGTCTCAAGGTGTAATCTTGGAACGGGCAATGACTATTGCTCCCTGAATGATGTAGAGTAGAACGACTCCTGCTCCATTGAGTTCACAAGCTACCTTATCTTATCATCTTATACCTGCTGGGTTTCGTGAGGTCTGGAAAATCTGATCAGCAGCAGTTAAAAGAAAAGAAATTTTGTTAACAATGAAAGCAGACAGCCTAATCAAAAGGGGGAACTTAGATAGAATACTTCCTAATTTTTTAATGAGTTTTATATGCATTTGATATATAAATCATTCCGATGATATATCTTTATTATTGTTAAGATTGAAATGAAATAAAACTCAGCTTTCTGTATCCATCTTCCAACTACGATCTGCACACCGGAAACCCAGAGATATGCTAAGCTTGTCTATCAGTGGCTTTTAATTTCGGAAGATTTGAACCCGGATAGCATGATTTCACCTCCAGTGTTTCAAGGGGCAATCCAGGCATACAGGTTGAAGGAATTTGAGTTGCCTCACAGAGAGCTACAAGTGTTGTCGTACAGTTGAGGGACAAAGGATGCATTCAGCTTCATGGATATGTCCTTGAACGTGCTCCTTAGGACTGTGCGGAACCAGAGGGAGATCCCTTTCCTTAGCAACAGGATGATAAAACTTGCTGCTGAAACAAACAAAGCACACTTGGAAATTGCCTTCTGAAGCCTATGCCATCATAGCCCTCTTCACATCCACTCACGTTGCAGATGCACCTAATCTTCATTTTGTATCCACTTCCTTGCTTCTCCACAGATTCAACCATCATGCCCACCTTCAACCTTATGTACTGTTATCACTCTCCTTCATGGCAAGCTTCACCAAATGTAGTTCATCCATCAGATTAATAAGCTCAATTACACTCATTTACTTATACCTTCTCTTCCCCCCTGCAAAAGCAGAGACCAGAGAACACCAGGGAGAAGAAGAGATCAAAAGGAACCCCTCCACAGATCATGTGGCTGACAGCTTCAGAGGAGGAGATCCTGGAGTTCAAAAACATTGTGGCACTGTGACCATAGGAGATGGAGAGCTGGCCTGCTCAGTCACACGTCTGGTGGTGATATGCCTTTCATTGTACCACTGTTTCTGAAAGCTGCCATAAGCCCATCCTTGTCGCTTAGCAGCTGTCCCTTTAGTCTGCTTTCTAAATACAAGGAAATCAGGGAGCTCAGACTGTCATAGGACAAAAGCAGAATTCTTTTTGCACAGAAAACTTGTGCACAATTGCACAAATATTTTATTGTGGTAGCACATTGATGTAGTGGAACCCTTACTCCTGGTTGCTCTGGATGTATCCAGGTAGCCACCCATGTGTAACTGATGGCATCTTGCACTTACGAGAAAGCATCCAGAGTCACAGAACTGAGAACTCACTCATTCTGAGTGGTATAATTGGTGACAAAATTAACATAATGCCCCATCAAGCTGTCACTTGCCTTATGCTCTTGAGGTCTTGGAATGGGAAATCCGGGATATGTCTCCAACAGAACATTTAGGGATCTGCAGGCAAAAGAAAAAGGTGAAGGTGACTTTCAGAGTCACTGGTAGAAAGCAGGTCTTCTTGGATGGTGTAAATGCCTGCCAGCACCTGAAATGATATTACAAGCCTCATTTAAAGTAAAAAGCTTGTGTTACTATCATTCTAATTGAGCAATTACCATATGGTAATTGGCAACGACACAGTTTGCTCGAGGGGATTGTGTGTATGCAGCCTAGAACCTTCAAGCAAAATGCTGATGTTGCCAGGTTGGAGCCGTTCTCCTGATACACTGACATTATATGCAAGACCATTCCTGCTTCCAAATCCTAATGATCTTTCAGATTAAAGTTCAGCTAAATTCTCTTGCATCAGTAGCTGAACCACATTCCCTATTGAATTCCCAATCCATTCTCCAGAATTCAAAAGATTTATTTTCCAGTATGTCTGTCTCTCCCTGAGCATGAATACACCAGCTCAACAATTTTAAAATGCAACGCAACGCTAGTTATCGGACATAATTCAAAACTTTTCTGTTTAATTGCTAATGGACTTCATCCCCATTACGAAACAAATGTATTGAATTTGATCTTAAATATTAATTCATAAATGTGTGATTATTACAATTATCCCTGAGTTCTGTTTTAAATCTACATTTTGTACAAAAATACTGAACTTGCTTAAATATAACATATTCAGAAAATAAAATCTTTAGTAGGAGTACAGAGTTAGCTAGAAGAAAACATACATTATCCAGATTTTTCTAATACTACATTGCATCCAGAAAAGAGATTAGACATGTCAAGAAGAAAGAAATTTGAAAAAAAACATATATCTCAAGTAATCGAGTAATTCCCTGATATACAAACGGTCTGCACTAAAATCAGCAGCAGCTGTACTACATAAAGAGATGTGAAATAGATTTGAATAGATTATTAAATTTGAAAGGCTTACTTTCACAAATGTTTTTCCAAAACCATTTTTGGTCTTTAGTGGACACCTTTCTTGTGGATTTTGATAACTTAAATGGACCACAAAACCATGAGAAAAGTACAGACTAAAAGTATATTAAAATCTTCGTCACTCCTCATTAAATCCCTTGATGGCAATGTCTCTCCTTATAACTGTAAGAGGCCTGTTGCACATCCCTCACTTCAATCTCACTACGACTGGTGATCATGCTTTCAGCTGCTGAGGACCAAAACTCTGAAATTCCCCAGCAACTTCTCTGTTTGTCAAAGTAGGTCATCCCACAAAAATGTGTGTTAGGGCCTCAATTATTCACATTATTTATCCAAATTTCTGACATTACATTAGGTGGCATTGCAGATAGTGTAGATGATAACATAAAATTACAAAGGAATATTAATTGACTAGGTGAAATGGTAAAACTGTGGCAGATAGCATTGAATGTAAGTAAGCGTGAGATTATCCATTTTGGATCAAGAAAGGATAATCAAGGTACTTTCTAGATGGTATGACGTTAAATACGTTGGATGTCCAAAGACACGTGGGGAGTCCAGTTGCATCGATTTTTCAAATTCCACGAACAGATGCACAGTAGGTGACGGCCTAGTGGTACTATCGGCATTAATCCAGAAGCTCAGCTAATGTTCTGGGGACTCGGATTCAAATCCTTCCACGGAAAATCTGGAATTAAAAATCTACTGATGACTGTGAAACAATTGTTGGGGAAAATCCCATCTGGTTTGCTAAAGTCCTTCAGGGAATCAAATCTGATGCCCTCACTGGTCTGGCCTACATGTGCTTGGTGCCCAACTGCACTCTGAAATGGCTTAGCAAGCCACAAAATGCCACAAAATTTCAACAAAGAAATGAAAGTAGAAAGACTACCTGATATTGACCTAAGCCAGCACTACAGTGATTTAAGAAGGCTTCTCACCTCCACCTTCTGAAGGGAAATGGACAATAAATGCTGACCAGCCAGCAATGCAGATATCCCATGAGTGAATAAATAATATGAATCAATGCTGGCCTTTCTATCTGGAGGACAGGAGAATAAGGATGCAGAAGTTATGCTGCAATTACACAAAACTCTGGTTAGATCCACTTTGGGTACTGTGAGCAGATCAAGGCACCACACAGTGGGAGGGATATATTGGCCCTGGAAGAAGTGACAACATATGTTTACAAGAATGATACATGGTCTTCAGAATTTAAACTATGAGGAGAATTTGTATAAATAAGACCTGTTTTCTCTAGAATTTAGAAGGTTAAGGGGAGATCTGATTGAAATCTTCAAAATATTAATAGGAAAAGACAGGGCAGATAAAGATAAACTATTTCCAATGGTTGGGGATTTTAGAACATAGTCAAAAATTAGGGCCAGACTGTTAAGGAGAGACGTTAGATGTCCTACACAAAAGTAGTGGTAGAGGTTTGGAACTAACTTCCACAAACAGCAGTTGATGCTGGATCTGTTGTCAACATTAAATCTGAGATAGTTATATTTTTGTTAAGTGAAGGTACTAAAGGATATAAGCTAACAGCAGGTATATGGAGTTAGGCCACATCAACCATGATTTCAGAGAAGAACGGAGTAGGCTCGAGGGGCTGAATGGTCTACTCCTGTTCCAATGTTCATTCCTGAAAGATCTGGTTCTAAGTTATAAACTAAATTTCCTGGTCCAAAACTGCACTATCAGCAGAAATAGTTCTTTTTGCTGCACCTGATCTATTCCTTAATATCCTGAAAACTTAAATGAAATAACTCTTTAAGCTGAAAAGAATAAATTCTAGTTTGTGCAATCTCTCCTTGTAATTGAATGCTTGGAGTCCAGATAGCATTTGGGTCAGCATCTACACTGCATCCTACCAAAAAAAAAATCTTTCCTAAAGCATGGGACCCAGAACTGTTTGCAGTACAGCAGGTATTGCCTAACCAGGGCGTTGTACTTCTGGGGTTGGTTAGTGCAGTTGGCTGAATGGCTGGCTGGTTTATAATGCAGAACTGAACCAATGGTGTGCATTCAATACCTGCAGTTGCTGAGTTTATCATGAAAGACCCTCCTTCTCAATCTTTCCCGGCATCTGAGCTATGGTGGCTCTCAGGTTAAACCACAAGTTATTTCTTGCTAATAAGAGCAGACCTATAGTCTGGTAGGACTATTGTACCTTCACCTGAAGGTTAAAAACAGAAAGTGCTGGAAAACTCAACAGGTCTGCAGCATTTGTGATTTAACGTTAACGATCTCAGTTGATGTTTCAAGTCTGATATAACCCTTCTTTGGAACTCCATGTATTGCTGAAGTGTGAATTTTATGCCCCTTGTACTCTGGTCCATGAAGTGTAAATGGCACCATCAATTCATCTTTTTAAATATTTCCTGTACCAGTTCATGCAATTTTGATTATCTATATGTGTAACTCCAAATCTTTTTGGACCGCCAGTGTTTCAAGCTTTTCACCATTTTAAAACACGGCTATTCTATCCTTTTAACATCTAAGCTTGATATTCTTGTATTAGATTATATTGAAATCCATTTGCCCGTTCACTTAATCTGTCAATGACTCTTTGTAATTTCTACATTGCTGATAATATCACCAATCTTTGTGTGTTTCTTTCTTGGGTCAGCAACTCAATTCTGTCCTGTCACTTAAATATCTTACTCATGTGCTTTTTGTCTCAACCTCTGTGTTCAATTACTTCATCACTTTTTAGTATTCCTTTTAATAAAAGTCCTTTTTTTTTCACTGGCATGCTGTTCTCTTCTCTTTCCCTAGTGTTTGAATTAATATTTATGCTATCATTTCCACTTTAACTCTCTGGCGCACTGATGAGTTTAAAATCCTTGTGATTGCCCTATTTATTCCTTCTGATAAGACCCTGGTCCCAGCAAATGTTCCTGATAGTTCAATTTTGAATGCATAAATGACTTATTTAAGTGCGTTGCCCTTTTCGATTATTCTGCATGACTATGCACACATTGTAATTTAAGGGAGCTGACTCCTGTGCAGTTCGTTGAGGGAATTTCGGGTTGCTTTCACATGCATGTAGGGGAGAGGGAACATTGTTTTCATACCAGATCAGGTGGAGAGTGTCACATTGGTAAAGTTCCAGCTTATTCCATTATTGATGCTAGTGTTCCATGAAGTGTTCCTCTTTTGCAAACGACTGTTGCAGAAATATTAATTTCTTTCAAATTGTTGAGTATTTTCACAATAATGTTGTTGATTCTTGAATGTAATTTTGTTTTTTAAGCTGCTACACATTGCTAGGATTAGTGTTCATTTGTTTATTATGTACGTTCCCTGAATGAAAATATATGATATTAGTCAATGGAAGGGATGTAGAAAAAGAAAAGCAATCATGAGTGGATTATATCATCTTTTGGCTTTGGGAGCTGATTTTCTATCCAGGCTATTGTTAGGGAATAGAACACTACTGACAGTTGAATGTTAGGATTATACAGAGAATGGGTATGAATATTTTCTTTACAGCCAATAGTGTAAAACTGCTCAATTTGACATTAAAATAGCAAATAGTTGAAACAGATTACTGTGATTCAAATTGTAAATGTTGCACAATGTTTAGAGTTAAGCTACATGTAAAGTGGTCTTTATTCAGCATCAGTTCTACACTTCACTGGAGTTGGAACTGCCTGGAGTTTACAGTGGGACACATAATGTGAAATGTTTTCTGTTCCATCACTAAAGAACATTCTCATCTTGACTAATAATTTGTTCGTTTGTTATGTGTCCTTGTTAGCCTTAGGATTCTAGCTGAATTATGAAATCTATTCAATAGGTCCTTGCCACCTTCAGATTCTCAGCATGAAGCTTAAAATACTTAGTCTGGTGTGTTCAAATAAAAATAATAGTATTTACAGATTAAGTAATTTGATAATAGTATGCATATGTTTTCCTATAATTCTCTTGTGGAGATTACAGTTAAATGATTTTTTAATATATTTATTCTTTGGATGTAGGCATCATTAGCAAACATTTATTGTTATCTAAGGTTCTTGAGTAGATTTGTTGTCATCTCTTTTTCCCCTTAAGAAGGTGTTGATGAGCTATGTTCTTGAACCATTACAGCCCCTCATTCACTTCAACTGAAATTCCCTCCCTAAGCCTTTCAACATCACTCTCTTGATGGTGAGGAGAATATAAAGAACCTTCAAAATGATTTATACAAGTTGAGTAAATGCATGGCAGTTGCAGTATAATATGAAGATACCCACTTCAATGCAAAGAAAGCATAATGGCGGAGTTTTATTTAAATGATTAGGAAGTGTTGATGTAAGAAGAGATCTGGGTGTCCTTATACATCACTGAAAGCAAGTATGCAGATGCAGCAAACAGTTAGGAAGGTAAATGGTATGTCTGCCTTCATTGCAAAAGGGCTTGAGTGTAGGAGCAGATAAGTCATACTGGAATTTGTACAGGGCATTACAGAGAACACACCTGGAGTACTGTGTGCAGTTTTTGTTTCCTTACTCAAGAAAAGACATTGCCATAGGTGCACTACAGCGAAGGTTTACCATACTGATATCTGGGGTGGCAGGCTTATCGTATGAGGAGAAATTGGATAGAGCAGGCCAACATTTAATGGAATTTAGAAGAATGAGAGGGGATCTCATTGAAACAAAATTCTGACAGGATGGGACAGACTCGATGAAGGAATGATGTTTTGCCCAGCCAGGGTGTTCACAACAAAGGGTCACTGTTTTGGGATAGGCTGCATGCTATTTACTACTGAGGTAAGATATATTTCTTCACTCAGAGGGTGACGAATCTGTGGAATTCTCTACCACAGAAAGCTGTGGAAACTCAGTCACTGAGTGATTAAGAAAGTAATAGATTCATAGAAAAATTGAAGGTTCTGGGGATGAAGCAGGAGCATGGCATTGAGCTAGAGGATCACCAATGATCATGTTAAGTGGCAGAGATGGCTTGATGGGCAGTGTGACTTATCCCTGCTCTTTATTCTATGTTTCCTCTTTTATTACCCTCCTTAAAATTCATTTTGTTTATTATGCTCGTCACATGAGCCTATATCTCATTTTTTGGCTAGTCCTCAAACATTTAAATCCGAGTAGTGCCTTGGGATTTTTAAATAATAAAGTAGCTCTCTATATAAATGCAAATTGTAATTATTGTCTTTATTGGTTTGTTTTGGTGATTTTGAATGAGCTATACACTTGTAGAATTTGATCCTGCAGTATTTTGGTAGTGTGGCTCTCATTGGCTTTATTCCAGGAGTTTTCATCACACGACCTTTTCCTTCCAACAGTTTTGACCCCGAGCTCCTGTCATTCATTGTTAAATATGTCAAGTTTTGTGATGCCTTCCCATGTCAATTGGAAATTGAATATATTGCTTGTTAGGGGTCTTGTTGTGCAGTGGCAGTATCCCTTCATTGGAACCAGTTGATCCAGGTTCACTTCCCACCTACCTCAGAGGTTTGTCACAGAATGTCAGAATAGATTGATTAAAATAACTGGAGTCCTTGTTACTTAATAGGGTGACTCTTGACTCTCAGTCCAACAGTCTCTTTATACCATTTTCAATGTCTTCTAACTAATGAGCGATGATGTTCAACGACAAGGAATAATAAAACCAAAGTTTTTTGTTTGTTTTAACATATTTTTTTTCCCTTAGCAGTGATCTGGTTGAAATCTTCATTCCTGGAGACCTCAGGTTGATCTGGAGAGTTGGCAACCTTACCACCTGTCCAGCAAGTTAAAATCATAGTCTTTTAAGCCCTCTGATAAGTGTTCATATTACACTGCATATGCTGCAGAAATTCAGGAAGGCTGCTCACCACCACCTTCACCAGGGCAATTAGGAACACGGAATAAATGTTGCGTTTGCTAGTGAGATCCACATTTCGTGAATAAATTAAAATAATTGAATTCTTGCCAACTATGTGAGTATTTCACTTAAAGGCATGAAAACAACTTCTCTGCTGTGAGCCCAGGTAATGGCTGTGGACATTGTCTAATCAATTTATTCAGAGATATCATTACACACCTCTAGAGCAGGTGGGATTTGAACCTGGGCCTCCTAGCCCAGAAGTAGCGACACCATCGCTGTGCCACAAAAACCCTAGCTAATGGCTGTACCAGCAGGGGACATTTTTGCCTGAGACAATATGATGCAGAGAATGCTCATACATTAGTCAGACTTCAATGAACACATGAGCAGATGGCGAGAAAGATAGATACGAAGTGATTGGAATTAAGCCCTGAGGGTGACCTTTATGGTAAATTTGCTTTTTTTTAAAATCAAGTTTTATATCTTGTAGTTTTGTTACCGCAGTATTGTTCCGTCTATAGCAACGTACTCGGAGGTTTCACAAAACCCGGCCAAATAACATTTACGCCATTTCTCTTAGGTTTCGACTGGATTTGCACCGAAGTTACAACACTCGGCAGGTTTCGTGTGCTGTCGTGCGGTGAAGGATTGGGGCAACATGGTTGCTGACGGGACCTGAATGTGTTTTGTCCAGTTCTTTGCAAGAAGAATGTTTGAAATAAAGTGGAAGAAATGTTCACTTTTTTTTGGTTTGTTGCTTCACATTGAATATGAAGTTTCAACTAATCGCCATGCTCTGCACGAAAAGAGCCAGTCAGTATTCTGCCAGAAATATTTGACCACACTCTGCACAAAGAGTTTACAGCTACACAATAAATGCAAAACATTTAACTGTACTGCCGGTTCGGCCACAGTAAAGGATACAGTGGCTGGGAAATTGGATTGGACAGCTCTCCTATCAATGCTTTCTAGCCTCATTCACTTCTCGTTGGCTTTACTACCTTGTTTTAGTTTCTTTCTTTCGTGATGCCCTTCATTTCCCCTCTCACTTCCTTCAGCTACTTTCCTCAGTATAGACAGGCAAGCAAGGAACCACTTGGCGTTGGCACTCAGGCTTAACAGGTCGGTAAGTTGGTCGTGTTGCACTCGCATTGGGCTGCCAAGCAGAGAAATGCACAGGACGGCAGTGGAAACTACTTCGTGACAGAACATTAACTTGTTTAGGAACACGTGGTGTCTGGTGCCAGGGAAAACACAAAGAAAAGAGAGATCAATAATAATTCATTAACATGTTTAACATATTTGTTCAGTTCTAATTTAATCTTAGTTATGAACAGGAACAAAACAGCAAATTTCCTGGTTAATGCACCAGGAAACTCAAAACCAAACTCCCTTCCGGTGCCACTTCCCCCCCACAGCCCATCCCTTCACTTAGATAATCTGATCAAGAATGACAAACTCGCCCTCTAGGGGAAGTCCAAGTGTGAATGTCAAGCAAGATTAGTTTCAGTTTTGAGTGGTCGATAAGCCAGCCCTGTGATATTGAAACTTTCAAGAGTTCCTACACATAGGTAAACAATACACACAACTTCACTGATTAATTTTGCATCATTTATACTATATTTGAAATTGATTTAGGCGATTAAAAGTGACTAAAAGCTTTATGGAGGAATTCTTGCAGACGTTCCACAGAGGAACTGTGTGTCAGCTAAACTAATGGTTACAGAAGACTGCTGTGAGGAACATCAAACAACGATTTCCTTTACATGCACAGCATTTGTCTGAATCCTGATGCACATGAACAAATTAAAGAGGCCTGTGATGCAATACTAATGATCCCTCGTGGGATTACCTTTCAGTGATACCATTCAAGCCACAAACAGATCCAAGGCTGATCTATTACATGCTTCAAAAATAATCTGGACAGGTAGCATCCTTTTTGTTATTAGGCTGCTACATAGTTGGTGCTTCGCTTTATCTTTGAGCGTTGTGTTGTAAGAATTTTGATATGTAATTCCAACAAAGCTATACCAAAAAGCAAACTGGTTCATGCCGGTCAGTCAGCAGCCAGAGCAGGAAACCAAATGCTGACTGAAATGGTCAAATCCTGTCAAGGATCACTGAACTGATTAATGAAGCACTACAAAGAAAAGTGGCCCTTATTATATGACCTTACACATTTCAATTAAATGGATTGCACACTTGAAAAATGACAGAATGAATGTAGCAGTCCCTTACAGCTAATTACATGAAAAATACTTTATGTATGGTCTTGCAGACTATTCTAGCCTCAGCAGTAAGACCCTGTCAAGTACAAATCTTTCTTTTCTAACTTGTTCGTGGCCTGAGGGGAAGAATGAGTCAAATGACTCGGTGTAGATCAGGAAAATAGCACTTAAAAAGTGACTGAGTCGATTTCATTTTTTCATATCCTTACCTATAACATTTTAACAGTCACAAGCAGTTCAGAATGATGTGTTCAGCTATATTTCAATGAAAGAAAATGGAAAATAATGGAAACAATAAATGCAACAACTGGATGTGGAATATAATATGATATAGTTTCAGTACTACGCAAAGAAATGAGTGAAAATATTAGGTATGAAAAATGTTTACTGCAAACGTGCAAGATCCAGGGAGTGCAGTAGCTAATATTATGAATAATGCCCGAAAACTAATCAATTATTTGTTGATCTTCAGAATATTGTGAAGTATTTCTCTTTCTAATTGTTATAAATCTTCCTATCATATTAATCTCTGATTTGTGGTATTTTAATGCAGATGGAAAGCATACAACCTTTTTTTCAGTTTTGCTATTTTAGGAAAGAACAATAGATTTCTTAACGACTTCCTTCGATCATTCTGAATATCGATTGATTTTTCTCTCCAGCCCTTTGCTTGCATAACAGATGACCATTGCAACAATGCTGATGGAAAAGAACAGAAAGTAACACTTGAATTTATATACAACATTTTGTAGTTTCCAGACATTCCAAAACACTATTCAAATTATGAGTTAACAGTCTATTTGCAATACTAGAAATCTGGAAGACACATTTCTGTACAGCAGACTCAATCTTATAGTAACTCAATAATTGGTGTTTCAGTGATGTTGGTTGGGGGATAATGGTCAAGACACCAGGGAAAATTTCTCTGCTGTTCTCCACATAGTGCTGTGTATCACTTACAATCAGCTGACAGTGCAGAGAGAGTCTCGATTTAACCTCTCATTTCAAAGATGGCATCTCAATAGTCCAACACTCCATCAGCACTGTATTGGAGTGCCAGCCCTTATTTTTGTGCTCACGGCTTCTTACTGAGCAGCCAAACATACATCTACAAGATGCACTGCAGTCACTCAACAAAGCTCTTTTGACAGATTCTAAACCCGTAACTTCTAGCACCTAGAAGGACAAGAGCAGCAGAGAGCTGTGCATGCTAGAATCTGAAAGTATAACACATGTTATATGTACATTCCTGCTTACCATGTATTATTTGGAGTTAACATGAGTCAGCACCTAATTATAGGTTCGGCTTTCAGCCTTCATTCTTAAGTATAGGCATCTGCAGGGTCTGGTGACCCAGTGTGGTAGAGGAAAACCACTTACTGGTCTGACCAGAAGAGACTCGTGGTTTGAAGAAATAGTTTATTGCATGCTAGCAATTAGTTACAGTTTACATTGATGTGATAGACATTTTTGCAGAGACTATGAGAGAGACCTGGCTTTTACATTTTACTCCTTTAAGATTCTCAGTCATTTTGTCCAAAGGTCCACATGGATCATCATACTAGGTGGTGCTCGAGGAAATCCTTGATATTAACCCTGTTAGAACCTTATACCTTATACAATAAATCACCAAAGCTATATTTTTCATTTTTAATATGACACATTTGTGCATATAAGTGCATTTCCCAGTCTCTGACTTCACAAATTCAGGTAGTCTGGAAGTTTCATTACTGTCAAATAACTCATTTGCATCAGACGTGGAAGACTGGATGATCTCTGGATTGAAGACTTCAATTCCTCTCCCGATTGTGTGAGATTTGAAAGTCCCTTAAAACTGGAGGACCTTTAATGTCATGGATTTTCTTCATGCAGGATGGCTGTCCTGTCAAAACAGATTTGTCTTATGCATCTATACAAATTCTGACAGCACTGAGACCATGGAGTCACGTTCAGCTCAGAGCTGAGCAGGTGTCAGGTCTCTGGTAGGCTTCTAACTGCCAATGGCCTGGGGCATTTCTCCCTTATCCATCTGCAGGACATTTTCTGTGTAATGTTCAGCAGCTTCCAAACCCACACTGAGTGCTGGGGAGGACTCAACTAATGCATCACTATTGGAGCTGGGGAGGGGGTAGCAGCGGCAGCCTTGCAGGTTCTTCTTCCAGGGAATTGTCACTGTCCATCTTGTGTGGCTGAAGACACGTCCTCTGCAGGAGATAACTGGGTCTCCACCAGTGTGCTTGGGTTGGTCAGTGCAACACAGAAAAGGCAAAAGTCACCATTGCCTTGATTAATGCCAGTATTACAATGAATGATGGATGGCTTCTTTCCGGTTGCTGGGACATGGACATTTCAGCATCCCCACAACAGCAGTACCGGTTGTTCTGTCCTGTGACGGTAATGATTAGCTACTTGTATGAAAACATGAATGTCTGGCACCCTACTCACCTCTCTGATGTTGCTCAGGTTAAGGGATGTCTTAATGAAATTAAATCGATAGCAAGAAGTGATATAAAGTCAGAAGGTGTAGAATCTGTATTGGTAGAGTTAAGATCTGCAAAGGTAAAAAAGACCCTGATGGGAGTTATGTACAGCCCTCCCAGTAGTAATCAGGATGTGAGGCAGAAAATAAATCAGGAGTTAGAAAAGGCATGTAAGAAATACATGATTAAAATAATCATGGATTCACACAGATGATCCCTGGAATGGTAGGCCTAACATACGATGAACGGCTGAGGATCCTGGGATTGTATTCATTAGAGTTTACAAGGTTGAGGGGAGATCTAATAGAAACTTACAAGATAATGCATGGCTTAGAAAGGGTGGATGCTGGGAAGTTGTTTCTGTTAGGTGGGGATACTAGGACCCGTGGGCACAGCCTTAGAATTAGAGGGGGTCGATTTAGAATGGAAATGAGGAGACATTTCTTCAGCCAGAGAGTGGTGGGCCTGTGGAATTCATTGCCACGGAGCGCAGTGGAGGCCGGGACTTTGAATGTCTTCAAGGCAGAGATTGATAAATTCTTGATCTCGCAAGGAATGAAGGGCTACGGGGAGAGTGCGGGTAAGTGGAGTTGAGATGCCCATCAGCCATGATTAAATGGCGGAGTGGACTCGATGGGCCGAATGGCCTTACTTCCACTCCTATGTCTTATGGTCTTATTATAACTGAGTAAAGGTAACTACAAACTACTACAGGGAAGACTGAAGCACCAATGGCAGGAGTTTCTGGGGTAATGCAGCAGACAAAGCAGAAATTCATCCCAAGGAAGAAGAAACATACTAACAGGAGGATGAGGCAAATATGGCTGACAACGGAAGTCAGGGACAGCATAAAAGCAAAAGAAATAGCATACAATGTGGTCAAGATTCGTGGGAAGCCAGATGATTGGGAAGCATTTAAAAGAAGCACAGAATAACTACAAAGGCAATAGATGGGGGCGGCGGTGGGTTGGAGGAGGGGAGGAGGGGGGAGATGAAGTAAGAGGCTAAGCTAGCTAGTGACATAAAAGAAGAATGCATGAGTTTTTTTTTAGACAAATAAAAGGTAAGAGAGAAATATGTGTGGATATTGTAATACCGGAAAAAGAGGCTGGAGAAGTAGTGATAGGGAACAAACAAATTGCAGAGGGATTGAATAGGTACTTTGTGTCAGTTTTTATGGTGGAAGACATCAGTAGCAAACCAGAACTTCAAGAGAGTTGGGGGCAGAGGTGAGTGTAGCGGCCACCACTGAGGAGATGGTGCTGGGGAAACTGAAATATGAAGGCGCATAAATCACTCAGACCAGATGGACTGCACCCCGGAATTGTGAAGGAGATAGTTGAGGAGATTGTGAAGGTATTAGTGGTGATCTTTCAGGAATCACTGGAGTCAGGGAAGGTCCCAGAGGAGTGGAAAATGGCAAAAGGCGCACCCCTGTTAAAGAAGGGAGGGAGGCTGTTTCAGAAGGGAGGGAGGCAAAAGACAGGAAATTATAGGCTGGCAGCCTGACCTCAATTGTTGGTAAGATTTTAGAGTCCATTATTAAGGATGAGATTACACAATATTCGAAAGTAAGTGGTAAAATAGAGCTGAGACAGAAACTCTTAGAATTCTTTGAGAAGGTAACAAACAAGTTAGACAAAGGAGAACTAGTGGATGTGATCTATTTGAATTTCCAGATGGTGTTTGACAAGGTGCCACATAGGAGGCTGCTAAATAAGAGCCTATGGTGTTAAGTGCATGGCACTGGCATGAATAGAGGATTGGATGATTGACAGAAAACAGAGACTGGGGATAAAAGGGTATTTTTTCAGGATGGCAGCCAGTGACTAGCGGAGTTCTACAGGGGTCAGTGTTGGAATGACTATTCACATTATACACTAATGATCTGGACAATGGTACATTGTTGCTAATGCTGTAGATGACACAAAGATAAGTGGAGGCAGGTAGTGTCAAGGAAGTGGGGAAGCTGCAGAAGGACTTGGACAGGTTGGGAGAATGGGCAAAGAAGTGGCAGATGGGATACAATGTGGGAAAGTGTGAGGTTTTGCACTTTGGTAGGAAGAATTGAGGCTTAGACTATTTTCTAAATGTGGAAAATTCTTTGGAAATCTGAAACGAGAAGGGACTTAGTTCAGGATTCCCTTAAGGCTAACATGCAGGTTCAGTTGACACTTCAGAAGGCAAATGCAATGTTAGCATTCATTTCAAGACGGCAGAGCAGAGATGCACAGCTAAGGCTGTGGTCAGACCGTATTTGGAATATTGCGAGCAGTTTCAGGCCCAGTATCTAAGAAAGCATGCGCTGGAATTGCAGTGGGTCCAGAATAGGTTTACAAGAATGATCCCGGGATGAAGGGCTTGTCATATGAGGAGTGCTTGAGGACTCTGGGTCTGTACTCGCTGGAGTTTAGAAGGATGTGGGGGGTACTCATTGAAACTTACAGAATGCAGAGAAACCTGGATAAAGTGAACATGGAGAAGATTCTTCCACTAGAAGGTGAAACTAGGACCTGAGGGCACAGCCTCAGAGTGAAGGGACGACACTTTAGAACTGAGGTGAGGAGGAATTTCTTGAGCCAAACTGTGGTTATTCTGTGGAGCCCATTGCCATAGTAGGCTATGGAGGCCAAGTCATTGAGTGTATTTATGACGTAATTAAGATAGGTCTTTGATTATTAAGGAGATCAAGAGAACCAAGGGGAGAAGGCAGGAGAATGAGGTTGAGAAACACATCAGCCATGGCTTAATGGGCCAAATGGCCTAATTCTGTTCCTATATCTTATGATCTTATGGTCTCCTGCAAGGACAGAAAGTGGACGGATGAGTAAGGTGCAAGTGGATGGCATGGCTGTTCATACTGGTGTATGTGGGGGCAAAATGTTGAGGTGTTCTGAGTAAGGAGTGCACGGAGAGTGTGCAGGGTTAGTGCTGTGGGAAAGTGGGGCGGCGGGGGGTGTCAGGTGAGTAACTGTGTACGTGTTGCTTGCAACATCGAGGATTTCAGGGCGTGAGCCATGATGAAAGTTGGATAAGATGCAGGATGGATTGTGAGATAGCAGAGAACAGCATTCACCTTGGCAGGCCGACAGCCTGGTCCTCTGCAACCTGGAGTTGGCACTGATCTGGATGGCAATCTCTGACCAGCCTCCTCAGATGGTTCTTCATAAAGCAAACACCTCTTCACTGTACCACTCCATTTACCAGGACCGCCAGCTGCCTCTTGAAGAAACGTCATGCCAACCTCACCTTCTCCCTCACCCTCCCCTCACTGCTTGCTAATCTGAGCTGGGAAATTGCTAATTTTCAGTGCTCTTCCAGGTCAGCATTCAAAAGTGGTGTGGACAAAAGGGATGCTAGTCCTAGGCTGGATATCCGCTCAGTGGCAAATCTTTCCAGTAATGGCGCATGTTAAGATGGGATAGAAATCAGATGTTCCCTATGCCATGTGACGGGAATGGTGATTAATGCAGAAAGTCTGATAAGATCTGGCAAGAAAACTCACTCAGTCTTTCGGCAAGAATCCCACCAACCATTAGATCCAGTCCATAGGCACTGTTTTATTTATGGGCATGAGATTTAAAAAGATTGAACCTGATTGTTAGTTACTTTTCTGTATGGCATTTGAACTGTTTTCTTTATACGTTTCCATTCTATCTAAATCTATAGGCTCTGAATTTTCAATGTTAAGGCACTGGAGATTTTCAAATTATACTTTGAAATGATGTACAAACACAGCTACAGTTTTTGAATTCTTAGAAAACTGACATTTTTGTTTACAGTTTAATAATGACTGCAGTTCCAATTAATCTATTGTGTCATGCTTTGTGAATAAAATGGTGATCTAATTAGTCTGTCTATAAATTCAAATCAATTTACACTTTTTTCTGTTATGTGGTATAAAATTCTAAATTTGTGCATTTTTATATAATTCTTGGAAACTAATAGGTTATTTTAGACAACTATAACTTGGCACTGTACAAAAGAAAGATATACTGTAAGCATGTTTCCACCTTTTAGAACAATGAACAATTTTGCAGACTGGGACAATCTGAAATGTTATAGAGTAATACATAACAGAAGAGTACAGACATCTAGTCTCCACCAACACAAAAATTCATCACGTCTCCACATGCATTCCACTTCTTAGCACTTAGCCTGTAGCCTTGAATGTTATAACATTTCAGGCACTCATTCGTGTACTTTTTCAAGGTTGTGAGGTTTCCTGCCTCTGCTACCCTCCCAGGCATTGCATTCCAGATTCCCAGCATCCTCTGGGTGAAAAATGTTTTTCCTCAATTCCTCTGTAAACCTCCTGCCCCTCACCTTAAAATTATGCCCCTCATTATTGACCTGTCAACTAAGGGGAACAGCTGCTTCCTATATATTCTGTTCATGCCCCTCATTATCTTATGCACCTCAATCAGGTGTCTCCGCCTCATCCTTCTCTGCTCTAAATAAAACAACCCGAGCCTATTCAGCCTCTCTTCATAGTTATAATGGTCCACCGTATGCAACATCCAGCTGAATTTCTTTTGCACCCCCTCCATTGCAGTCATGTTCTTCCTATGGTGAGGCAGCCAGAACTGCAAACAGTACTCCAGCTGTACTCTAACCAAAGTTTTTACGTCTCTTATCGATTTGTCCATCTTTTTCTTGTCCCCAGCACACTTCTTTCAGCATTTGTTTATATTTGACACGTGTCAAACTATTTCTCTTTACATACAGTTTGATTCCTACATATCCTACATTGAAAGGGAACAGAAATCTTTCTTTTAAAAAATGTAGAAGATTTATATGATCTGGAAAGCATCTGGAAAGAACACATTTTTATCACTCATGGAATGCTGCCATCTATGGCATGGCCTGCATTTATCGTCCATCTCTAATGGCTCTGGAGAAAGTAGCAACGAGTTGCCTTCTTGTATCATTGCAATTCCTGAGATGTAAGTACAACCACGGTGCTGCTAAGTAAGAAGTTCCAGGATCTTAGACCAGTGACAGTGATGGAAAGGCAATACATTTCCAAGACAGAATAATGTGTGACTTGAACGGGAACTTCCATGTGGTGGCATTCCCATGTGTAGGCTATCCTTATTCTACAGAAATTTTGAAATAGTCTACACATCTCTATTTGTAACAATTTGTTGTTACAAATTGGGAACAAGTGCTGACTTGAACTGCATACCTCAATATCCCGAACAGTTTGTGAGATCAGGACACGTTAAGTAACATGGTCTGCTGAGCTTGGGAGTCAATATGTAAGCATTCCAAGGCAGGGTTTCTCCTTACAATTTCTTCTCTGATGGAATGTGTGAAAGTCACTTGCCTTTGTCTTGATGGTTTGGAAGAATTTGATTCCATCACTTGCCTTTATATTAATAAAATGATCCTGAAAGATTTATGAAGACAATGAAACATACATCTGTCGAATATCCATGGGACAGAAGAAAATAGTACTCTGCAGGCAGGTGTGCATGTGAGGGTACCTGAGTATACTTCCTACTCCTGACCTGTTCATAATTTTACAGGGGTTTATGGGGCCTAGGGCAACTCTATTGGTCTCAACCGAATTACTGGCTATTTAATGGCTGCTTCCTGTCCAATTTATGGTTTGGAAGAAAGAGTTTAGGGCCATGGAAGATCCAGCAGATCATCCCGATTGGGCCTTGGGCAGGAAAGTGGGGTCCAGCTCCACCCCTGGCCCCCTTTCCACAATGGACACCAACCCACACACAGTCTGCCCTGTCTCCACACCAGGGCCTACCCTTTCTGCCTAGCTTTTCCTTGATCAATTTCTCCTTACCATCGCCAGGCCTCTCCTGTCATTCCTGCCATCGGATTCGGCACCAACTGGTCATGTTGACTCTTGTACTTAGACATTAGGGACTGCCTGAAGTCCCTACAATGCCAACTGTGCCTTGTAGCCAGGCAGATTGGCCAGCAGCTCTTTGAGGTGATACCTTCTCCTTTGTGAGGGTAGAAAATATACCTCCAGCCATTTAATGTTCCTCAGACTTTGCTGATGCTTTGTGTGGTGGGGCAGGAAATCCTACCAGCTGAAAATACCAGCGTGTGGTAATAGAATGATTGGAAGATATTAACAAGAATTACATTTATTTTGCTGCCTTCAAGGTGTTCTCAGACATCACTGTTACCTAAATTTGAAATATACTTCTAATTAGTGGTAGGATGGCAGTGTTAGAATGAGGTGTGAGTGAATCATTGCATGCTCTACTTCTGTTGGACTGTGGAGTGTGATGTACCAGTAATCATACTGGAATATGAAATATGGTGTACCTGAGTAGCCATATTGAATTATGTAAAATGAACTCAATAAAGATCCATGTACTCATGGAATCATGAACTGTGTTGTCTTAATCAAGACCAGATTCTCCATTGCTACAACTGATGTGTGTATTCTTAGGTTTCAATTTTAAAATGACTGATGATTTAAATAAATAAGCTTTTATTTTAGTGATTTTTTTAACATAAATGTTCCTTAAACAGAAACAGTTCCCCTTAGACTTTGCAGGTTAAAAATTGCGTTGATTTAGCTTTCGGGTATAAGAAGGTAATAATCGGTGGTCTGTCCACATTCAGGGAGACGAATATGAGCACCAAGTAAATTTTGTGTGTATCATCTGTATGCACTGTTCCTCTGTCCACATCTAGTACTCGCGTTGTATAGCCAAATTGCTTTCCTTAAAGGCAGGCTATACCTTGATGGGATGATACAAAAACGTTGCTGTGATGAAAATTATGAAAAGTTGAATACCAAAGTAGACAAAACATTCAAAAGTAACACAACCTCCAAAGATAGTCAGACAGCCTTCTATCACTGTTAAGGAGCATGGTGGAATCTGGTTATGTCTTGGCAGACGATACCAGATAGGACTTATCTGGTTCTCAGCCTCTCCTCCATTTCCCTAACATTGCGCAGACCCAAAGGAACTGCCACTGCTGCTCTCAGTTCTCTTGCAATATTGGTGTTGACAGATCTTTTGACTTTGTTAATGAGAATGTGTGAACACCCTCTGTCAAATCCAAAGACCCACCAAATAGTACAAAAATAATCCAGAATACTTCCACGCCCTTTTGAATAGAATCAGTTTCCAATAAAATAACCTTATGTACAGTATGGCGCACTGACCTCTACATCGCTGAGGCCAGGTGCCAACTCTATGACACCTCCTCCTACCATCCCCTTGATCATGACCCCACCCCCGACCACCAAACCATCATCTCCCAAACCATCCACAATTGCATCACCTCAGATGACCTCCCACCCACAGCCTCCAACCTCATCGTCCCAAACCCCGCACTGCCTGCTTCTATCTCCTTCCCAAAATCCACAGACCTGACTGCCCTGGTTGACCCATTGTATCCGCCTGCTCCTGCCCCACCGAACTTATTGCCACCTATCTCAATTCCATTTTCTCCCCCTTGGTCCAGGAACTCCCTACCTACGTCCATGACACCACCCATGCCCTCCACCTCCTCCAGAACTTCCAATTTCCCGGTCCCCAACACCTCATCTTTACCATGGACGTCCAGTCCCTATACACCTGCATTCCCCACACAGATGGCCTAAAGTCCCTCCGCTTCTTCCTGTCCCGCAGGCCCGACCAGTTCCCCTCCACTGACACCCTCATCCGCTTAGCCAAACTCGTCCTCACCCTCAACAACTTCTCTTTCAATTCCTCCCACTTCTGACAGACAAAGGGGGTGGCCATGGGTACCCGCATGGGCCCAAGCTATGCCTGCCTCTTTTAGGTTACGTGGAACAATCCCTCTTCCGTAGCTACACTGGCCCTAAACCCTACCTCTTCCTCCACTACATTGATGACTGTATGGGCGCCGCCTCGTGCTCCCACGAGGAGCTCAAACAGTTCATCCACTTCACCAACACCTTCCACCCCAACCTTAAGTTCACCTGGGCCATCTCTAATACCTCTCTCTCCTTCCTGGACTTCTCTGTTTCCATCTCTGGCAATCACCTAGAAACCGATATTTATTTCAAGCCCACCAACTCCCACAGCTACCTAGAATACACCTCCTCCCACCCACCTTCCTGCAAAAATGCCATCCCCTATTCCCAATTCCTTCACCTCCGCCGCATCTGCTCCCAGGATGAGGCATTCCACTCCCGTACATCTCAGATGTCCTCGTTTTTCGAGGACCGCAACGTCTCCCCGCAGTGGTTGAGAACGCCCTCGACCGCATCTCCCACATTTCCTGCAACTCATCCCTCACACCCCCTACCCGCAATAACAACTAAAACAGAATCCCCCTCGTCCTCACGTACCACCCGACCAACCTCCAGATCCAACGCATCATCTTCCGACACTTCCACCATCTGCAATCCGACCCCACCACCAAAGACATTTTTCCCTCCCCACCCTTATCTGCTTTCCGGAGGGAACACTCTCTCTGTGACTGCCTCTTTGACCTTTCTGTCTCCTCTCCACCTATCTTCTCCTCTATCCATCTTCTATCCGTCTCCCCCTCTCTCCCTATTTATTTCAGAACCCCCTTCCCCTCCCCCATTTCTGAAGAAGGGGCTAGGCCCGAAACGTCAGCCTTCCTGCTCCCCTGATGCTGCCTGGCCTGCTGTGTTCATCCAGCTCTACACCTTGTTATCTTAACCTTGTATACAAGTTGGGTGCTTGGCTCTTTAATTTACATCGGTACAGGGTCCAGTATGCAGCTGAGTGCACCTTTCTTGCAGAGTGATGCTGCAAGAGATATGAGTGATGTACTTTGTCTGAATATTCATTCCCCCAGTTACAAATCCTGGTGTCACATCAATCAGTTGGATGATGTAACATCAGAATAGCATCCATTCAGTTTATTCACGCAAGCAGGGCACAACCTGCTGCAAGTTCTGCTAACTGAACACCCCACAACACAAGGAGTGTGGCATGAGGCCACATAATACATCATTTCACATTTTAAATTTTATTATATAATTATAACTTCAATAGCCAGTTACAATGTTCTTAACTCTGCTGTTATTTGGTTTGTTTTATAACCTAACTTCCTGTACTGTGTTTTACTGATCTCAGTTGGGCAGTGAGAACATGTTAGTACTTCCTTACACATGCAATGAGAAATGCTTGGTGAGGAGACATGTTAGTACATTGCATAAATGTTTCAGAGGTTATTACGGGTTAGCATTGAGTCATTAAAACTAGTCACTTGAGCTTGCTCTTGATGATGTTGAAAAATTAAGAAATATTTTACATAAGGGAATCAAAAATGAAATTATTTTAATGATATTCTTTAGAAACCTTTTTCTTATTTTTCCACTTCCTTAGTCAATGATGGAATATTTAGCCCACTGGTCTCACTTCTGAATGTTGCTCCATATCACTTCTTCCACCATGCAGATATTCTTGATGTATTCATTGAGAATTTTTGCTTACAAGGAACATGAGTGACAGTTATGGACTTAAAGTTATAGTGTTTGGTGTCATAATGGATCTGAAAGCATCTGCTGCATTATTGATTTATGATTTAAGAATTGCTCAGAATGGAATTTCTTTACCAGAAATGCACTATATATAGTTCAGTAAGATCAGGAAGTAATCATAGCTATGTTATAGCTATGGTCAGTCCAGCTGATGGTTTAATTTGCATGAGGTTTTAACATTCACTTTTACACTTGATACTTGCTCTTCCTACCATGTGCTATTTTTACTACACGTACAGTTCCCCATTCTGAATGCTGCAGTTAAAAGCCTTCCCAGAATATTAGTATGCAATTCTCCAGTTTCACTATTTCACAAGTTGAAAATGTTCCTCATAGCAAAACAGAGCAATTACAGTAACCACTGCATTTTATTATCATTCAATCTATTCAGAAATGATTAGGATAACTCTAAAATTTGAAGGGTTAGAATGTCCCCTGTAATGAATAAGTTGCCATTTGGACATCTTGTATGATTTTACTTTCCACTGAAGTGGAGGAGACAAAATCAACTGACATGTATAACGGGTGGCAAATCTACTGCTGCCATCCTTGCCACCCTCAACCAATGTGGAACACTATCAGCCAGGGCTTTCATTGTATTTATGATTTTCTGTGGAAAATTGCATTTATTTTGCAGGTTAGTATAAAGTTCAGATCAATACATGGTGAAACACTGGTCGCAAATACCAAAGGTAAAGTTTTATTTGTTTGTCAGCTTCCCAGAAGTGACAGGATAATGCCACACGTAGTGATATAGAGACGGAAGTAATATTCAAAATCTGTTTTGCTTTGGTATTTACAAGGGAAATAGAACATGTCAAATTATGAATTAAATAAACAAAACAAGATTATGTCTCCAGTCTGGATGGATTGCATCCATGTATTTTCACAGAATCGATAGAAGACCTTACCACTGGCCTTACCACTGATATTTAATAACTCATTAGAAAGAGAAAAAGCCTTAATGGCAGAAGACTGGTGGACTGCTGATATAATTCCTACATTGAAAAGGGAAATAGAAATTTCCCTGATATATACAGCAGTTAGATATACATTAGTGGCAGGAAAAATAATAAAAAAAACCTTACCAAAGGAGAACATTTAAAAATTATAACAACGAATAGCCAGCATGGGTTTCAAATGGAAAAATCTTGCTTAACGGTTCTTAATGAATATTTTAAAGAGGCAACTGAGAGGTAGATAATGGTGATGCAGTCAGTACAATTTATCTGGATATTAGCCTTTGATAAGATGGTCCATAATACACTAACAAATAAGAACAGAAGATATGGAGCTAGGGAACCAATAGCAGAATGAACTGTTTGTTGACTTCAAGACAGAAACCAGTAAGTATGCATAAAGGATAATTATTCGGGAAGGCAGATGGTAGGAAGTGTTGTTTCACAAGAATCAGTGATGGAATCACTGCTGTTCAAAATTTACATGAACAATTCAAACTTGATCAAAAACAGAGGGCTGAATTTTACCAAAAATCAGCTAAGTCTTTTCAGGCACTTTCATGGAGAGTTTGACTCCGTGAGCTATAGTGAGTTACTCATGCAATTCTCCACAGCAAACCTTATTAGCTATGTACTGTGTTTGTGACCCTTTGCTCATGCTCTCAAATGTTCAGCAATGGGAGAAACACTCACCACTGCTGGGACTTCCCTGCATTTCCTGTGCTGGCACTATGTTAAAGTGCAGCTATGCACCAGGTTAAGGGTTGACAGTTAAGAGCTGTCCTTCACAGTCCCTGTGTGTGAAGAACTGTCCCAGACATGACGGAGAAAGGAAAGTTAGCTTCCCACCTTGCCGACAGGGATGCAGAGGTGCTGGTGGTTAGGTTGGCACAGAGGAGGGTTATCCTCTTTCCTTAGGACCACCAGTGGAGACCACAGTATTTGACCCTGCCAGTCTGGCCTGTAGTTGCCACTTGGGTCAGTGCAGTGAAACACTCAATAAGGTTAATGATCTTATCTGCTCCAGAAGAGTAGGTACCTTGAACTTCTCTCTACTATCTCACACTCTCTCTAACTCTGCAACTGTACCTATCAAGGTTCATGGTCTATCACTTTGACTATTGCATGCAACATCATTCCTCACTTAAAAACCAAAAGAACTGCGGATGCTGTAAATCAGGAACTGAGGAAGGGTCACTGGACCCGAAGCGTTAACTCTGTTCTCTCCTTCACAGATGCTGCCAGACCTACTGAGCTTTTTCAGCAACTTTGTTTTTGTATCATTCCTCACTTGCTCTCACCTATCCCAATCCCACCACCACCCCCCCGCCCACACTACTAACCCAGCTACTAACCCAACCCTGTAAACTGCCCACTCACACATATGTGGGACACTTCTTCACCATTCCCTCAGCAGTATCACCAAACAGCTGTGCCAGCCACTTTCATCTCACACAATTTTTCACTTTGCCTCATTACATGAGAAAATGGCCGACAATAGAGCGGACAGACCCAACCTGTGTGGTGAGGAGCAACATCTATGTCCATAATCCATATGAAGACAACCCTTGCATTTGCAGCAGAGGACAAAGACAACTCATGTGGTGATGCTGCAACTTCCATGTCCCAGCAAGCAATACGAATCACTGTCCATTGCTGTGCTGCTCTCCCACTACTGACAATATGAATGTATTCTTAGCATGTCTGAACCTCTACCACAATTCAACAAATCATTCTCTCTTTTGTCTTCTGCAGGTACCAATGACATCTGCACATTCTCCACCTTGAAGAGAGGGCAGACCCAAAAGACATCATTTCCTTCTCTTCATCTGAGGAAGAATCCACAGATCCCTCAGAGGATGCACTGCCAAAGCTGTATCCTCAGTGGGTTCTTTAGCTAGATTACAGTTGTGAGCACATACTAATGAGCACATCATTACCATGTCTCTGCCATTGGTCCAGGAAGAAATACCCCAGGTTGATGGAACTCAGGGGAATGTCAGAGACAGGTCATCTCTTCATTCTGCGACAGGAGATGACCCCATTGAGTTGACCATTCATGACTTAATCCAAATGCATAAGCAGACACAGGAGCAACCGGCAGGTTTGTTAGAGGCACTGAGCAAACTGACTGGAAGGTAGGAGGATCCACTAATGCCATTTGTATCATGCTGCCACTGGCATATGAATGCCTGGCTGCCTCCATGGAGAGTCAGGTCCAATCCCCGGATGAGAGAATACCAACCATTGACACTGGATGCACCAAGTGGCTGAATGTCTGTATCCAAGCTCTTGGACTAATACCTGATGCTGCTCTTGATATATTGTGCCGGTACTGCACTGACCGAAAGCTATGTCCCTTGACCTGACTGAGGACTCTGCTTCTACATTGAGACAAAATCATTTGGTTGAAGCTTGTGTAGTGTGTTTGCTGGGTAAACTGCTGGCACATGATATAGGTATAATTTTGTTATATAATTTTGACCAAGCCCCCAGACATTAATTAGGAGGACTTGTAGGCTTGACAGGGCTTTTTTGCTGTTGTTGTTTCTAGTATCTAGGTCGATGCCAGGTGATCCATCCAGTTTCATTTCTTTGTTGAGATGCTGTAGTGATGGATACAACTGAGTGGCTTGCCAGGTCATTTCAGAGGGCAGTTGAGAGTCAACCACATTGCTGTGGGTCTGGAGTGAAATGTAGGCCAGACCAGGTGAAGGTGGCAGATTACATTCCCTGAAGGACTTTAGTGAACCTTGTGGGCAAAATGTCCTGGCAACAGCATTACAGTGAAAGTTGCCAGTCCAATCCAAGGTGCATCATTGAAGTGGTGTACTGTATTATAAGTGGGTTGGAGATGCGTCAAGATAATTTTCCACATTGCCAGTTATAGACCAGTTTCATAACTGTACTGGAACAGCTTGACTTGGGGAGCAGCTAATCCTGGGGAGCACAATTTTATATCATCAGGGCCCAAAGCCTCGGAGCGAATCAAATTATCTGAAGACTGGCACCTATGATGTTGAGGATCTCCAGAAGGAGCTAAGATGGATCAACACCTTTGCAGTTCTGCCTGAAGATGTTAGCTTGTCTTTGCAGAGCTCAGAACTGATCCATTGTCACTTAGCCCTGTGCATTGCATGCTGCCTTCACTGTTTGGCACACAAGTAATCCTGTGTTGTAACATCAACAGGCTGACACCTTTTCGGCTATCCCTGGTGCTGCTTGTGGCATGCCTTCCTTCTTTCTTCTTTGAATGAGAAGGTAGTTCCCCTGGCTTGCTGGTAATGGTAAAGTGAGGGATATGCCAGGTCATGAGGTTACAGATTGCGATTGAAAACAATTATTTTGCTGCTGTTGGCTCACAACATAATTCTTAGTAATGGATATTTAAGTCTCTTACCCAAGCACATTCTATACTATGCCACCCTTAGTACTCCCTCCAATTTATGTTCAGTGTAGAGGAGAACTAATTCATAGCTGAGGGGAAGAAGTAGGTGGTAGTAAGCAGGTGGTTGCCTTGTCCATGACTCACCTGATGCTGCAATTTCATGGCAGGTCCAGAGTACTTCCAGAGAAATGCCTTCCCAAAGGTATTTCAGTGTTGCACAGTCCTTGACGGGCTGTTTTGCTGAGGGGACAGCACATCCAAAGGGATGGTGATGTGGTGTCTGAGACACTGTCTGGAAGTTATGATTTGTGAATGTGACTGTCAGGATGTTGTTTCATTCATCTATGAATGATGATGATGATGAAAGAGAAGCTGTGAGGGTGCAGCCAACTCACAAAGTCTTGGATTTTGATTGTAACCATGTTGATTTGCCATTTCATCGCTGGCATCATTTATTTTCTCACTTCCATGTGCCAGCTCAGATACGGCCACATGAGGAATTAGTTGAGGTTAGTGAGGATAAGGCATTAGATGATACATGGCTCAGGGAAGACAAAGGAGTTGGAAGTAAACAAGAGATAACAAGGTGTGGAGCTGGATGAACGCAGCAGGCCAAGCAGCATCATAGGACCAGGAAAGCTTGACGTTTCGGGCCTAGACCCTTCATCAGAAATCCATTTCTGATGAAGGGTCTAGG
>JAHRHZ010000013.1:12399463-12472709 GCA_024137785.1 Ginglymostoma cirratum | reverse complement strand
ATTTCTGATGAAGGGTCTAGGCCCGAAACGTCAAGCTTTCCTGCTCCTATGATGCTGCTTGGTCTGCTGTGTTCATCCAGCTCCACACCTTGTTATCTCGGATTCTCCAGCATCTGCAGTTCCTATTATCTCTGGAAGTAAACTAGGATGTCCCACTTTTCTAATGGAACAAAAAATGGACCACTATATGAGAGTTGTGGGACCCAGATTCTATAGACAGATACGTACAAAAAAACATACTTAAAGACTGTCAAACCTACACGAGATTTTTATGCAGGCATTCGAGGATGTTTGGTATCTGACTAATAGAACATTATAGCTTAAAGCTCAGATTCATTACATTAGGGAAACATTCATCATTTCTGGTACTAATGGAATGAATGATAGCTTCAGCAGAAAAAGTAGCAGCCAGCCTGCCCACACATTCCACTCTATCCACAAACTGGTACTGGACCAATTAGTGCCTGTTATATGAACGCGCAGGGTACAGCTCTGGTGGTAGTAGGGAAAACACCAGATGATGTCATGTGTATCAGCTTCCAGACTCTTGGGCTGAGGAAGCCAAGTTGTTCCAGTTCAGCTATAATAATGACATCCACCTGACAATGAGGAAAATTGCTCCGGTATGTACTGTACACGATAAGTAGGACATATCCAATCTGGTCAATTATCACTCCGACAGTCTACTCTTGATCATCAGTGAAGTGATGGAAAGTGTCATCAACAGTGCTATAAAGCAGAAACAACTCAGCAATAACTTGCTAAGCGACACCCAGTTTGGATTCCTCCAGGGCCACTCAGCTCCTGACCTCATTACAGCCTTGGTTCAAACATGGACAGAACAGCTGAATTCCAGAGATAAGGTGATAACAACTACCCTTGACATCAAGGCTACATTTTACTAAGTCCTGGCAAGACTGAAGTCAATGAGAAACTGTTGTGGGGGGTGGGGAGGGGGGTAGTGGGTGGGAGAGTTGGGAGAGTGGGGAACACTCGCTGGTTGGAGTCACACCTGCCAAAAAGGAAGGTGGTTGATGTCGTTGGAGGTTGGTCAACTCTGCTTCAGGACATCTCTACATAAGTTCCCTAGGGTAGTGTCCTAGAACCATTGTAATCTTCAACTGTTTCAACAATAACCTTCCCTCCATCACAAGGTTTGAAGTGGGGATGATTGCACAACATTCAGTGCTATCTGTGACTCCTCAGATATTGAAGCAGTCCATGTCTAAATGCAGCAAGACCTGGAGAATATCCAGGCTTCAGCTGACATGTGGCAACTAACATTTGCACCACACAAATGCCAGGCAATGACCATCTACAATAAGAAACAAATCTAACCACTGCCCCTTGACATTTAATAACATTACCATCACTGAATCATCCACTATCAACATCTTGGGGATTACTGTTGACCAGAAACTGAACTAGACTTGCAATATAAATTCTGTGGCTACAACAGCAGGTCAGGGGCTAAGAATACTGCAGCGAGTAACTCATCTCTTGACTTCCCAAAGCCTGTCCCACATCTCCAAGGCACAAGTCATAAGTGGGATGGAATGCACCCCTCTTACCTAGATGAATGCAGCTCCAACAACACTCAAAAGCTTGAGATCATCCTGGACAAAGCAGCCCATTTAATTGGCACCACATACACAAGCATCCACTCTCTCCATCACTGACACTCGGTAGCTTCAGTGTGTACCATCTCCATGACGCACTGCCGAAATTCACCAAAGATACTTCAAAAGAACCCTGCGTACCCATGACTATTACCATCAATAAGGACAAGGGCAGCAGATACATGGGAACACCATCCTCTGCAAGATCCCCCCAAAAGCCATTCACCACTCTGATTTGGAAGTGTATTGCTGTTCCATCGGTGTTGTTGGCACAAAATTCTGGAATTCTGTCCCCAACAGCATTGTGAGTCTTCTGACATCACAAGGACTGCAGCAATTCAAGAAGGCAGCTCACCACCGCTTTTCCAAGAGCAACTTGGGATGAGCAGTAAGTGCTAGCTCAGCTAGCAAAACACACATCCAATGAGTGAACAAAAAAATGTAGAAAAGAGGCCACTGTTTTGCAGGTCCTTTGGAATAACATAAATAAAACAGCCATTTCAATTATCACTGGGGTCACCCCTCATTTCCGTCAAGTCTCACGTTACACATCATTTCTAATTTTGACTAATTATTGAAATATTCCAAAAATAAATGCAGGAATGTAAATACAATAGAAACCCCATTTTTTGGTGTACATTAGCTGTGAATTTTATATTGAGTCCTGTGTCATGTCACTGCAGAACATATTTATTTAGTAACACTGAGAAGTTAAATGTTACCTTCATATATCTAATACTTCTAGCAAACAAATTTCAGAACAGGAACAGAATATTATGAAATGTTGTGGGCCTTCAACTTATCTAGCTGTTTTGACACAAGGTCGCAGATTGGAAGGTGCTGTTGAAGGACCCCCAGTGAGTTGGTGCAGCATGCCTCGTAGCTGGAACACACTGAGGTCACAGTATGTCAGTGGTGAAGAAAGTAAAGGTTCGAAGTGGTGATTGGAGTGCCGATCAAGCAGACTGTTTTATTCAGCTGCTTTATTGACTTTTATCCTTCTGATACTGAGTAATAACTTGTTCATGATAAAGCCTTGTGTGAAGCCACAATCTTCTGTAGATCATGAGTACTTTGCTCTGCTACAGCAATGAATTAGGTTCCATCAGCTATTGAAGGAGAGCTGAAAGACAGCTTTATCTGCCCTGACATCGTACTGATGTTATGCTTCAGTGGAATTATTTCCTAGCACCCAATTGTTTTATGATGCTTTCCTGCTGCTGTGTGACATAGCTGTTGACTCAAATCAGTTCCTGCCACTTCCTTAGTCTCCAATCTGACTCAGCACATACAAGCTTTTCGCCAGGTGCCAAATATTTCTTCCTAAAAACAGTTGCAGAGACTTCATAGAGGTCTTGTGTATCCTCAGATAGATTGTGGATGTAGTTTGTCCAACATCATCAATGATTATTACTCATAGAGGATGTTTTAATTTTTTAAGAAACTAGATCAGTATATGAGGGACAAGTGAACAGATGGCTACAATGGTAGATTTAGATGAGAAAAGATAGGAGGAGGATCAAGTGCAGCACAAACGTTAGCATGGATGGGTAAGGATGAATTGTCTGTTTCTGTATTATATAGTTTCTGTATTGTATAGTTTCTGTATTATAGAACATGCTGACAAACACTCAAACAAGAAATTTATTTCTTATCTAATGTAAGTATAAGTCAGGGCCTGGAATATCTATTATTACTATGTACAGCAGTATTAATGTTTAATTCATAGTGTTATTTTACTGGTTAAGCCAAAAAACATCTTTGTCTTTTTGACAAGTCTGTAAGGAACCTAAACAAAAACAAAGTTGCTGGAAAAGCTCAGCAGGTCTGGCAGCATCTGTGGAGGAGAAAACAGAGTTAACGTTTCAGATCCAGTGACCCTTCCTCAGAACGGTAAGTAACCTAACTCATTGTGTGGCATCAAACAGCAGAATAAAAGAGGGACCACAGTATGCTGTAAAAGTCAACCCCAATTGTGGACTATTGCACCTGAAATGCACATCAAAATATTCAGCAATTTTCAACATTCAGCTAATATCAATAAAGACATCTAGGAAAGTGATCTGCTCATTTGGTAGCTAAAATACTTTGAGGAGGTGATGGTCTAATAGTTTTGTTGCTAAACTAGTAATCCAGTATCCAGGTAAAGTTCTGTGGTCCAGGTTCAAATTCATCAATGTGAATTCAACAAAAATCTGGAATTAAAAGACTAAAGATGACCATGAAACCATTGTCAACTGTCAAAAAAAACTAATGCCCTTTTACGGAAGGAAACTGCAGTCCTTACCTGGTCTGACCCACACATGACTCCAGACACATAGCAATGTGGATGACTCTTAACTGGCCTTGAAATGGCCCTAGCTAGCCATTTTGTTATATTAACTGCTATGAAGTCAAAATAAAAGAATTAAACAAGACTGACGACCAGACATTGACTAAGACTCTAGAAAGGACAAAGGCAAACACAGCCTTGCCGATCCTGCAAAGTCCTCCTTACTAACGTCTGGGGTTTGGGCCAAAATTGGGAGAGCTGTCTCATAGACTAGACAAGCAACAGCCTGATATAGTAATACTCATGGAATCTTACACTACAAAACATGTTCCAGACAACACCATAATCATTGCAGCAGAGGTAGCAGCATAGTGGTATACAATTGGGAAACAGTTGGTTTGGGAGTCTTCAACACTGATCTCAGACTCCATGAAGTCTCTTGACATCAAGTCAAAGAACAAAGAACAGTACAGCACAGGTGCAGGCCCTTTGGCCCACCAAGACTGTGCTGACACATGATGCCTTTCTAAACTGGAAACCTTTCGCCTGTAAAAAGTCAAATTCCTTCTATCCCCTGCCTATTCAAATATCTAAAATGAAATCAGCAAGCATCGGAAAGGAAACCTCCTGCTGATTATGACATTACCCCCATTCCTCCTGGCTGCTGAATCAATGCTCTTCCATGCTGAACACCTTCTGGGGGAAGCACTGAGGGTGGGAGGGGTACAGAACGTACACTAGACAGGAGATTTCAATATCCATCACCACTACTGACTGAACTGGATAAGTCCTTGTTGCTAGACTGGGACTGTGGCATTTGGTGAGGGAGCCAGCAGGATGGAAAAACATACTTGATCTCATTCTACCCAATCTGCTTGCCATATATGCATCTGTCCAGGATGGTATCAATGAGAGTGACCACTGCATATTCCTTGTGGAGATGAATTGCATTTTCACATTAAGTATATCTTCCAATATGTTATGTGGCACAATCGTTGTGCTGAATGGGAACAGATTTAACAACTCAAGACTGGGCATCCATGAGACAATGCAGACCACCAGCAGCTGCAGAATTGTACTCCAAACAATCCATAACGCACCACCTACCATACCCATCTTGCAAGTGGATCAAACCTGGTTTGATGGAGAATGCAGGAGGGCATGCCAGGAGCAGCTCCAGGCACAACTGAAAATGAGATGTCAACCTGGTGAAGCTTGAAAACAAGACTATTTGCATGCCCAACAGCACAACCAGCAAGTGATAGACATAACTAAGTAATTCCATAACCTATAGATCAGATCCAAGCTCTGCAGTCCTATCCACATCCAGTTGTGAGTCATGGTGGACAATTAAACAACTTACCAGTGAGTCTACAATATTCCCATCCTCAACGTTGGGGGATCTCAACACATTAGTACATTAAATAAGGCTGAAGTATTTGCATCAATTTTCAGCCAGATGTGCCGAGTGGATGATCCATCTTGACCTCCTCCAGATGTCCCCACATTGCAGATGCCAGTCTTCAGCCAATTCAATTTACTCCACTTGATATCAAGGTATGACTGAAGGTAGAGGACACTACAAAATCTATGGACCCTGATAACATTTCAAAAGGAATCCTGTAGATGTGGTCCAGAACTTGCCATGCGACAAAAGTCAACGTATTCCAGTATAACTACAACACTAGCATACACCTGATAATGCTGAAAGTTGCCCAAATATGTCTGTACACAAAAATCAGGACAAACCCAACCCAGAAAATTACTGTCCCATCAGTCTACTCTTGCTTATCAGTGAAGTGATGGAAAGTGTCTTCAATAGTGCTATCAAGCAGCACCTGCTCAGCAATAACCTGTGCAAATATCAGCCTGTAAATATTGTATGATTGCTGAAAGACACTCAGTGTTGGCTGGATTTCACAAAATCACAGAATTGTTACAGTGTAGAAGGCGCATCATGCCTCCACCGGCTCTTCAAACAAGCATAATTACCAAGTGCTAATCTCCTGCTTTATTCCCACATTCTTTTACATCATTTCTATCCAACAATCATCCAATGCCCTCTTGAATGCCTCAATTGAAACTGCCTCCATCCATTTCCAGATAGTGCATTCCATATCCTAACTACTTATTGTGTGAGAAAATTTTTTTTTGTCACATTACCCTTGCTTTTTTTGCACATCAATTCAAATCGATGCCTTTTCATTCTTTTTCTTTTATGAACGGGAATAGCTTCTCCCTATCTACTCTACAGTGTCCAGCCCGATCTTGATTTTGAAAACGTCTATCAAATTTTCCCTCAGCCTTCTTCTCTCTGAGGGAAACAGTCCCAACTTCTTCAATCTATCACCGTAATTGAAGTATCTCTTTCCTGAAACCATTCTTGTAAATTGCTTCTACACTCTCTCCAATGCATTAAAATCTTTCCTAAAATGTGGCACCCACAAATGTACACAATACTGCAGCTGAGGTAACTGCTTTACACAAATTCAACATCACCTCCTTGTCCTGGATCTCTGTCCCATTATTAGTAAAGCCATGGACACTGTTTGCTTTATTAACTGCTCTTTCCACCTGTCCTGCCACCTTCAATGATCTGTGCACATGTACACCCAGGTCATTCTGCTCTTGCATCAATTTTAGAATTGTATCCCCTATTTTTCACTGTTCTTCTGATTGTATCACTTCACACTTCTCTGCATTGAATGTCATATGGCACTTATCTGCCTACTCCATCAACTTGTCAATGTCCTTTGGGAGTTCCAAGGTCCTCCTTACAATTTATAATCCTTCCAAGTTTACTGCCATCTCCAACTTCAAAATTAACTCTGCACACTAAAATCCAGATTATTAATATATATCAGGAAAAGCATGGGTCCCAACACTGACCCCTGGGGATTTCACCACAAGTTTTCCTCCAGCCTGAAAAAAGATCCATTGGCCATTACTCTCTGTTTCTACCACTCAGCCAATATACACATTGTTACATTCCCTTTTATACCATGGCCGAATTTCCTCACAAGTCAGCTATATGGCACTGTACTAAATGCCTTCTGAAAATCCATATATACCACAACAATGTCACCTTCACCAAGTGTTTGACTAGGGAATTGATTGGATTTATTCTTCACAGTCCAGAATCAGAGTGAGAAATTTGTGTGGCAGACCATTGAGTATATAGTTGTAGAAGGATTCACAGGCTAAACAAAGCCTGCAGGTATGGTGATATGAATATTCTTTCATTAGCAGACACAGGCCAGGGTTGAAGTGGCTTTTAATTCCTGATCTTGTATATTCTTGAAAGGAAAATTACACAACATGCCCCTCTAACAGTCCACTGTCTTTCCTCCTATAATATTCATAGGCTCCTATAATGTTCACAGGCTCCTATAATGTTCACAGGGTAGGAGATTGACTCTGAAACAAAAACTGAAATTGTTGGAGAAACTCAGCAGTTCTGGCAGCATCTGTGGAGAGAAAGCAGAGTTAATGTTTTGATCCAGTGATCCTTCATGTGACCCTTGAAATGTTAAATCTGCTTTCTCTCCACAGATCCCGTCAGATCTGCTGAGTTTCTCCAGCAATTTCTGTTTTTAGCCCAGGAGATTACAGGTCAGTTTGTTGTGTATTTGACCCTTTTTGGTCTATTCTTTTGAAGCTTCTTCGATATCTCATCAGATGTGACATTCCAGGGTTTCTCACTCCACACAGCCATTGAATTTCCAGTCATCTTTTGGCTGTACATCCTTTTCTCTTAAAAATGTTGTAACTAAAAGTTCAATATGTCTTTAAGTAATCCAGGGTTCCTCTGTCATTATAACAGTTTAGTAAGTATCTCATCACTTGAATTTCATGCAGACTTGGAACAACAGAAGAAGTACATGAAGAGTTCTCAAGACATTGAAACTGTCTGTAAAAGTCAGCATAAAAGTTGTTAAAAAGAATATGGTGATTATAACTCACCTGGCCCAGCAGTTACAAGCTGACCATATAGCTGAGATTTTACAATGTCTCAATCCTGCTTCATTGCTGACTCAGAGATAATAGGAACTGCAGATGCTGGAGAGTCTGAGATAACAAGGTGTGGAGCTGGATGAACACAGCAGGCCAAGCAGCATCATAGGAGCAGGAAAGCTTGATGTTTCGGGCCTAGACCCTGGTCTAGGCCCGAAAAGTCCAGCTTTCATTGCTGACTCATACTGCTTTGCAGGGTCTTTTCTTTAATGATAGCATAGGTGCCTTTCTGAATCTGGGGAGACTCAATAATTTGTGAAAATCTACCTCCTACTTGAATGCCAATGGCGTTTACAAATATAGCTTTGTGAGATTAGAATGAGCAGGACTATTCCTTTGTTTGGATGGCGAAAGGTTTAGTGAATAGGTTAAGTTCAATGAGCCCCTTTTCACCTATCAAATATCTGCTCGAGTTAATATTCCCCCATTCCCCCACCATTTCATATATTCCAAATAGTGATTAAGGGCAGAATAGTAAGTGTGGTCCTGATAAGGTTCCTGCCCAATCTGCTGTGTGCCTTCCAAAAAATATTGAGATTATTAAAAATTAAAGAGCATTAAAGAGAAACGGGCTTTCTGGACTTACTTAGGAATTCGCCTATTAGGTCCAGGAATATATGTACAGCGGGTGCTTTAGTGGGTCTGATGAGGATTCTAAGATTTGTGGAGATAGGGTGACTAAAAGCAAAGGTGTCATTTACCTTGTAAAGCCAATACCTTTTTGTACTGAAATGTGTTTGAAATCATTTTCTGGAGCCAATTTGTTTTAGTTCTTCCTGGATCTTGCAGAGCGTCCTATGAAAACAGCAAAGTTTTTGTCACATGACTATTATAATGTAAACAAAAGTGATAATACTCCTTGTGGAGAATTGAAAAAAAGCAGATTAAGTGCATCGGCAACCAGTTAACAATTCAGCAACTTTTAAAGGTCTGCTGTACACAATGAAAACTGGCTTTCCAATGAATAAACTGAATATTTTGTTGATAACAACTTGTGAAGTGGTCAAAGAGGGACAGGGGAAGGACTAAACAAGGCCTTGCCAGAAATTAAACAAGAGGTTGATTGCTGCACTTACACATAGACCACATGGCCTGATCTATTATAGGTGTTTTGAATCACCTTGCTCACATATGCTATGAGACATAGCTGGAGCAGGTGGGACTTGATCTTGGACTTTACGGACCAAAGGACATTACCTCTGCACCTCAAGAGCCCTTCTATCTGTTGTTGTCTTTGTTAGTCCCTAATCTTCTGCAAAAGTGGCACTGACAATTCTCTACACTGATGAGAAAATAGAGAGTACCTTGGTTTAAAGTCTCTTCTAAAACATGGCACCTCCAGCAGCAGACCATCTTCAAAGCACACTAAATCATCAGCCTGGATTATTTACTCATGATTTTGGTTTGGAGCTAGAATCCATGACTCAGACAGAAGAATACTACCATAATGTCAAAACCCATTTTTTTACATTTCCTATCAATTTGTTAATAGGATTGTTTTACAGGCAACCAACAGCACCTTAAGTACTGAAGCTTGATTTTAATTTGTCTCATTCTAATTTATTGTGGTTGAATACAATTCAAGGAATGAGTGTAAAGTCTAGCTCAAGAGCAATACACTTCAAATAGTTTCTCATTTACAAACAGTTGAAGTCTCCAGTCATGAGTCTTTTTGTGATTCTTTATTAACAATAAACACAAAAACACCTTGGCAAATCCACGACAAAGCATTTGGTAGCGTTTTTATGGGATGAAGCACACTGCTGGGATGGCTCCTCAGTCATTAAAATATAACGTGAGATATTCAACACTTTATTTTTATTTTAATACCAGATGCTCTCATTCTGCAGCTGATATGCACTAATAAAAGACTAGTTCTTTCAGATGGGTGAGGGGAGACAGGGTCTTGTGGCAACGTCACTACCTCTGAGCCAGCAGCCTGTGTTCAACTCCATCTGCTCCAGACACATGTAGTAACATTTCTCAACAGATCAGAAAATATCCTTCTTTCAGACGGTCTTAATGCAACATATGTTTCTGCCTTGATGCTCTTTCTCCACTATCTGCGTTGGATTCTTGAGTAAAACAACAGAGGAATGATGTCAAAATGGCAACATAAAACTTGAATTCAAGGTATCTCCGAATGCAAAGGTTAATTTCTCTGTATTACATTTATGATCAAAATTTGCTACTGTACTCAATTTATTTACCTGTTTAGTGGAGGAGAAGATTTCCATCCACTAATTCCTTTTATGTTATTATAATCTGAAAATTATTCTTGAAAATTTTATTTTAAGTAGCACAAAGTTATACTTGAAGGCATTTATTTAAAATTAATTCAAAAACTTTCCAAATCCAAAATATTGCATCTTCCTCTCCCATTTAGTGCTAGACAAGAGAAATTTTGATGTTACTGGGCTTGTTCAGCCTCTTTCCAGGCCTAGCTTGGAGTCTCAGAATTTCCTCTTTTCGGCATTGACATCCATCAGCCCACACCTGTCCATCACAAGGTCCAGAGTTAGAAGAATAGTCTGGGAGGGTCCATTGCTGGCAGAAGTAGTGGTAACATTTGTTACAACTGTACCTAGCAATATGCTGTACTTGGAGTTAGGGTCTGCTTATACTATCCCAGATGCTGAATTTTCAAAACAACACTGCAAAGCCTGGTGGCATGCAATCTGGTTGCCCTGGCTAGACTGCTTATCTAGAGTCACCCTGGAAAATGTCCCACCTCCCATTTCACATACATGCCTTTATTGGGCCTGAATCTGTGGTAAGTGCAAAACAAAAAGTAACCTTACTTCACTGCCCTCAAGTTAGGACACAGATATCCAATAGCATCGAGATATCACCCTTTCTGATTTTTGCTCTTGCGTAATCGGACCTTATTAGAGGGCAAAGATCAGGAAAACCACTCAAAAATAGCATAAAACCTGCTATAATATCTATTTTAGGTTTTAATATAGACTGCCAAATTGATTTTACATTCCCTATTCGAAAATAATTATTCTGCTAATTTTCTACCCTCTCTGGCGAAGAAATTTACCCATTCTTGGGTGGTCAGGTGCATAAGAATTGTGTGGTCTTTGATATTTTTTCCAAGTGATCAGAGTGGTAATTGGCTAATTGTCAGTGAGGACTTCAAATCTAATCCCCATTGTGTTCTCACCAGAAGTCCATGCACTTGCATTTCAAGGATGTACCAGATAATTTCGATCAACTGCACAATCAGGTTATTTTCCCCTCCTCAAAATTGAAGTGGTTTACCATGCCCATTTTGTCTTAGCTAAACTGAGCTTAGTTCAGACTTGAGAACAAACTAGGAACAATTCGGGCCTGTGTGTCTCAGCTGCTCATTTATAAAGCTTTCTGAGCCATTGATGGAAAATTTTAACCTGACAGAAGTAGAAATCTTTTCTCAAGGACCTTTGGCGTTTTGGATGTTTGAAAACAGAAATATGGAATAATTGAAAGGGAAGAGGTGAGTATAGCATCTCGGTGGTTAGTGCTGCTGCCCAGGTTCAATTCCAGCCTTGGATAACTATCTGTGTGGAGTTTGCATATTCTCCCTGAGTCTGTGTGGGGTTCTTCTGGGTATCTGGTTTCATCCCGCAGTCCAAAGATGTGCAGGTTAGGTGGATTAGCCTTGCTAAAGTTGCCCAAAGTGTCCAGGGATGTGCACAATAGGTGGATTAGCCATGGGAAATGCAGGGTTACAGGGAGAGGGTCGAGGGGTGGGTCTGGTTGGGATGCTCTTTGGAGGGTCTGTGTACACTTGATGTGTTGAATCGTCAGCTTCCACACTGTAGGGACTCTATGATTTGGCTTTGCATTGTTTAATTCAATGACAAGAATACAGCTTTACAACTTGCTTTGAGACAGAGTTTCCTATATGTCTTTGAGTCAGTATAATTAATGCTGAAAGCACTAATTTCCCTCAAATGAAATGGGGCCTGCACGACAAGATCTGCATATCTGAAGCACAAATAGTATTTTTGTGGCCCTTTGTGTTTGTACTTCAGCAGGAAAAATAGGGGATGTTTGTTGGGGAGATAAAAGTAAATACTTGCAGTAGCCAGGGACTAAACAGGTTGTTACAATGAATGATAACTCATACTTAAACCCTTCTAAGTGATGAGGCTATTGAAAGCCACTTTGTAAGTCTTCTTAAATGCAGGAAAGGGTATGGTAGGCAAGTCAGTTTGAGAATGGAATATGGCATACAAACAAATAGATGCTCCAATAAATTCAGGTTGACCAATCTGTCATTGTGTCAATGGTACTGGAAATTAAGATTAGTACTTGAGTGAAATTAATGTGATTTGACCAAATCCCCAAGTAGAATAAAGACAAAGAGCTAAACAGTTATGTGCCTCAGTATTTAGCTGCAAGGGTCCTACTTCCTTCATCGACTCATTTAGGTATACAGCATGTAAATGTTACGCCCCTCAACCAGATTATTGTACAGCATGGCCAAGTTTGTGAATACTGAGCTGTGAACCAGGGCTATTTAAAAGGACACTCAATAAATTGCAGATTGGGTGTTTTTGACTTACATTAATTGATAATGTGTTTGTGGAAGTGTTACAGTGAATTTTGGTGATCAAAGGGACTTGATGAGTGTCACAGCAATTGAGCAAGTTGTCTTCCAAAATACTGTTTGGATTTCCGAGTTGTGGCCCTGTAGGAATAGCAGTGGCACTAAGGCACACAAAGCTGATCTCTTCTATGATAACAGCATTTGTATATCCACTATTGCCTCTCTTTCTGTGCCCTTGCTGCTGCCTCTCAGATAGCCGGTCCAGACCACTGCCTACCATGTTGGGATGTTGCAATCTAGAAATGGGCCCTCAAGGTCCAGAGCTGCTCAAACATGTCCTGCAGTCCTGTTTGTAGCTCTTGTCAATGAAAAGTAGCAACCTACCGCCAGCCACTGTTGCTGGGTTATTATTTGATATGGCTAATGGGGAACTATGATGGGATCTCTCAAATGATGTGACAGCAAGGAATGTTAGGTCTGTGATGGTGTAGGGAAATTGTCTCAGTGGAATGGAGCCGCCAAACCCACTTTCTAACATCCCACCCAGCTACATGCCTATCTCTTCTCTGCTTCATCGTCTTGTTCATGCTAGGGTGAACTTTAGTTCCCTGAAGGTGTTAGATGTATGCCCCATTATGATGAAGCTATGGAGGATACAGAAGACCACCACAAATTTTGAAACTGTACTGGAGCTCTGACCAATCAAGACACGAGAACCACTCGCACCAGAACATGCAATCGGTGATGGGAGATATACACATTTGTTCAATGAATCTGCAGTGTCCAAATTTGGCTGTTGGACATCATATTAGCCAGTGGGGCTGGGTAACAGCAGAATAGTGTGATTCATAGCTTTCCAGTACACTCCAGACAAATCCTGCAAGCACCGACATCTGACTGTATGCTGCAGGGGCTGCACATCAAGAGGCCCACAGTATACTGCACCATAGCAAATTGGTGCTGTGCTATCACCTCCAGTGGTGCTACAGCAATTACTCTTGCACCTGAAGACTCGAATGCTGTGCACATATATTTCCTATCCCTGTTAAAATATTGTAGAATCAGTTTTGTTTAGCATATTAATGAAGTAAGTCTGAACCTACTGTTTTAATTTTAGAAGTCTTCACAATGTTGCTTTATCTCAATAAACCAAATTTAAGACATAACCTTTTGAAGCTGTTTGTCAATTAATATCTAAAGTAAAATTAATATTTCACAATGATATATGACAAAGTAAAAGAAAACAATTCACATTGTCAAATCAAATCTATTTATATACATTGTTCACAGAATCATAACTGCCAATAAACCCATCAGGCCTGTGCTGGCATTTTCAAAGAACAGCTGGGATTAATTCTATATGCTTTTTTTATGTTGATAACCCTATAAAATCTTCATTCTCCAATGCCCTTTAAAAATTATAAATGAAATTAGAACGTAAGTGAGGCATTCCAGATCCCAATAACTCCCTGGGTGGAATTTTATAGGGGTCTGAGTGACATGTGCTATGGCGAGATGTGTGTCAGAATTTTGGAACATGTGTGCCAAGGTCCATACCAATGTTGAGATCATAGCACCCTGTCATTTATGCTTTTCACAAGTGGCGTAGCAAGATTCTCACTCAGAAGTAGAAAGCTGCCAATTGACGGGGGATTAATACTTGTTAAATACTTTATTAATATTATATCATGTCTCATTAATATTCAGACACCTACCATAACAAATTCACCAAATATGTTAGACATTGGGAAATCTCGACAAGGAAATCAACTCACTGCTTGCTCCAAATGATACTGGACACTAGGCGACAATGTATTACAGCACAATCCATAGGCATTAGCCGCATGTACCTTTCATCTAAGGACTTGGGCGTCTGGCATCTAATAACCCATCATGATCATCCTGTGACTTTGACAATTCAGTGGCATTGCTCTCTGGAAGCACAAGCTTGCACTGCAGTGTGCACCAGCATCTAGCATTGAAAAGCTGCAGTGGGAGCACTTTGTGTACAGGAACAGCTCACAAACTGGACTAGACTGCATCTGAGGCCAGTGTGCTTGCTATCCTAGTGCTCACTCACTTAGCACCTACTTGCATGCTCATAGCACCCTGCTCTGCCTTCCTGTATCATTTATCACTGTCAAAGAAACAGGCAGTTTGCCTTGCTGCTAAGCAGCCAATAGTTGATGGCGCAGACATGATACTGTTGAGCAGTGGGCAACATCAATCTCATACCTGCATCATTTGACAGCAGCTTTCACAGCAAAACAAACTGCATGTGCAGCAAGTTAGCAGCCACATATCCAACTAGATTATAGTATCCCTACAGTGTGGAAACTGGCCCTTCGGCCCAACAAGTCTAAACTGCCCTTGGAGCATCCCATCCAGACCCATCCCCTTATAACTCACCTAGATCTACACATCCCTGAATTCTATGGGCAATTTAGCATGGCCAATCCACCTAGCCTGCACATCTTTGGACTGTGGGAGGAAACCCATGCAGATATGGGGAGAATGTGCAAACTCCACACAGACAATTGCCCAAGGGTGGAATTGAACCCAGGTTCCTGGCACTGTGAGGCAGCAGTGCTAACCACTGAGCCACCGTGCCGCCCAGGGTGCTGTCCTCAATCCATGCACGCCCCATCCTTCGGGGGTCCTTGGACAGTAAGCCAAGGGCAGTCTCCCATGCCATTCAAGGGAATGGGCCACGGTCAGGTGTCTGGTTGAGGTATTTAAACTCAGGGAGTCTGTGCTTTTGCAGTCCAAAGAGTGGGTCACCATCAGTTCATTAGCTCCATAGCAGGAAGTCTGAGTCTGAGATTGAGGAAGTGGTGTTGTAGAGCTAATGCAGTCAGGAAGTATACATGCAGCTGTTAGGGTCCAGGCATGTCTTCCTATGGTTGTCCTGTTGTGTTGATCAATGAAGTCGCTGTTGTCAGTGTGTCAGGTCTGTACAGTGAAACAAAGGGGAAAGGGAGGTGGGGCAATAGAAGTGCAGCTGTTGCCTTGGAAGTGATCCTCAGCTGGTTACTGTTTGGGTCTGAGTCTGCAGGCTCGGGGGGAAGCACAGTACAATTGTGAAAGAGGGTGTGGGCAGGTGGGCGGATATAGATGCATGTAGGTGAGTTGGATGAGAACTTGGTGAGGTGTGAAGCCTATGGAGTTCACAGAATAGGCTGTTAGGAAAGGGATGCAGATGCTTGAAGGCTCGCTTTCACTTTCCATTATTCTGTTAATTAAATGTGCACCATGGGGGAAGAAAATGGTTGGAGTCGGCTAGGTACGTGACTCCATATGAGTGAGGGGGCTACAAACAATACTGATCATAGGGTTTTACAAGGACAGAATATAGGTCACAGATCAATTTAATTTACAGAACATTTATCACCCGAACTACTGTCTTGACCCTTTCTGCATACTGTAACTCCTTGGCACAGCCACTATGGACAACTCTTTGACATCTACAACTTTGCACACAGTGAGAGCCAAACATAAGGGATGTTGAACTTGGAGGGACAAAGATAGCATCATGTGTGTGCGCATTATTCCTTTTGCTTCTAGGTGGTACAATAGACTGTCAGTTGAGACCTCCATCTATGGCCAAGACATGTTGTCAGATGGTGCTAAGATATATTTCGTGTTTACACAGGGAGACCTACACCAGGAACATTTATATGTAATATATTTGGATTTTCAGAAGTGTTTGGTGAGGTACCATGCATTAATTACTTAACAAGGTAAGAGCCCATGGTTTTGCAGGTAGAATATCAGCAGATAGAGGATTAACTAATAAAAGACAGTGAGTTGGTATTTTTAGGATGAGAACCTGTAAATAGTGGTGTGCCACAGGAATCAGCCCTGGGGTTACAATTATTTACAATATTTATTAATGACTTGGATGAGGAAAATGAATGTGCTACAGCCAAGTTTGCAGTCGACATAAAAAGGTGGGAAGGCAAAATGATGAGGATGATGTAATTAGTCTACAGTGCGATATAGATAGGATAAGATAGGCAAAAACTTGGCAGATGGAATATAATGTGGGAAAATGCATTTTATTAGGAAGAATAGATGAGCTGAACATTATTTAAATGGTGAAAGACTGTAGAAAGTGTAGCATAGAGGGATTTGTTGTCTTCCGCATGAATCACAAAAAGCTAGCTTCCAAATTCAGCAGGTAATAGGGAAAGCAAATGGAACGTTAGCCTTTATTTCAATGGGAATGGAGCATAAAAGTAGGGAGGTTTTACTAAAAACACCAGTCAGGCCATAGCTAGAATACTGTGAACCATCTTGGGCTCCTTATTGAACAAAATATATACTGGCATTGGAGGAGGTATAGAGAAGGTTTACAATGCTGATACCAGGTGCGGAGTGATTTTCTTTTGATTTGAGGTTGAGTAGGAATGTAGGAATTTAGAAGAATCTGAGGCAACCTTACTGAAACATGTAAGATTCTTAGGGGACTTGACAAGGTAAATGTGGAAAAGTTGTTTCCCTTTGTGGAATAGTCTAGGACTAAAAGGCATAAACTCAGAAACGGGGGCTTGCATTCAACACAGAAATGAGGAGGAGTTTCTTCTCTCAGAGGGTTGTGAATCTCTGGAATTCTTTACTGCAGAGGGCCATTGAAACTTGGTCATTGAGTATAATGAAGGCTGAGATAGATTTTAAATCAGTTTGGGAATTGAGGGCTCTGAGGAAAAGGCAGGGAAGTGGAGTCCAGGATTATCAAATCAGCCATGATCTCACTGGTTGGCAAAGCAGGCTCAATGTGCTGAATGGCCTATTTCTGCTCTTACGTCTTATGGTCTTATATAGAAAGTGATAGTCACGTAAAAACCTTTTTCACCCATGCCACCAAAATGGCCTCAATAGGTTTTCTTCTTCCTCTCCCTCCCATTATGTCTTAGCATTGTTCTTGTTTCCACCACTGGAGTAGAAGAAGCCGGATCAGGAGTGGAGGCCATTGGCCCTGGAAGTTTGGTAGAGTGACCCCTGGGCCATTTTTGGCTGGACAGGCTAGAAATGCTAAAGGTTATTTTGCTAGAGGCAAGTTGGTTCTCCTCAGTTTGAACTTCCAAGGGTTGTAAGGGTGGCAGGTATGGTGGAGGCGGAGGGCCTGGCTACTTCTGCAGTGTCCTGAGTGGAAGGTGCAGAGGGCCCTGTCTGTGGTTCAGCACCATCCCGTCTCTTTGTGAAGATGAGGAACACAACCTTAGTCAAGGATCCCTGCCCTCCTCTGTAAACATGGATTCAGTGCTGGGGGCCAATGGGTGGAATAGTGTACTCCAGACCCTGAGGATGTTGTGTCTGGCTCTCCACAGCACCCACCAAACCATTTATGGAGGTAGCCAGATTGCTGCAGGATTTGTTGCACTGCAGCAGCTTCTGGGCAATGAGGGCCATTGCTTCCAATGTGCTGTTGCTGCTCCACCCTGTGCATTTGGACCAAGTCCCTGATGACCACAGGGTCATCTCCTTCCTGGGGCTCAGCAAATGGCCGATCTCAGGGAGTCCTCCAAGTGCTTAGGCTGTTTCTTTACTAGCCAACTGTCAAGCTATCTCTGTGAGGCGTTCACCAGATTGTGTACCCACACTCTCTATGTCTCCAGTTCCCATTGAGATGTCAGTATCTCAACTGGTGGGAGGAAAATGCAGTATGCAGGTGTGCCACTGATTCCTCTGTGTAATCTCATTGTCTGAGGTTAAGGACGGGCTTTCTGGTGAAGACAGGCTTTTCTCCACAGAGACCGAGGACAGTCTAGTGAAATCTATATATATTCATAGGATCCCTACAGTGTGGAAACAGGCCCTTTGACCCAACAAGTTCACAGCGACCCTCATAGGATCCCACCCAGACCCATCCCACTATAACCCACCTAATCTACATATCCCTCAGCACTATGGGCAATTTAGCATGGCCAATCCACCTAGGCTGTGGCAGAAAACCAGAGCACCCTGAGGAAACCCACGCAGACATGGGGAGAATGTGCAAACTCCACACAGACAGTTGCCCAAGGAATCAGGCCTGGGTTCCTGGCACTGTGAGGCAGCAATACTAACCACTGAGCCACCGTGCTGCCCCTGCAAGACAAAAGAGAGAGATGGTGTCACTGGGCAGCTTTGGAATTTCAGTGCATTCCATATGCACAATGACCTTCTAAAAATGGCATGAAGCAAAGGATGCCAGTCTTTGGTTGGATATCTGCCAAGTAGCAAGTTGTTGTGGGAACTGCACCTGGTAAGGTGTCATAGTAATCAGATGTGAGACTTGCCATAGGGGTGGGATAGGTCATAAATGTGGGGAGTTTGGTAAGATAGGCCTTGTGGTGACAACACTCTAAAAGTCAGTGCAACTCAAACTTAGCCAAAGAAACATAAGATTCAGACTTTTGAGTGAAAACAGCTTTCCTTATTTTCTGGCATTTATTACCGATGATTTTATTTCAATGATCCATTAAATGAAGAGAACAGATCTTCTCCATCTACTCTATCAAAACCTCTTATCATCGTGAGAACCTCTATTGGGTGTTATGAATATGGTTTACATTTAATATTGCTTGGAAGACTTGGGGTTTGAATGACAGTGAAACTGGATTTAGTTCAAATTTTGAGGGGATAGCTGGAGTTGTTTCTTCAAAAGCGGTCATTAAAGTTCACTGTGGACATTTCAACAAGGCTTCCTGGAAATCATGTTCTGAACAAGAGTCATACCAGACTCAAAATGTTAGCTCTGGTTCTTGCTCCACAGATGTTGCCAGACGTGCTGATTTTCTCCACAATTCTCAATATTTGTTCCTGCAAATTCACATGACTGGTGATGCCTATTTGCTTGTTGCAGGTCCCTGATTTGAAAAGTGACTTGTTTGGAGAATTTTGTGTTTCCTGGTTGAAATGAGGGAGGAAGAATGAGCTGAGATTGTGAAAAGCCTTCTGAGAACATGCTGAAATGGTGAAAGACTTACTTAGAACAAACTGTCCAACTGATCTCTCATTACTGAAAAGAAAACCCTCTTGTTGAGGGCAAAACTTATTTGTTCTTTTGAAAGAGTGATTGAAAGAACATCTCAAGATTAAATTTCCTGAGTAGGCTGTGTCTCCAAGATGACAAAACTAACTATGCATGATTACTGATGACCACATCTGCCAGCACTCCAGAGTAACATGTTTTAGCCTTACGTCTTCAGGAATAACCCGTTGCATAAAGTGTTTTTTTTGCAGAAAGCCAATTTCTGCAGAGAAATGTGTGGAGTTTTTTTTCTCCTTTCTTGAAAAGAATGAGTGTGTATTTGCATGTGTCTTTTGGGAATATTTAGGGAGGTGCATATTTTTAATGTTACATTAGAGGCTGAGTGTCTGTTAACCAATTATTGCATCTTTGTTGAATAACTTTTTCTTTGGTAATAAACAAATAATAATATTTATTAAGAAGCCCAGTTGATAGATGTTTAAAACCTGATATAATTAATTATTTGAGTTGTAACTGGAAATTGTATTTTTATTTTAAGTTGTTACCAATGGAATGGTGGGACTAGAACAGCTGTGGACTCCACCAGCCTCTGTCATTATATAGGTCACTACTTAATCTTCCCTGTTCCAAGGAGGACAATCCTGACTTCCCCAGTCTTTCCTCCTAAGTTAAGTCCCTCATCACTACTGGCAAACTTCTTTCATACTTCTTCTGACTCTTTTGCATCTTTCCCGAACACACAGTATTTTCCAAACTACTTCAATTGGGATATAACCAATAATATATAAGGTTCTAGCACGATGTCTTTAGTGTTCGATTCTAGGCCCCTATTCATAAACCTGGTGGCTTGTATGCTTTAACCACCTCACCAACTTGTTCTAGAAACCGGAAATAAAAATGTATTTTATGCATACATATGATTTAGGTGAATGAAATGTTAAGGCATCACTCAAAGAAACTAAAATAGTCTTGCTAGGAAAAATAATACGTTACTGCACTGATCACATTATTCAGTGGATTGTGTGTAAGGGTCGATTCTTATAATGCATTCTTGTGCAGGTTCCTTGGAACTAATCGATCTGCACACCCTGCTCTGAAGGTTATGCCACTCTTGGGCATTGGGTATATCTCCCAATTAAGTGAGGGATATATGTAAACAGAGGAATAATGAAATAAATTAAAGTGCATTATTGACTAGCTTTTTAAGTACCCTTTAAGCCTTTAGCATATGTTTTTCTGAATGAATTAAAATAATGTTACAGGATGATTTTTAACCTTTTGGAGCCCTACATCAATTATTCACAATTGTATAGATGGGCTGCAAGTATTTAAATAGTAACTACACATAATTTGAAGCTGAATTTCATCATATGTATCTGGTGCCCTAACCTGTAGAGCTAGACTTCATTCATTCTGAATTCTTGGAGCTGATGACACATTGAATGTGAAAACATTTCCAGAATGTGAATTTCTATTACGTTAAATCGAGTGAATGCAAAATAAAATGGAAAAATAGACTGTAAATTTAATCTAATAGATGGTTTTGTTACTTTGAAGGTTTTTGATGGCTGGATTTATTAGAAAAGTGGCACAGATAAATTTATTCAGGTTGTGTTGCTTACAACGTGGACAATTATTTATGATTATTTACAATCAAAATTGACATTATATATTACAAAGACAAGTTATAAATTATTTGAATTTAAGTGACGAAACAATGAGTATCAGAAAACAAAGAAAATATGGGCCAATTGAGAAATACCATAAATGTAGCTCACTGAGGTCTTTTAACAAAAGTCATTATTGAAGCCATTATGTTCTGTCTTCCCCAGTAGCAGCACTCATTTCTTTCAGTCTCACTATAAATCAATATATTTAGTCAATTTGAGGCTCCAGGCTGCTCTGTACACTAATTGAATTCTGGAATAGTCTACCTGCCTGGACAACTGATTCTAGGTCTGTAAAATATTCTTAAAATATTTAAAATTTTTAAAAATATAATTTTAAAATCCTCTCGGACAAATAATTAAAGAGAAAAATGCAAAGATTATTCAAATAGAGCCTGATCCTTAAATTATTCAATCTTTTCTTATTTTAATTTTTGGAGCTAGCACTCTCTTAGCTGACCTAGAGGCTGAAGTATTAAACACAATTGTGAAAACTAGCACTAGGAGCTAGAATACAAATGGAAATAGGTTGGAAAGCAAAAACAAAGATAATTTGCAATCTGGGGTTGCGTCATATTGAAAATGCGTTATCATATTTAGAACATTCATCTGAAAATTATACTTTCTGGCAACCTTTAAAATATGTAAATTTTGGTATAGTGGTGTGGCTAGCAGTATTAACATTTACTGCTTGGCCCTAATTGCCCTTTAAAAGTTAGTGAGGAACTACTTTCTGGAACTGGGAGACACTTAAAAGGGTAACAGTGAGAGTGCAGGGCCCACATGTACCAATAAGGGTGAAGGGTGGGATGAACATGTGTGGACAAGCCTGGAGGTCAAGGAATGTATATAATTGGATAAATAAGAAAAAAAAGAAGCCTAGGTAGATAGTGAAGGCTTTAAACTATAGATGCCCTAGAGGAATACAGAAAGTGCACGGGGTTGTTTAAAAAAAAATTAGGAGAACAATGATGAAACATGAAGAAACACTGGTGAGTAACACAGAAAATTCCGAAGGTGTTTTTTGAGCAAATTAGGGGCAAAAAATTACCAGTGTAAAAGTAGGGTCCATGAGGGAACATAGTGGCAATCTATGTGTGGTGCTGGAAGACATAGCTATGATTTTAAATGAGTACTTTGCATTTGTATTCACAATAGAGAAAGACAATTTAAGTCTAAAAACCAGGGAGGGGAGCTGAGATATTACTTGAACAAATTAGCATTGACAGAGAAGAAGCATTAGCGGAGTTAATAGGCTTAAAGGGATAAATCCTCAAGCCCAAATGAGATGTATCCAAAGTTGTTGTGTGAGACAATGGAGGAGATTGCAGGGGCCCTGACATTAATTTTCAAATCCTCTCTGGCTACAGGAGGGCTGCCAGAGGATTGGAGGACAGCTAATGTGGCACCGTTATTCAAGAAGGGTGGCCAGTGAGGTTAACATTTGTGATAGGGAAACTACTGGAAAATATTCTTACGGACAGAATCAATCTCCACTTGGGAGAAGCAAGAGTTAGTCAAGGATAGCATGGCTTTGTAAGAGAAAGATCATGTCTAAGAAATTTTAACTTTTTGAGGAGGTGACTAGGTATGTAGATGAGTGTACATGAACTTCAGCAAGATCTCGCACAGCAGGCTGATTTAAGAAGCTAACAGCCCACGGGATCCAGGGGCAATTTGGTACATTGGATCTAAAATTAGTTTAGTGGGTGATGGTTGAAGGCTGTTTTGGTGATTGGAAGTCAGTGTCCTTTGCTATTTGTGCATACATTAATGATCTAGACATAAATGTAGGAGGAATGAGCAGTAAATTCGCAGATGGCATGAAACTTTATGATGTGGTAAATAGTGAAGAGCTTAGGATGATATGGATGGATTGATCAGATGGACTGATCAGTGGCAAATGGAATTTAATCCTGAAAAGTATGAGGTGACACATTTTCGGATGACAAACAAGGCAAGGGAGTTCACATTGAAGGGTAGGACTCAGGGAAGTAAAGAGAATGAGAGGGTGATCATGGTGTGCATGTCCTTCGGTCTTTGAAGGCAGCAGGTCAGGTAGATATAAGGTGATTAACAAGATATATGGGACTCGTTCCTTTATCAGTCAAATTATTGAATACAAAGGCAAGGAGTTTATGGTGGAGATATATATCATATTTCTTCGGCAACAGCTGGAGTCCTGTGTGTAGTTCTGGTTGTTACACTAGAGGAAGGATGCGATTGCATGAGAGTTGCAGAAGACATTCACTAAGATATTGCCAGGGCTAGAGTATTTTAGCTAGGAAAAGAGAATAGATAGGCTGGGGTTGTTTTCCTTGGGGTAAAGAAGGTTGGGAGGGGGAATCTGATTAAGGTTTACAAAGTTCTGAGGGTATAGATGGGATAGTTATGGAGAAATATTTCTCCTGAGTAAAGGGGTCAATAACCAGGGAAAAGGCAGGAGGTTTAGAGGGAATTTGAGGAAACAAAATATCACCCAGAGAGTTGTGGATATCTGGAATCTCTGTCTGAAAGGATGGTAGAGGTGGAACCCTCAGGATAGTCAAGAAGAAATTAGATGAGTATTTGAAACACTACAGCATACAAGGACATAGGCCAAGTGCTGGAAAATGATATTAGAATAGATGGATTCTTGGTGACCAGCGTGGCTATGATGGGCTGAAGGGCTTCTTTCCATGCAGTAAAGTCTCTATTACTCCATGCTGTAGTCTATGTAGCAAATACTTGCAATAATGTTAGTTAGGAAGTTCCAGGATGTTGACCCAGAGGTGATTAGGTCAGGATCGTGTGAAACTTGGAAGTGGTGATATCCTTACAGATGGTGGAGGTCATGGGCTAGAATGATATATCAAGGAAGGCTTGATGAGTTGCATACCACGTTGATAATACCAACTGCAGCCATGGTGTTGGAGAAAATGGATGTTTAATGTTGTGGATGAGCTGTCAATTAAGTGGGCTGTTTTATCCTGGCTGGTATTGGATATCTTTGTGTTTTTGGAGCTGTATACCTCAACGCTAACTAAAAGTATTCCATCAGACACCTGAGTTGTGCCTTGTAGGTGATAGAGATAGTTAGATGTGAGCCACAGCCTGAAAGTTCAAATAGCCACAGTGTCTATGTGGCAAGACCAGTTTAGATTTTAGTGACTCCAAGCAACTGATGATGAGGAATTCAAAGGTGTAGGTGTCAAAGTAAGGTGGTTAGACTCTCTTGTATTAGAGAGTGCCATTGGCTGGCACTTGTGTGGCATTAATGACACTTATAACTTATCAACTGAACTGTGGATGCTGTCCAGGTTATATTGCAAAGAATACCTTATTCTTTAAGGATAAATGCAATACACTACCGATGCTGGAGACCTGAAATACAAAAAGAAAATGCTGGAGAAAATCAGTATGTCTGGCAGCATGTGGGGAGAGGGGAACGAAGTTAATGTTTCAAGTCCAATATGACTCTTCTTTTTAAAACTGAAGAGACTGGAAAAGTAATTTTTTTTATGCTGTTGGAAGAGAGGAGAGGAAGAGCAAGTGGAACAGATGGGAAAGGTGTCTAGAGCAAAAGATAATGAGTGCTACCGGTAGTAAAGAACAGATTTATATGGAAGAGGTATTAATAATAGGTGTTTTTTTTTAAAAAGTGGGTCAGCTCTGCTGAGAGATGAGTAGGATGGGGTAGGGGACAAAATAAACATTACGGACAGAGTTTATGGACTGAAGTGGTCTTTACTGGAACATTGCAGTAGGCCGAGGACAGTATTTTCGCATGAGAACTTGCTCTGAACAGGTTGTTGGGGTGTATGTACCAACTGTAACACTGTTCACAAGAACTTTCATTGCTTTGCTGATGATTGAGAGCAAGCTGATAGGATGGTAAGTGCTTGAGTTGAAATTGGTCTGGTCTCTTTCAAAGTTACTGCTGATATTAAGGAAGGTAACCATTGTTACAAATATTTCTAGTTTCTTATGTGATGCACGCGCATTCATCTTCTATTACTCACTTCCTTGTAATGTGCTAGAATCAAGAGAAAGAATACAATAAAATAAATAATTAAATAGAATGAAACAATGTTTCCAATACTTAGGAGACGGAGAGTGACCAGGGTAGTGGGGTGTAGTTTTGTGTTAAGTAAACCCAGGAAAATGGGTTTCCCTCAGGTCCTCCTAATTAAATGGCAGGGCTTGCTTAACAAATTTTGTCTCTGTTTCCTAGCCACATCAGTCTGGATTGGGGAGAAACAAATTCATAGGACTGTTGGTGGGAGATTGCAGGTGGGAGAATGAAAGGGAAAAGAGTGTAGGCTGATGTTGAAGGAGGCGAAAGTGGTTTAATCAAATGTTTGTTTGGTAGGGTCTTCCCAGGTTTATCTCCCAACTCATTTTCTAAAATCATGCTGTACAGGAATTTTTTTTTCTGTGTCTGTGTGAGCACATTGGCTAGTTCTCCCTTGGCTTGGATTAGAATTCTTCAATATCGACCGATTAGTGCATAACTACCTTATTAAAAATTCAAAAAAATTATTTTGGCAGAAAAGAACTGTAACCAAAAGGGCATCTTTATGCACACATTCTGGTCATGTTTGTGCCTCCTTCACAAACTGCCAGAGGATATTAAAATCACAACAGCACTTATTAATCTTGAGATCCACTCAGTTTGTTACCAGTAGGACAAAATGTATCTTGCCACTTATACACTCTTTCATTGGATGTTCTTATTTTCCTGTGTTGAACACAGAACATCAGGTAAAATTACTCGTATTCAAAGGAGTTCAATGGAAATCAATTAGTAATATGCTGTAAAAATGTTTAAATTAAGATCAAGTGATAAAATTTGTTTAGGTTCCTCCCTCCCTTGATGTTCTTCTATTTTTGGGATTTTTTGTGTCTTCTACCATGTAGACAGAAAAAAAATTACTCCGTCAAAGTCTCTGACATGTCCTTTCTTCCAAATATTAATTCCCCAGTCTTACCCAATCAGAAACCAATGTTTATCTCAGCTATTTTCTGTTTTTTTATATATTTTTAGTAGCTCAAACTGTCCGCTTTTACTTTTTTTTTTGCTATTTTAATCTTATATCCTAATATTTCCATGTTTTAGTTTTAGTTATATATTGTTGGTTGCTAAAGTGCACCTAATCTTCATACCTAACATTAAGCTTTGCAACATTTTATGCCTTTTCCTTCAACTTGATACAACTTAACTTCCTTAGCCACAGAAAGTGGTTCCTTCTCTTAGAACCTTTCTTCATTTTGGAATAAAGTAATAATATTAAGCATCATTCCACAAAAACCATTAGTATTGCTTCAGGAACAATAACAATTTGGTGAAACTGGATGTTATGAAATGCATTAGACATCAGGAAGCAGAAAATAAGACAGAGTTTACTATAATTTTGAAAAAGTTTGCACGGGGCAATAGGGCTTCAATACGGAACTGGGCCTTTAAAATTGGATGTACGGTCACTGTATCATTTTGACTTTCAGAAACAGTAAGGTCTATTTTCTAGCTGCCAGGAAACCTGATATCCTTGAGGCAAAGTGTAGACAAATATTATTTTTGCAAATCTGTGTAGGCAATACACAAGCTATGTCTGGAATTGGGAAAGGCATGTGTTGTGGGGACTCCATTCTGCAAGTACACTCCACCCAAACTTCTCCATTCTCAAACCGAAGGGATTCGTGAATAAGTAATAAATGGAGGGGTCCCAGAATCCAAATATTTTCCTAAAAACACACATTTCCAAAAGCTAGCCATCAACAATCACCTGTTCTCCATTCTTGAACTAAGATTTGTACTAAGAATTGTGTCCATCCTGTTGATTGTTAAATCATGTAATCATACTGTGGAGCAGGAGGTCATGTAGACTATCTTGCCTGTGTTGGTTGCCTAATGATATAACAATTAGTGTTACTTTCTTGATCTTGCCCCATAGCCCAACAGAATTTTCTTTTTTAGGTATATATGTAATTTATTTTGAGAGATACTATTGAACCAAGCAATGCATTCCATACCATGATGGCACAGTAAGTGAAAAAATAATCCTTCTCTCCTCCCTGACTTTTTTTTAAACTAATAATTATAAATTTGTGTCCTCTCATTGTGTGGTGCAATAAGGTGTATAGTCTTCTTAGTGAATGTTAACAGGTGTTATTAAACATAACTATATGCAAGGCAAGATAAGAGATCTTCTTGAACCTTACAGATTCGGGCTTTCGTTCCATGTGATTTGACATCCCTATGTCATAATGCCTTTCACACATGCTCAGTAGTTATTCTTCGAGTAAAAGTGCCATTAACCCTTTACTCCACAGGTTACTGACACTCCTGCCAGCGAAAACATCTTTTCCCTGTCTAGTTTATGAAAAGCTATCATATTTTGAACTCTTCTTTTATATAAACAAACACAGAGAATGCTAGAGAAACTCAACAAGTCTTGGTGGATGAGGAATTGCAGAGGAGGGCTATCTTCTTCCCTCAGGACTGGCAGAGGAGACTTCAACACCAAATCCTTCCAGTCTGATCCAAAGTTGTGACTGTGGAGAAATACCCAGGAGTACCATATGAAAGTCAATGCCATTTTCCACTCTGTAAGATTAAGTTCACCATCTCTCTATTACCTCACACTCACTCTATCACTGCTACCGTACCAATTTCCTGCCAAAGCTCATAGCCTACTGCTCTCACTGCTGCATACTGCAACTTCCCTAGCTTGCTCTTACCCACTCAAACCGCCCAGCCTACCAACCCTGTATGGTCTCTGTGCTGCATACTCACCCACTTGGGATACCTTTCCTCTATCTCTACCAACACTAACAGCTGTGCCTGCCACTTTCAGTTCACTCAGTTTCTTTCTTTGTCTCATCCCAGGAGAAAAAGGCCTATATTAGGGCTCAACAAGCCAGAACGAGTAGTGAGATCCCTGACATTCATTTCCTCACACCTTAGAAGGAGGGGAACCTTCCCTAGCTGGAAGGAATGGTTGATGTAGCAATGCCAAAACCTCCATGTTCCAGCAACTAGAAAGAATCATGCTCCATTGCTGTGCTGTTCTCCCATTACTTCCACTGTGAATGTATGTTTAAGGTGCCTGAACTTCTATCCTTATTTTGTGATTTATTCTCTCTTTTATCTGCTGAAGGCAACAGTAGAAATTGCACAGTCTCTTCCATCAGGAAGGCAGCCTGACAAGACATCTCTTCCACACCTCAAAGGAAGTAGCCACAAATCTCTCAAAGACTGCACTGGTAGGTTTTCCTCTTTCACCTTTCCCCAGCTGAGATATGGACACCTCAGTGGGTAGTTTAGAGTCAGGAGCGTATACTGGTGAGCACATCGCCACCATGATTCTGCAGCTGGTCAAGGAAGTAACACCCCAGGTCACTGGGACTTGGAAGAGTGCTGGAGACCAGGCAACTTCTTAGTTCAAGATAGGAGAGGATCCCATGGTGTCAGCAATTAAATACTTCATAGAAATGCAGAAACAGATGCAGGAGATTTATTGGAGGCAGTCTGCAAATTGACTAGATCACTGGAGGATTCCACCAATGAGCTTTGAACTATGTTGTATCTGGCATGTGTGTATCTGGCTGACTCCATAAACAGGTGTGTAACTGCTCTAGACAGTCAGGTTGAGCACACTCGGTGTCTGCTCTATGTGTGCGTAGACCTGCACTCCATCATCCTAACTACAGATACTCAAAACCAAAAGTAACAGGGGGACAGGGGACCCTGATTTCAGACCAAGTGCCCCTTCCTCACAAGGTGATAGAGTGATGCCTGGAGACATCCAGCTGGAAGAGAAAGCACACAGTGATCCTTCAGAATTCTCCTCTCAAGACAGCCCAGGGATGGCTGGGCCCTACCTCTCCACCCTGACTGCCACACTCAGTTCCATGGGAGTTCAAGCCGAGGAGGATACACCTGTATCTGAGCAGCAAACATTCAGCATATCTGGCCTCTACCATTAGACAAGGATTAGACAGAGGAAGCTGCCCTCAACAGCTGAAAGACGACTTCCCACAAACCAGTTCAACAGAATGACGTTCACAAGGAAGTCCTTCCTGCTGTGCAGTAAGATGCTTAAGATGTTGTTCTACCTGAGGAATGTCCTCATGATTGCGGTGCTGTGAAGCTCAAGAATCTCCATTGTTCATCCCAGAGTGTCAGTGCGTCCTCCAGTTTTGCACTAGACATGATGTTCATGTTGGTTATTTTTAATTAACTTGTTCAGACATATCTTGACACACCTCTGGAGCAGGTGCGACTTGAAACCAGACCTTCTGTCCCAGATGAAGTGAAATTACCATTGTCCGGCAAGAATGTTTAAGACCTTTGCAGTAACCTGATATCCCTAGTTGGCCCCAGTGGAAGAGATGTTTCATTGCAGAAACTCTTGACAGGGTGACATGGCATTTCAATCTCCAGCTGTGGACAAACTTTAACACCATGACTCCTCTCTCATCTTACTGGCATTCCAAGGAAGATGAGTGACCGTGGCTCCCCTACATCTATGCTCCATCATGAAGGCACCTATGGCTGTAAGATCCGCAGTACAGATCAATTCTACATCAGATGAAGTAGGTGTTGGTCCTGGGCTTGTGGATCCATGTTTTCCTCATGTAGCCATGAAGCAGCCATTTGCACAGTGGCTACAGGGATGACCACAGCTTGTGTGTGTTGATCACTGGGAATAGTTCCAATGAGTCTTTGTGGGCAATATCAGATACAAAGTACATTCTCAGTAAAGTTATCATTCACCAATCACAGCACACACAAATAACAACGGAACCAAACATTAGGACCTAGACGACCCCGGGATGCCTCTTTTGCACATTGTTGCCCTGATTCAGTGATCTGCTGCTCCAAAACATTTGGTGCGCAAAGATGAGGAGATTATATGCTTGGCAGGGCCCTTTCTCCAACACCAAGAAAAGCTGCATGACATGTAGGATAATAGCGGGCATGTTTAATTGTCCAAGGTGTGAAATGGGCAACTCCTACAGCTTGTACAGGCTGTGGGATTTTGGAAGATGATTGCTACCTTGTAAATTAGAGTGAATTTTTTTCAAGTCACGACTGCTTGTGCCTCACGGCCATTAACAGGATTAACCTGTAATGTTGTAAGATGTGGTTGTGAGTGCTTGGGGCCAGGATTTGTGTCCCACACAGTAGGTCAATGCGTAAGGCTCACATACTGCATTTGTAGTCACACGTGTCTTTCACCTGTACTGTGTGGGTGTCTGTTTAACGTTGTTGCTCTTTGAATGGCCTCACATCGTACAAAGTAGGGCCTTCTCCCTCAGAGAATGACACTTACTTTGCCCACTCTGGAGGTGCGGTGGCAGCCATTTTCATCTCAATTTTTACTTGTTATTTGGAAGACGATGGAAAGAAACAGCAGACATGCATCACAGAGTGAGTAACATACTTGCCTTTCAGTCTAAGCAACCCCGCATTTCTTCATATTTCCTTCTTAGTTTCTTTCCCTGTCAATCCACCAACTTTAATTTTCCCCACATTTCCACCAAACCCATTTATTTAACTGTTCATTTTTCTACTTTACCCCCAAGCCCCAAAGGATGCCATGCAATCATGCAAGACATAACAGTGCATTATCCCCTCATTGAGGATTGGTGTGGTACTGACAATGACACCCTATTCCTTACCGAATTACACCTTTTGCTTCCGAAGTCAATCATCTTGCTCTCCTTGAGTTGCTCTCCTTCACGACTATTGTTTCCTCTGTATCCCAGCATGCTACCTCCAATCCCTACTATTGAGTCCACCAGCTTTCCTACTACAGCAATCCATTCTGATTTTCATGTCAGGAATTATCGGTGTCTAGTTTCTGTCTGATGGGTGAAAGAATGCGATATTGCATATCAATGAGGCAGGATTAGATAACAGAATACTAATGCATGCAAATGGGTGCAAATAGGTCTCTTGCTAAATACTAGCAAGATTATCATATCATCATTCATAATTTTGTGGAGAATCAGTTGTTTTCTCCCAATATTGACAATTTCATTTCTGATCATCTCACCTATTTTCCCAATTGACTTGTCAATGCACATTTTGTTCAAGGGCTTATGATGATTCTGCCCCATGTTTCACTTGACCTGTGTTAAATGGCTGCCACAGACTGCATACAAACCACTTGCAGAAGTAGAGATCACTTGTCTATGGCCAGTCAGCCTGTACACTAAGGGTACAGTTGCATTTCTTCAAAAGAAGCTGAGAACCAAATAGGGAGAATGAAGATGTGGAACTCCAGAAAGTAGATATTAGGTAAAATTCAGTCATTTCAGCTGAAGCAAATCTAAAGTCTGGTCTTGTAAGCCTAACTAAGAGGGCTCTTGTGGTGCAGGAGTAGTGTCCTTACCGCTGAGCTAAGAGGCCTGAGTTCAAATCCCATCTGCTCCAGACATGCATAATAACATCACTGAAGAGGTTGGTTCGAAAATATGTAAGATGAGATTTCCAGCATTTTGCAGTCCACTACGCCATTGACTACTAAAAACATCCTAGAAGATTACAAAAATGTTTTTGCAGATCTCGGATGTGTTCCTTGTGAATGTAATCTTAAAGTGGATGCGGGGATGAGACGAATGACGCATCTGCTCTGGAAACTGCCAGATTCCCTCAAGTCCAGCCTGAAAGACAAGATAGAAGAGCAAGTAAAAAGGGTGTAACTAAGAAAATGCCAGCCTACAGGTTGGATTGGCAACGTAGTAGTCATTGAGTCATCCAGCATGGAAACTGACTCTTCAGTTCAACTTGTCCATGCTGACCAAGTGTCCCAAGCTAAACTAGTCCTATTTGCCTACATTTGGCCCATATCCTGCTAAACCCTTCCTAATCATGTATCTGTCCAAATATCTTTTAAATGTTGTGACTTTATCTGCATCTATCACTTCCTCTGGCAGTTCATTCCACCCTCTGTGCGAAAAAGTTGCCCCTCAGGTCCCTTTTAACTCTTTCTCCTCTCACCTTAAAAATATGCTCTCTAGTTTTGAAATCCCTACTCTAGTTGACAAAAAGAAACATGGGAAACTGAGAGTATGCATAGATCCAAAAGATATCTATGAGGCTTTGAAGAACTGTCACTACCTCATGCCAACTATAGAAGAAATTTTGTCACAATTTCACAACTTGCCAAGGCAAAATGTCTTTGTTACCCTCAATGAGAAGTGCGAATGCTTGCAAGTGAAGCTGGATGAAAGCAGCAGATTTCAAATTACATTTTGTGCCAATCAGAAGATACAGATGGTTGCAATACTGTGTGGCATTTCCATTCGTCCAGAAGAGTAGCAATGCAGACAACTTAAGACAGTCAGGGATCTTCAGAAATAGCAACTATTCTGGACAATCTGCTAGTCTATGGATGTGGTGAAACAATGGAAGAAGCCACTGAAAACCACAACCAGAATCTAGTGGAACTGCTTGAAAGAGATTGCCAGATGAACCCGAAGCTGAACAAGAAAAGGATGTTATTGAAGATACCTAAAGTCAAGTTCATAGATCATATACTCACAGTGACAAGTCACAGATTCTGACAAGGTGAGGGTTGCAGCAGAGATGCTGTTGACTGCTATTCTGACTACGAAAAGTTAGGCTGGCTGATAGTAACAACAATTATTGAGATTGTAGAATACCTGAAAGCATACTTTAAGTTGTTACACAATTCCAGATATTGTGATGAGTGACAATGGCCCTTAATTCATGAGTGAAGAATTGAGCTGTTTGATTAAGAGGTTTGGGAAATTCAACACCATACATCATTTCCATACTGCCACCAGTCACACAAAAAGGCTTAAACAAGAGGGATAAGAAAGAAATTGGGCATGCCCAGCACAGTCTTTCAAAAGCCAATCTTTGAATAGGGAATAACACATCTTCTGCAGGATGGAAAGCAGTGCAGTCCAAAGGCTAAAGTCATGCCACACCCAAACTACTCTTCCAATGGTGATAAAACTATTGAAGCTAAATACCAACAGCTCAAAATGATAAAATCCAGGCAAAACTAGAGAAAGACAAATTTCCCTTTGACAAACTGCCAACTCGTTACCAGAGCTGAACTTTAGAGATCCAGAGAGAATGCAAACATTCAACACTCTCGATTTATTGTCACAACTGCAGAAATCTACGTACAATTAGAGATGTTGTTTCATCACCATAGGCAGTTGATCAGGAGGATGGGAGCTCACTATTGGCACAGAGTATAGAAAAACTATCAGTCCCAGAAGTTCAGCACTCCTCAGCAGTGTCAGCCTACTTGCCAGGTTTCCAGATCTACAGAGTTACCAAACCAAAGTTTTAAAGAAGGGTCATATTGGTCACAAAACATTAACTCTTTCTTTCTGCACAGATGCTGCCAGATTTTCCTCAGCACTTTCTTTAATGTTTAATGTGTTTATATGTGATCTATTTATGTTATATTCAACCTCCGCCCTCTTCTGAGGCATGGTGACCGTCAAGTTATACTCACTGCCAGTCATCTCTCTCTAGTGAGAGAGAAGCCCTATGGTCCTCTGAGACTATGGTGACTTTACTTTCATTTAGGTTGTATCTAGCTGGTTGAAAAACGATCACCTTGGCCTAAAATTAAAAAAAAACAGAAAAGTGTGGTTATTTTGGTGCTTCACATAATCTTTGGTTCTTGATTGAGTTAAAAAGATTATTAGTCATTTTTTTTTGGTGTGGAATATTGATCAATGATCATTCTCCCTGTCTAGATGTCAGTGAATTAACATGGTCAACTTAACGTGGTATCTAGAATTGTGACCTGCTAATTGAGGTCTCTGCTGGTACAGTGATAGTGTCCCTACCTCCAGACCAAGAGGCTAAAGTTCAAGTTCTACCTGTTCCAGAAGTGAATAATAACATCTCTGGACAGGTTGGTTATGAAAATATCTGTGACCTGATATTTCAGAACAAAACATTTTGAAACAAGATGGGCACTCTCCCACTTCAACAGAAGTATGTTAGATATAACATTTTAGGCTCAGAAACAAATCTAATTATCTTGGTGATTCTAATCATATGGCACATCTGTACCTCATTTCAAAAGTTGGTTATTCAATCTTGCAAGTATTGTCGATCATTCTGTGAAGGCCACTGACAGCAAAATTATGTAAAAATTAATACATTCCACAACTTCATATATTGTTGTACAATATTATATACTTTACAGTATAAATATGCAGCACATCTAACAGTCCAAATGAAATTGATAAATGGCTGGCGATTGCTCTGTGATTTTGAATACAACCAGCTTTACATGGTACAGTTTACAGTAGAAAAACTGTCTGTGTTAGCTTTATATATAGCAATTATGGCAAAATTTTAAATTTTACATTACCTAATTCAAAATAGAGATGGATATCAGAATGCAACCTACTCTGCAAATAAGGTTATTCTATTCATTTTTTCATACTTTTTAAAAATATTTTTGTTTGTGGCAAAGTAAGCAAAAAAGTTAATCTGTTTACACTAACAAAAAGAAAATTGAACAATATACCTTCTCATTACGCTGGTTTTGCTGATGAGTTGAGATGATTGCTCAAACCCAGTCCTGCAATGAGAGCATCTGAACAGTCTCTCGTCAGTTTGAACACGTTGATAGCATAAGTTTGGAATCTGCTGAGCACCACACAGTGACAGTTCTGCAGATGGGTGAAGGAGAAACTCCCCAGGTCTTTGGTACTTGGAAGATTGCCAGACACCAGGCATTTGCTCAGCTTCTGGCCAATGACCCAGTGTCATTGTGCAGAAGTTTTCATCTACATACACAAGGTGGATCAGGAGCAGCAGGTAGGCATAATGGTCCTCACTGGTGAAAACCTGCACCAGTGTAGTGAATTACGCAACTGCATGACTGCTTCCCCTGGACAGGTTGGCGGCTACCATGGGGACACAGGCCCATTATCCTATAGTCAGGGGATGCTGGAGAGACACACTCACACCTGCACTCCATTGACAGTGCCTTTGGTGCTCAAGACCCCTTCCCTTTTATTTACTGTGGACAGACCTTACTGACAATGAGAGCCCACACCAGCGGGCGATCTAACTGGCCAATGCTGGCTGAGACTTGCCAAGACCTGGTCGTAGCTATACATGTCCATGATTGTGACACTCTTCCTCAGCTGTACTGACCCATATGGAGACAAAGGACTAACCATGACCCAATCCATGAAGCACATAGGCACCGACCTCTTGCGCAACATCACCCTGACTGGATGCCAGACTGTGGCTGATCCTCAGCACCGGTACGGGAGGCTGCTCCTGACTTCAAAGAAAAAGGGACAAAGAACAATACAGCACAGGAACAGGGCCTTTGGCCCTCTAAGCCTGCACCACCACAGTTTGCCCCTATATACTAAAACTGTCTTCACTTACAGGATCAATTTCCCTTTATTCCCCTCCAATTCATATTTTTGTCTAGGTGCTTCTTGAATGCTGCTATTGTGTCTGCTTCCACTACTTCCTCTGGCAATGTACTTCAGGCACCCACCACCCTTTGTATGAAAAACGTGCCTCGCACATCTCTTCTAAACTTCCCCCCTCGCACCTTGAATCTGTGTCCCCTAGTAATTGACCCCTCCACCCTAGGAAAAAGCCTCATGCTTTCCACTCTATCCATGCCATTCACAATATTATAAACTTCTATCAGGTCGCCCCTCATACTCCTGCGTTCCAGTGAAAACAAACCCAGTCTATCCAACCTTTCTTAATGGCTAAAATCCCCCATGACGGGCAACATCCTGGTAAACCTTTGCTGTATCCTCTCCAAAGCATCTGCACCTTTCTGGTCGTGTGGTGACCAGAACTGTACACAATATTCCCAGTGTGGCCTAACTAAATTTCTTTAAAGCTATAGCATAACCTGTCTACCCTTATACTCAATACCCCTTCCAATGAAGGCAAGCATGCCATAAGTCTTTTTCACTACCTTATCTACCTGCGCTGCCACCTTCAGTCATCTGTAGACCTGTATACCCAGATCCTTCTGCATATCAATATTCGAAAGGGTTCTGCCATTCACTGTATAATTTCCACCTGTACTTGACCTTCCAAAATGCATCACCTCACATTTGTCCAGATTAAACTCCATCTGCCATTTTTTGCCCATGCCTCCAACAGATCTATATCCTGCTGTATCCTCTGACAACCCTCCTCACTATCTGCAACTCCACTACTCTTTGTATCATTGGCAAACTTACTAATTAGACCAGCTACATTTTCTTCCAAATCATTTATGTAGAACACAAACAGCAGAGGTGCCAGCACTGATCCCTGTGGACCATCACTAGTCACAACCCTCCATTCTGAAAAGCATCTTTTCACGCTTCCTTCTGTCTCCTATGACTAAGCCAGTTCTGTACCCATCTTGCCAGATCAATGAGGAATTCCGTTCTAAGACTTTGAGACATGGCTAACAGCTTGCTGCAGATGCAGTAAAAATGGCACAAATTCTGCTGCCATATGTTACAGATATAACACTGTGTGGAACACTGCTGTATGAGATGTACACCTTAAGAAATAGGAGCGGGAATAGGTGATATGGACCTCAAGCCTGCTCTGCCATTCAGTATAAGTACATCTAATCTTCTGCCTCCTTCATGCTCATTCCCCACATCCACTGATTTCCTAAGAAACCAAAAATCTATCATAAAAAAATGCGAAAATAAGAGCAAACTACGGTGAATGCTGGAAATCTGAAACAAAAACAGAAAGAGCTGGAGAAACTCAGCAAGTCTGGCATCATGGATGAAGACAGACCCTTTCAGTTCTGAATAAGAGTCATACTGGATTCGCAATTTTAATTCTATTTCTCTCTCCACTGCTTCTGCCAGCCCTGGTGAATTTCATCAACACATCAATTTTTATTTCAAAAATCTATCTATTTTGACCTTGAAGGCATTCAACAGTGCAACATTCACATCAAAGTTACAGAATTGCAAAGGTTCAGAACTTTTTAAAATGAAGAAATTTCCCTTAATCTCAGTTCTAAATGATCAATTGCTGATCCAAGAAGATACTCTCATGTTCAAAGTTTACAGCCAAGGGACATCATCTCGTTGCGTTTGTTTTGTGATAAAGGTGATTTCTGCACCTAAAGCTTAGTTTTTTTTATTAGCCAATTCCACTTTATGGGATAGCAGGAGCTGCAGATGCTGGAGAATCTGAGATAACAAGGTGCAGAGCTGGATGAACACAGCAGGCCAAGCAGCATCAGAGGGCTAGACCCTTCTTCAGAAAGGTCTAAGCCCGAAACATCAGCCTTCCTGCTCCTCTGATGCTGCTTGGCCTGCTGTGTTCATCCAGCCCTGCACCTTGTTATTCCACTTTATGGTTAGTTTTCAAGTCATAAGTTATGTGGGCTTTATACCACATCTATAGTGTCTTTGTAAACTGATTACTAGAACTTACTATGTTTCATGGAACCAATTTGCTGTCACATTATTTATCCAATCAAAAATCATCCACTACCACTTCAGAAGAAAGCTCCATGCTCCATCTGACAGCAGTGGTAAAAATGATGGCATGAAAGAAGCATAATTGTGTTTACCTCAGCATTTGTGGCAAATCTGTTACAACATTTTCCTTGTCCTTGGCAATGTACCAAGAGATGACTGTAATCACAGTGCATTCCAGCCGAGGTGCACAAAGCTATTATTTTCAGGAATAGTCATTTAAACAGAAAAATACCATGCATGCAACATAGTATTAAAATTAAGAAGGATCATTAATTCAGTTTATAAAATTACTTAAATAAAAATGCAACAGAAAAACAGAATTTAAATCTCTATTATATAAAAAAATGCAGAAGATTGAAACTTGACACTTAACAGAGCTATTGTAAACAAATATAACAGTAATCAGACCAGGAGTTCATTCTTTTCAAAATGAACGAAAGAAGAAGAGATTCAAAGTATAAATAAGTTATTTAACATATTTTAAATCAATAAGAGTTTCATAATATTAGTGCAAGAATCAATCAGACCAAACGTTCATGAGTGTTTTCAGACCACAAAGTGAATAAGGCTTTCTGTAGCCAATTACAATTATGGTGTAAGCACCTTAATTTACTAGAACTGGACGTTCTGGAAATAAATCCTAAACTAGTACAAAGAGTTCTGATGGAAAGTCCACAGCCTAAAGCATTTTCTGCAGTTCTCTGAGATAGGCAAGGAAGGGAAAATACACGAATAGGATTTCAGAAAGGCACAAGTCTTAAAACATTTATACTTCCTGTAAGAAATACTCACAGAAATAATGAATGACTAGAAAGACTATAGCATTTCCAAGAGATTCATTCTTTCACCTAACTTATTTCTGGACATCAAGGCTAACGTTCGGTCGATGGCATTAGTTAAAATTAAAATCACTGAATTCTGATATTCTGTACAATAATACATTTTCTGCACCCATGAGTGTTTTTGACAAGTAGAATATTGATGGTTTACACCGACTTAAAAGATATAAATTCAGCTGCACTTTCAATGTAACTGAAATTATAGCTAGTTTGCATATATTACCAGAGCCCAAAGATTGAATTACTGCCATAAACATTTTCCTAGATATTTGACTATTTTTATTGTATAGTTTGGATTTAAGATTTTTTGTAATTTTTAAAAAAATTTGTCATGTAATTGGTGACTGAGTAAAATATAATGAAGAAACAGAAATAAGTGACATACTTGATGGCTGCGGTATTAGATATGTTACCTTGATTTTGGGAGGGTGTGAATTATGAAGGAAAGAACTGAATGGGAATTTTGATAAATTCAGCCTCTCCTCCTAATTTTCATGTATCCAATGTCCATAGCATACAAGCATTGGGAAGTTATATAGCAGTTCTTTACAAGTACAAAACCAAAAGACACAACAGCTCATAAGTGGTTATTGTTTTCTGTTAACAGTGACGGGACAGATAGTAGCTGTGAGGACAATGATTAACAAAATTACTTGCACTGTGAGCAGTGGAGAACATTAATTGATTTTCAGAAGAGGTATTGGAGGTCCTCCTGCAGCAGGAAACAAAAAGTGTGCTTTTCTTAGCAGCCAAGGCCATCATTTTACTAAACCAAAATATAACGACATGGGGTTCAGGTAGCAGATGCATTTAATTAGTATCACAGAAAAGACGTAGGTAAGGGTAGCTATTATGGCTTAGCATGTAGCCATCTAAGCACAGTGCTATTGTCCCTCCATAGAGATAATGTCCAAAGCATGAAGATAATCTTTATCCTTTTGCTTTGTATTCCTTCATAACACATTATACAAAAGCCCTACTCCAGAATCATAGAGAGATATGTTAATGCCTTACAAATACAACGGTTATGAGAATTTATGGTGTATCGGTGGACCTTACCTACATTTACATATCATATGGTGAGGAAAAGGCAGCTTGCAGTCCTTCTACTTGGGTCAGAGTGCAGTAGATTGGAGTTGTATGGAAATTTGAAGTAGGCAATATCATTCAACTTTCCCATTTTCCTATCACTTTCGCCCAGAGCTCGGACAGGAGAGCTAGCTCGAATTAAAGAAACATAATAGGTTAAATATACTAAGGTAAAAAAAATGAAGATGCTAACAGAAATCAAATTAACTAATATTGCTAGTCATAATTCAGTTCATTAAGCAAGTCAGTGTCGGGATCCTAAATAAGTGCCATAAATCAATAAAGTACATGATGACAGGCAGATGCAAGGTATCAGGATGGCCGTCTGATGCAAGTTGTGATGACAACACCTTTGTGAAAAATCCACATCTTGATTCCAACCAATGCAATATTGTCTGGAATGCAAATTAGACACACTCCAATGTATAAGGGGTTTTGTGGGCAGCATGGGAATTGGTGGACGGGAAGAATGCATAATTCACGCTTGATCACAGTCATACCACATAGACAAGGCCAGGTACAGAATGAGGTACTATGTTTTCAATTTCATAAGAATAAACTAATCAATTGGTTGGCTGAAAGACTGGTGTGGTAAAGGGGTGTTCCATTTTATGGTTCACTGGCATTAGGGCTGAAAATAGGAAGGAGCTACATCACTAGGATGGGCTATATTGAATCAGATTGGAACAAAGTGCCTAACGGAAAGGGTATACAGGGTTATATAAACTATGTAAAATAATAGAAGCAAGGGTTGGATGGGAGGGGAAAGAGGGAGGTATCAGTGTCAAAATAATGATCTGAATAGAAACTGAATTTGAATTACTTATTACACTCTCTCACTCACACATGTTTTCACACAGGCACACACACACTCTCTCTCACACAAATATCCTCTCTCTCTCTCACACACACTCTCTCAAGCATGCGTACACACACACACACACACACACACACACACACACATTTATGGGGTGAATCATTTCATCCAAGGTACATTCTATTTTGTCCAAAAACACACTATTTGTAGTCACAGTCAATCAGTGTGGCATCTTATAAATTCTAGCTTTCGGAATAAAACCAGATTAAAACTCTGAGACAGATTCTGAACAAAGCCTCACAATTACATTTCAGCTTCTGACCTGAGATGTCACCTTTTGTACATTCCTATGCCTCTGCCTGATTGCCATGACAACGCAGCACTGACATTGACTTTAAAAACACTTTACACACCATCTAACACTCTTGGTCACCCACAGAGACGTATCATCTGACACCCCTCTCACACCAGTTGTACGATCTTTTGATCTCTCTGCCAATAAACTCTGTATCTGTGCGCCCTGCCCCCTCACAGCACTTGACGAAGGGGCTGCACTCCGAAAGCTTGTGTGATTCCAAATAAACCTGTTGGACTATAACCTGGTGATGTGTGACTTCTGACAAATGGGAAGAGATAAATGGTGTTTGTCTTCATCCAAATTTGAGGCAAATAGATAAGAAACATAGACAAGCATGCTCTCACATACATGTCTGCTTTCTTCACACCCATCAGCTCAAACTTCCAAGGCAATTGAGGACAGCATGGTGACTCAGTGATTAGCACTGCTGCCTCACAGACCCAGGGACCCAGATTTGATTCCAGCCTTGTGTGGAATTTGCACGGCGGTTTCCACTGAGTACTTTGGCTTTCTCCCACAAAAATGTGCAGGTTAGGTAGATTGACCATGCTAAATTGTCCACAGTGAACAAGGATGTGTGGGCTAGATGGACTAGTGATTGTCAATGCGAGATTACGGGATAGGGTAGTGAGCTGGGTCTGGGTGGGATTGTCTTTAGAGGATCAGTGCAAAGTTGATGGGCCGAATAGCCTGTTTCTGCACTGTAGGATTTCTGTGATTCTATGAATTCCCATGGATTCAGCATAGCAGGGTCCCAACATACACCTCTGGTTGGACATCCGATCTGCAAGGCCCTGCACAGCAGAAGTTCTGGGCCCATTATATTGTGCCTATTTTAGTAAGTGGACTGAAATGAAAAAAATCACCTGTGTCACCTTAATACTCATACCTTTTAATTTTCTTTTTCTATCACTACATTTAGGTGCATACCCAACATCACCAGCTGAGGTAGAGGCGGGCTGCTCACTGCCATGTTCCATTGTCTTCAATAGCCATGGTGGACATCTTCTGGGGTCTCGAGGGATCCAGTCTACCTAGAGACTTTTGCACTATTCTGGAGCATTCCCATTGACCTTACCTATTGTGGTAGAAGGGATGAGGAGATGCTGATAACCTTGGAGATGTCCGAGGACGAAAGCCCAGAAGCAGCCAGTACTCGCTACTCTATGTGGATGCACAAATGCACCTCTGGGTTTCCCTGAGGGCAAAGGACTTCTGGAGGAGGCTCAGATGCCTCACCTCCCATTGACCCAGCCACTGCTGCACTGACCACACCTATGGAGCGATAGAATACAGGACTAAACATAGGGATTTATACTCAGCCCGGCTTTCTGTGGCAAGTTGCCATTCTCTCCATCAGGCCATATGCTCAAATGCCTGCAACGTAGGAGAACTCATGGCATGCATATTCTCCTCTATTGCCTACATTCTCTGGCATTTTCTGCAAGTCCAACAGGCAACCTGAGACTTGTCATCAACTTGGGGGTCAGAAGGATCCTGATTCCCAGCCGTTCTCAATCATCTAGGGACCTAGTGTCACATTCTGTCAGTGTTTGCATAGCGTCTGTGATATGCTCACCAGATTGTCCTCCCAAATCCATACATGACCTCCCTGTGGTATAACTGTTGGTGGAAGTGAATGATGAGGCAGGTGATGGTGCTTCCTCGGGGGCACTGGTTGCTTTGTTCCCAGATGTGGAGTATTTAGACTCCCCCTTTGCTGTAGCCTCGTCCCTGGACAGTGATGACCTATCCACTTCCGTTGTCCACCACTTGCAGTTCCTTTTTGCCAGCGATCTACATGGCCTTTTGCTCAGATGATATAAGGAAATGTTGTCAAGGCCTGTACAGTTCCTCTCCCCATTATGGGTCTGCTTCTCCTGTGTGACAAAGTGCAGAGTTTGGTTGAGCCCAAGTAACACCTAATCTGCTTGTCAGCATGCATCGCCAACCCACTTACAGTCTTGACATTCACAAGTGAAACCCAAGCACATACAAAAGGCAAACTACCTCATGCTTTGGTTTCAATTGGCATGTAGCCTGAGGCTGGTGCTGGTGCATCCACTCATGCATATACATGACCATGAGAGGCTCTTGTTGAAGATGCAATGTTGACGTTAACGTTGCAGATCAGAGGAGGCCATAGATTCACTTCCTTCATTAGATGCAGGTTTCATATATGACCCCATGGTTGCTCAACTCCTCTGCCACCTCCATCCAGGCCACCTTGATTGTGTGAGAGGGCCTTGTTATGTTATCTTCAGGAAGGAAAGCATGTAGGGCTTTTCGCAGATGGCTGGAGGAGAACGTGCAGGGAGGCATTGCTGAACCATGGGGTTGGTCTGCTTTGACCATTGGTCATTAGTTCAAAGAACATGGCTTTTTCAATCAGTAGAGTCTGGGAATTGATGCATAACTTTCCTGTTTGAACAGGAGGCTCTTTAAATGTAGTATTGTCACCTGATTGCAGGTTTTACCAGTAACAGTTTCCTGCTGTGAAATTGCACATGGTTTCCATGTACAGCATAAGTACTTACAATTTTCATTGTGATTGCATAGGAAAAAAACAAAAAAAAAATTGATAATCAGTTCTAGGTACATCATTGTGAATGACATGCTGTTGACAAAATCCCGAAGAGTGTTTCAAAGATAATCTTACATGAACATTTTTATGACTAGTTCCATCTGAAATAACAAACGTTTTCATCCAGTTGATGAGAGTCCTTACTCTGTATTTCCTGCATTTTCAGTTTAACTTCAGAGGCTTTATGTTTTTTTTAGCCTGCACTGAAGCTGTTTTCACATTTTGTTTTCTTGCTCTAAATGCTTGACTTATACTTGAACAAAGGTCCTTTTATATAAGCACTTGGAATGTATGGAAACATTCACGTGTCTTTTTTTAAAGTGTATTTTGTTGGCTCCATATTTCTTTGACAGCCTTGGATTTATACTTTTACGGGCCTTTTGTGACGTCTATATAAACATAGATACGTATCTAAGTCAACAAAATGTCACTGAAACATTTTTCCACAATGTGTCAGTTTGCTATACAGAATGTTCAGCTTTCATTTCCAATTTTTTTTTACAATTTCTGTTCCTTGCTGTCTTTATATACATAAAGCAGTAGTTCTCCACAGGCTGTCTTCCTACATTTTAAATGTGTTCTCACCTCATTGCATTTGGCTTCGTTCCTAGAACAGCTAGCTCTGAAAACACAGCTCAACTTATGTTGAGCTATTTTGAGGGCCAAAGCCTCCTGCAACTGTGGTTTTCCTTCTGTTTTTGCTTCTATGAATTTAAGTAAAAATTTGAAAAAAAAAATGTTAATAGGAAATGTGATATATTGCTATGAAGGTATGCTGACAAGGCCAGTTTAAAAGAAAATCAAAAAGCTTGTGCAATGGCTGTAAAAAAAAACTGTTCAGTAGGTTGTTGAGCTGCATGGCCTAAGAAGATCGTAGGATCAATCTTCTGTTATTGTTGAGATAATAGCTTGATCTCTGCTGAGCAGCAGTGTGGACCCTACACTTGGCTTGACTGGCCCTGTATGTGGATAAATTAGCAGCGGTTCATTGATCACAATTCAACTAATCACTCTGGAAATTTGAAATTAAAACATACTCAAAATAGTACTTCAAACACCTTAAGGTTAAGAAGTTTTTTATTACTTCAGGAGTTAGATGACACCAGGTTATAGTCCAACAGGTTTCTTTGAAATTACAAGCGCACTGAAAGCTTGTGATTTCAAAAAAAACCTGTTGGGCTATAACCTAGTGTCATATGACTTTTGACTTTGTACACCCTAGTCCAACACCAGCACCTCCACATCATGTCTTATTATGAGTAGATGAAATCTTATTGTTCCTCTCGCTTATTTCCTCACCTCTCCTGCTTTCTCATTACTGTTATTGTCAAACTCCAAATCCCACATCACATAATTCAGTACTGAAGTCAGAACACCAAGAAAACCAAGAATATGAAATAAAAGCATGAATCATTACATTAGATTCTTCTAGTATTGGAACTAAGAACATATTTTGGTTCTTTGACTCAGTGGAGTGGGAGTATCACTCCAACTTGCCTAGTCTCTGTGTGACGTTGGCTATCTACTGCTCCAGGTTTCTCGCATGAGAGCAGAGCAATTCGCCAACTTCCATCAACATGGAAGAACAATGGCAATTAAGAACTGGATATATGAACCAGCAAAGGCTAAACTCCGGCTGACTGGAGTAGAGGAGGAGTCCGAGATGAATCATTCACTCAGTACTTCTGACTGAACATGCATGCTAATGTGCTGGGCTCTTCTATTGCTGAAGATGGGGATATTTGTGGAGCTTCCTCCTCGAGTTGGCTGTTTCCATCACCATTCATGACTGTAGCTTAGCTCTCATACGTTGGTTGTGGGATTGCTTAGCCCTGTTTATTGTATGCTGCTTCTGTTGTTTAGTGTGCAGTAGTCCTGTGTTGTAGCTTCACCTGGTTGACACTTCATTTTTAGATATGCCTGAAGCTGCCCCTAGCATGTATGCTACACTCTCCTTCATTGAACCACAGTTAATTCTCTAGCTTGGGTGGTAAGGGTAGAGTGGGAACTATACTTGGAAATTAGATTCTAGATTGAATACAATTGAATACAAATACAAGAAAACTCAGTATGCCTCATGGCAAGAGACCCTCTAAAAAACTCATCCAACTAGGAGTTAGGCAAAAAAAAAATCAGCTGCAAGAGTTGCTTGACAGCACCTCTACAGAACTGAATACAATCCTGCTGCTGATGGTTCACAGTACCACATGGATGCCCAGTTTTCATTTAATACATCTGTTTGAACGCTTCTCATTTAGGACGGTGTTAGTGTCACTGACTTTATATCCACAATGACAATGTAGTGGTCACTTCACTGTTTTGGACAGATGCATTTGTGACAGGAAGATTGGCGAGGATGAGGTCAACTATGATTTTCCCTTTTGCCAGCTCCTTCACTGCCTGAAGCAGATCCTCTCCAGCAACTCCACCCAGCTTGGTCTGTAGAGGTGCTGTTAAGCAACTCTTGCAGCTGAATCTCTTTTTTTGGCTAAGTTCCTGGTTGGGTGTTTTTTTCAGAGGGTCTCTTACCATGAGGGCTACTGAGTTTTCCCGTCCTATCGTATCAAACTCACCTCACTAATTATCTACCTGACCCCAAAGGAATCTTTCACATTTGACTGGCAAAAAAGGATGCTGAAGTGGTTAATAGTGAAGAACGTAGGGTTGGAAGCTCAGCTCAGGGTTAAATTGGATGCTGAAGTTGTGAACAGACTTGACTCAGCCAGTGACAATGTCGGAATTAGCAGCTAGGTAATGGAACTTACAGCAGGGACAAAGAAAACAGTTTTGTTTACTTCAGAGGAAATTTTGGTTTATCCAGATTTGCCAGACAAATTGTGTGACAACATAAACGTAGTGGTAGGCTTAAGACAGGTAGTGGTAGAGAGCAGTGTGTCATCAATATATTTGTGGAACCTGGTATTATGTTTGAAGTTCCCAAAATTCAACATTTTAGAGTAACCTTCATTCTTGAATTTCACATATCGTCGCTTTACTGTTTCATTTTCAGCAGTTTTTCATACATTCTTGCTTTAAGTTGAATCGGCCACTGTTCAATTCACTCTGATTGTTTTAATTCATTCAGTAACTCCCAACACTAAGTCAATACCGGACTTGAGGTATCTCACAATGCTTAGAATTACAGGAACAAAAATAAAGTTGCTGGAAAATCTCAGCAGATTTGGCAGCATCTGTAAAGGAAAATACAGAGTTAATGTTTCGGGTCCAGTGACCCTTCCTCCGAACAGAGGAAGGATCACCAGACCCGAAATGTTAACTCTGTTTTTTCCTTTATTCATGCTGCCAGACCTACTGAGATTTTCCAGCAAGCTTGTTTTTGTTCCTGATTTACAGTATCTGCAGTACTTTTGGTTTTTACTCAGAATTACAGGTTGTACATACAATATAAAGGGTTTTGCACGTGTTCCAGACTCTTGATGTACCATAGTGGGAGGACCTTAGAAGGTGGCCTTCCTGCATTGATCCCGTTCAGTTGTTACGTTCAGCTTTGGCATGGCCCTCAGCATGTTGGAGTGTGCCAGTCTGCAATGCTATGTCATTTTAAGCTGGAATATGATTGGGTTTTGTGCAGATCAAAGAGAGTCTTTGTTCTTCAGCAGCAGTTGATATTTGTCTTGGTGTGCATCCCTGGAAACAGTCTGTACGTTACTGAGTTCTGTATTGTGGAACAGCTCAGGATGAACCTTGACATAATCCGGTGTCTCTTTCCAACCACCTTTGCAAAGATGTTGCCCAAGAGCTTTAAGATCCTGGAGCAACCTTGCAATTATTTTCATGGATCTGCTCACCCCTGGGCATAAATAGCACTGTGGGAATTACTCTGGCACTTAGATGATGAAAGATACGTAATAAATCAGGGGATAGTCTTTTACTAATGAAAAAGTGATATTAGAGTTTGCTATATCTCAAATTACTAAGTCTAGTAATATTTAGTATTAATATACAATAAACTGTTAATTGCACAACAAAGTTCTTGACCTAACCTTCTCCTCGATCAGTCTGTCTTGAACACAAACTCTTAGATGTGGGCATCAAACAGTACAATAAAAGGTACATTCCAAAAGGATGTGGCCACAGATTCTCCCTTAACATAGCGTCCTCAAGGTTAGTGCACAGTGTTGAGAATCTGGTTGTATATGAAGGATTTGACAAGGTGGGTCTTCTCAGCAAGGGCCAAGCTGCAACTTGGTGCTTATTTGAAAGTTCTGGCAATGAGGCTTTCTGACAAATGTCCTTGGCAGTCTGCTCAGGAAATCATACGACAGGATATGCCATCTTTCGTTGCAGTGCCTGGAGAATGTTATGCACAGACCACTGTCTAGTGAACTTGGCAAAGGTGTTTTTCAGCACAACCTTTTTCATGAGGTACAGCTTGTATGGCAAGACCTGACATAATCGAACATTCCAAAGCAAAGTGACCAGATTCATCCTTTATACCATCTAGAGACAGCTAGAATATCAGTATGTAATGACATTTGGGGCTTGATTTTTAATCACCTTTGGGGTCAAGGTCAGGTCAGGGTGCACTCTGAAAATAGCACTCCTGACTGAACGGAGAATCTTCTGACATTCTAGGAATGTGCTGCTATTTCCATACCAAAAATCTGAACAGGGATGATGGCAACCCAATCTCCTCCAATTAACCTGTTAGTCAACATTACAGAAAAAGAGGTACTGGAGATCTTAAAAAGGTAGATTAATCTCTGGGACCTGATGAAGTGTATCCCAGGACATTGTGGGAAGCTAGGGAAGAAATTGCTGGGCCCACAGCAGAGATATCTGTATCATCCACAACTGTGGATAAGGTGCCAGAAGATTGGAGGGTAGCTAATGTTGTGTCTTTATTTCAGAAAGGCTGCAAGAAAAAGCCTGGGAACTATAGACCAGTGAGTCAGATGTCAGTGATGGGTAAGTTGTTGGAAGGGTTTCTGAGGGACAGAAATAGGATATGGGCCAAATCTTACCACACATAGCAGCAACAAGAGCAGCTGGAATCTGGGGTCCATGTTCTTTGACTCAGTGGAGGGGAGTATCACTCTCATTTGCCTTGTTTCTGTGTGACTATCTGCTGTTCCAAGTTCATAGTATAGGAGCAGAGCAGTTTGTTAACTTCTTCCAACATGCAAGACCAATGGCAATTGGGCAGGTGAAGGGGTCTGCTGTACATTACAAGTGTGGGGAGAAGAGGCAGTACCTTGCCCATGTGTGACCTGGTGTAATGGGTCTTTGTAGGGTCTGGTGTGGATGGCTGAGGTCCTCCAGGATGACTCCTTCCTGAGTGTATATCACTGTTCTCCACAGGGACGTACCCAGGGATGCATCCAAGATATTATCTGTCAGTTACGTGTCAGTAAATTTAGCAAAGGGTAGCTGTTGCTTGACTAATGCATGGGACGTCTCTCCATTTTGGCACCTGTTGGTAAGGAAGAGTTTACAAGGTCAGTAAGGCGGTGTTTCCCATTGTTGATGCATACCTCAAAGCTAGGTGGGCACATCCAGTTTCATTCCTCTCTTGTCGGATTATACGTTTGATGCAAGTGAGTGTCTTCCTGGATCAATTCTGAGAGCAGTTACGAATCAACCGCAATAGTGGGCGGCAAGTTTCCTTCCCTAAAGGAAAGTCTTACTCGCAGATGGATTATAAAAACTAGTTTTCCTTCTCCGCCCCCTTTCAAATTTCATCGTCTGCCAAAGTGGGATTTGAGGCCTCGTCCTCAGCTTTGGCCTGAGTTCAGGATTACTGCTGTAATGACATGAACACAACCAACACCTCCGCCTCCCTGATTAACAGCAACAAGCCCCGGGGCCGCTGCTCCTGTTGCTTGCGTAAGCATTGACGCTACGTAGACGCTCGAGAGCTGCGTCCGCGCTTTGTGCGATGTGGTGGTTGCGCGCGCGTTCTCCCTGTCGCTGTTGGGACTGCGCGCGCACGCGCGCGCTCCCCCTGCTGCTGTTGGGGCTGCGTTTCCGCGTCGCGCGAACACAGGCGGTGACAAGCGCTCAGCTCGGACCCCGGGTGGAAGATGCAGCGAATTCCTGAGGACGTGAAGAGCCTCATTGCAGGTAAAAAAAACCCTCCAACCGATCCGTTCGTCACGGCAGTTTGATAAGAATTATGAACAACCCCACTGTATTTTCTAAAGGAGTTGAATGAGTTTGGTCCCGAGCAAAGTCAAAGGAGGAAGTTGGATTGATGCAGTCAGTTTCTGAGAAGTAAAAGCTTCTCTGCTCTTTGAAACAACAACAACGTTTCCCTCGTCTATTGTCAGATTGTTAGATTATTTACCGTGGCCATGACCTGTAACTCAGCCAAGAGGCTGAATACCGAATGATGTGTCGGGGACGTCGGTGAGCACCTGCCAGGTCTGTCGATATTAACGTGAGCTCGAAGCGGCCTTTCCTTTGCACTCCTGTCCGGGAATAGTCACCGGCAGCTTACGGAGTGAAAGCTCACTTCTCACTGCCCAGTTAAAAATCAGATCTTACTGAGTTCTTTTTAAAAATCGAAGAGGAATTCAAATGATGCACTCGCTTCAAGCGAAGCGCCAGCACAACTGCTGACTTGTTACGAAGTTTATTTTCGGCAATAAGGAACTGTTTTAAAAACTTAACTACTTTTAGCCCTTTTTCCTTGCCAATCGTTAAAGTCACTGCCTGAAAACGTAAAATGTAAATCGTGTAACTAAGTAAATTCTTATGAAACTGTTTAGGATTGAGTATTGAGATTAAATTCAGTGCGTTTTGTGCTTATGGAATCAAGACATTAATCTTGTAAGAGTTCGATACTGTTATGCTATGGCAAAAGTCTTTAAATAAGTACACTACACAAATTTATGCAGGTGAAGGCCACAATTTAGAGCGAATCAAATTAGGTATTATTTTCCCGAACACAACTTGCAAACGTACTGACCTATCAATTTATGATGGGGCTACGGAAGCTATTCTTATTGTTTTGCATAACAAATTACTTTTCGGCTTTGCAGTCGGAATTTAGCATCGGATGGTTGGTGTCAACTGACGCTATTTTTATAAGTTTAACTCTTTCAAAATGTTTCAGCTAGACCAAGAGTTGCGGTGAGGTATGGCTAAGGATTATTAGTAAAGATGTAGGTGGATGTTTTTCCTGAAATTTTACCTTTTTTTAAAAAGTATAATTTTAAAGTCTAACTTTAACGTTTTTTTAAAAAAGTTCAGGTCTTTATTGTTGTAAATGGAATCTGTATAAAACTTATTTGCCTATGATGGCCTTTTTGAGCATTATAATTTCAACAATTGGAAATATTTTTGTGAATATAACAATTTGTATTTATGTGCCAAGTTGAATATAATACAACATTCACAGAAGCATTCTAAACTATCATATGATGCCACGCCACATCTGCGGCAAAACCTTGGCTCAAGAACAGGAAAGTGTGTGATTGTTTTTTGGATTGGGGGAAGGCATACAGTAGTCATTTCCACAGTTTCTTTGTGAACACCACTGTTTTTCATCTGTATTGACCTAAAAGTAGAACAAAGAACTGTGGATGTTGGCGATCTGAAACAAAAACAGAAATTCCTGGTGAAAGTCAGCAGGACTGACAGCATTTGTGCAGAGAAAGCAGAGTTAACGTTTCAAGTCCAGTGATTCTTTATCAGAACTTTTTCGGTATGCATGGACCTGCCTTGGTAGGGCACAAATTCAAAATATGTAGATGAGACAAAACTGTAGTGAGCAGTGAAGAGAACTTCAGCCAGTGCCGCTCACATTCCCTCGAACAAATAAGATTGAATATGCAAGCTGGTAAAATGGGTGAATGTGAAGTTTATAGAAAATGTGAAGGGATACACTTTGCTAGGAAGAAAAAGGAGGAGTAATATAAATGAAAGTGTACAATTCTAAGGGATGTTCATGAATAGAGATGATTATATGCACAAGGAGTTGAAAGTGGCAAGGGAGATTGGAAAACGTGGTCTAAAATAAGCATACTAGATTCTCTACTCCACAGAGTACAAAAGTTAGAAAATTACAATAACTAACTTTCATAAAATACTGATTTGATCAGCATTGCTGAACTGTCTCTCAATATACAGCAGTGAGCATGGGGATGATTGGTGCATTGTTGTGAGTTAGAACACAGGTAGCAATGTTTTTGTTGATTGTTTAACGGAGGAGAGAACTTGGGAAGTTAGTCAGGAGTACATTGGAATATCAACTCAAGGTAAATCATGGATGTCTCCATCACAGGCAGTTAAGTTCCATTATGGAAATTAAAATAGTCTGCCTTAGTGGTAGACAGTAACAGATTTTTATAAGTTCAAACTTAGTACTATCTTTGTAAGAACAAAATGTAGAGTTGAAACTTAAAACAAAGCAAGCGTTTTAATGTGGCCCATAGTAATATCTTGTTATACTGTCATGGGAATGGCCAATTAGATCTTGGATAATTCTGCACAAGCAGTGAAAATGATGGGCAAAGCCACTTGTAGTTGGCCTTAGAATCGACGTGTGAAGTGCATTGGTGAAGGAACAGGAACCTGCTGAGCCTCATTCAAGATGGTGTGCAACTTGGACATGGTCAAGTTGAAGGCTACTAAATAGTCTAAAGTCAAAGATAATTCACTCATTGTGAAACCTCCTACCTTTAAGGAAAACCGATTAATGCGCTGCAGCAAATGGTTTAGTAGAACAATATAAACTCAGTTACATGAATGTCTACGCCAACCTAGTCCTGCCTTGGTCTCTTCGTTAGAGATAAAAGGTACTGCAGATGCTGGAGAATCCGAGATAACTGCTTGATCTGCTGTGTTCATCCAGCCCCATGCTTGTTATCTTGGTCTCTTCGTTGTTGAGTGGACCTACAGAAAGCAATAAAATAATTTACAGCTTGAACATACTTGGACAATGAAGTGCCGACTATGAAATAATGTTCAATCTATCAATCTCCCAGTGCGTAAGACCCTTTGAAACATTGCCAAGTGATAGGTGTTTTTGTAGTCCTGTTAGCTTAAATGAGAGCAAGTATAAAAGGTTATTTATGAACTGGAGCAACGTATGAATGTGTAATAATATTTGAGCTCAAGATGTTGTGGTTCAAGTTGCAGACCCATTCTTGTTTTGTAGGCTGTTAACTGTAGTTCTCCAAACTGTGCAGATAAAACTGCATCCTAACTGCAATATGATCGGCTGTGGAAAAGTTTTATTGGAGAACCTCATCTTAAAAATAAAATTGAAGCAATGTTCCTAGTAAAATGATGGTCCTGATATGACTGTTGACACTAGCCAGTGCATCATAGACAGCGCATCATTTGTAATTTAGTTATTGATTTGACTTGATATAGATGTAAGGAATTTCTAAATGTTCCTACTCATAGGTAGACAAATGAACCTGCGGAACCTCGCTGCTTAGGTGTGCAAATGCTACACCTGGCTAGTGATGTTTGTGATTCTCATGAGAAATTATTTCAATAAGCCATACTACTGTTTGTTATTCTTCATTATTTGTGCTGCAAAACTATTGTTTTCCCCACATAATTTAATATAATTTGTGCGTTACAATTTATGAGAAGGCCAAATCTTTATAATGATGGAGTGCCAAAATGGCACAAGAGCCCTGATTCTGAAGATCCCACCACTGAAAATAGCACCCACCATTTTACTGTGTGCTAATTCACAAGGCTTATTCAGATAGTCTGCGCAGAAAACATGCCAAATGGCTGCCTCCTATACTATAACTATAATTTTTGTGCAGTGTAGCTGCCTTCAAACTGATTAAATTTTTGCAAGTGGGATGTCCAAAACCTGACTTGTGGGTTTCACATTTTCAGTGGAAGGTCTAAAGTTGCCAGGGTTATTTGGAGAGCATCAGTTGGCCTATGGCTGATGGTAACTGAAGATACAGTATTGACATCTAGATGTCAATCTAATGCTCAGTGGGAACCAGGTTAAAGTCTGTTAGAACTAATTTATATAAAACAAATAACTAGCAGAGGTAAGAAGCTTTACATTTAGTCTGAGTAGTTTATAAATCTGGTTCCCTTGCTAAAGGACCTCGCTATTTAAACAGATATTGTCATTAATCTGTAACCCCAAATTTGTGTAAAATTTAATTGGTGAATATTTTTTATTGATAGTCTGGAAAATTTCAATGTTTGAATGCTGATACATTACAGAAAGTTTTAAACTTTTGTTGGAAGGTGACCAAGCTTGGATTAACTTTCTTATTCTCTTTAAATAAGAAGGAAGGAGATTTTGGTTCAGAAGCAAATTGTTCTATTACAGTAATTTTCTGACATGCAACTGTAGTTTGGCTAACCTGTCTATGTTCTTGTCCGTAGTCACTATTTTAAAACTGCTTCTCATCCAATATTTGGGAGCATATGGGAAGGAAGAAGGAACTATTGGTGAATATTGAGAGAGGAAATGTTGAAGGTGTTATGTTGGGTGCCAATCAAGTTGGCTGTTCTGTCCTGGATAATGTCAAAGGACTTGGGAGTTGTTGGGAGCTGCACAAGGCAAGTGGAGAAATGCCTTGTAAATGGTGGACAGGCTTTTAGGATTCAGGAGGTTACTCGAGTAGAAATCCCAGTTTCTGACTTGCTATTGTATCAACAATATTGCTATGGCTGGTCTATTTCACTTTGTGCTTAGAAGTTATGTACAATAATAATTCTATTCTCTCACTCTGCTTTTTATGATTATTCTCAAGACCGCTGTGCAGTAATCTTGTTAGCAATGAATGACTGAAACTGTTTCTACTATGTACTTCATGTGTGACATAGATGAGCGGAATCATCCTCCTGGTTTATTTATTTATCCAGATGAAAGCAATTTTATTTATAATGCATGTCAGGGTGGTCCTAAGGAAAAAAAGGTGTGCACTGTATATCCAAAGATTTTAAATATTGAACCTTGGGTAAAGCAAAAAGGAATTGTACCTTTGAGCATGGCTACTGAGCTTGTGCGAAGAGATGTCAGAGTGACATGAGATCATGTGGAACTGAAGCTAGGTTAGTAGGGGTGCAAATAAAATGTCTTCTCTTGGCATCCTCTGTATAGTTATGTTCAGTAAAGAATGTTGTTCATTCACAAGAGTGTAGGTCACATCATTACATATTGGCAGTGGTGACCAAACCCACGAGACCCTTCAGTATGCAAGTAAGCTTGTGGGAGGAGCATACAAACAGATTGAAAAAGCTTCTGCTGGTATGTAAAGGGAAAAAGATTAGAGAAGACAAATGTAGGTCACTGCAATCAGCAACAAAGGAAGTTATAATGAGAAGCAGAGATTGCAGTGCAACAAAATACATATTTTGGTTTTATCTCCGCAAAAGAGGACAGAAATAATGCACCAATCATGTTGGTAAACACAGGATCTAGTGAGAGGGAGGAACTGAAGTATTAGTAGTGAAGTGGTGTGAGGGAAATTGATGGAATTAAAGCCTGTTAAATCCCCACGACCTGATAACCTACATCCTAGTGTACTTAAGGAATCAGGCCTAGAAATATTAACCATATTATAAATTTCTTTAGACGCAGGAACAATTCCTATGGATTGGAACGTAGCTAATTTGACATCACTATTTCAGGAAAAATGAGGTAGAGAGAAAACAAGGAATTATAAATTGGTTAGCCTGACATCTAGGGGGAAATTGCTAGAGTCCATTATAAAAAAATTAACAGCAGGACACTTGTCACTGTTTCCAAGATTGGACCGAGTCAGCTTGGATTTCTGAAAGGGAAATCATGCTTGACCCATTTACTGGATTTTTTGAAGGATATAACTAGTAGAGATGATAAGATGGAGCCAGTGGCTTTGGTTTGTGTGGATTTTCAGAAGGCTTCCTATAAGGTCCCACATAAGAAACTGCATGTAAGATTAAAATGCATGGGATTGGTGTGCTGACTTGAATGGAGAACTGGTTGGCAAGTTGAGTCTTTTTTCAGTGGCAGCCAGTGACTATTGTGTATTGGATAAATGTGAGGTTATCCACTTTTTGGTAGCAAAAACAGGTAGGCAGGTTATTATCTGACTAGATTGGGAAAAGGGAAGGTACTCGTACACTGATCTCTGAAAGGAAGTATACCAGTGCAACAGGTGGTGAAGAAGGCTACTGGTACATTGGCTTTTATAGGGAGAGGATTCAAGTCAAGGAGCAGGGATGTCCTGCTAAAAATGCACAGGAACAGACCTCACCTGAAGTATTTGTGCGACATTGGTTTCCTTATTTGATAAAAGATGTTCTGGCTATGGAAGGAGCGTGACAAAAGTTTACCAGGCTGACTGCTGGGATGGTAGGAATGATGTATGAAGAGAGGCTGGATCAATTAGGACTATATGCACTGAAGTTTAAAAGAATGAGGGAGATCTTGCCGAAACCTATGCAATTCTAACAGGATAAGACAGGGTAAACGCAGGAAGGATGTTCATGATGACCAAGGAGTCCAGAACCAGGGTCACAGTCTCAGATTATGGGATAAGCCATTTAGGACTGAGGTGAGGAGAAATTTTTTCATCCAGAGAGTGGTGAGCCTCTGGAATTCTCTGTAACAGAAAGCAGTTGAGACCAAAACATCAAAAGTTTTCAAGGGGTTTGAGAGAGTTCTTGGGGCTAAAGGGATCAACGGGTATGTGGGGAAAGCAGATACAGGGCACAGAATTAGATGATTAGCCATGATCATATTGAATACTGGAACAGGTTCAAAGAAAAAATGGCCTACTGCTCCTATTTTCTGTTTTATGGAACCAGTGAATAGGTGGTAGAAGCCCAGTGATGGTAAACAACAAGGTTAGCCTAATGACCCAAACCGAGACATAAGGAAAATGCTAGAAGTGAAGCTCAGTGGTGGCAGGGCTGACTCTTGATGGAGTACGAGGTGTAGTAGAACTGAACTGCAGAAGGAAAAGCCTGCACAAAAGCTGAAGAAAGTGGAGAAGGCCCACTGCATTGTATGTAGTTAATAACTTGAAGATAGCCATTTTCCACAGTGAGTAAAGTATTAAAGAATGTATTTGCAGAGTATTTAGAAATACATAACATGATCAAACAGAGTCAGCATTGCTTCATGAAGGGCAAATCCTGCCTGACAAATTTATTAGAATTCTTTTGAGGAGTTAATAAGCAAGATAGATAAAGGGGAAGCAGTAGATATACAATATTTTGGATACTCAGAAGGTGTTTGATTCTGTACCACACATTAGACTATTTAATAAGATAAGGTCCCATAGTGGAGTTAGTATAGTAATGTGGATAGAGGATTGGCTAACTAATAGAAGACAGAGAGTTAGAATAAAGGGGCATTTTCAGGATGGCAACCCATAACTAGTGATGTGCCACAGGATCTGTGCTGGGACTGCAATTATTGACAATAATGTATTCATGACTTGGTTGAAGAAAGTGAATGTACCATAGCCAAGTTTGCAGATAACGTAAAAATAGATATGGAAGCATGTGGTGAAGGTGACATAAATAGTCTGCAGAGGGATATAGACAGGTTAAGTGATGGGCAAAAGTTTGGTAGATGGCATATAATATGGGAAATATGAGCTTATACACTTCAGTAGGGATAATAGAGGAGCTGAATATAATTTGAGTAGGGACTAATGGATTTGGGAGTCCTCCTCCATGAATATCAAAAAATTCACATCCAAGTTCACTGCTTAATAGGAAATGGAATGATGTATGAAAGCAGAGAGATTCTGCTGAGTCTATAATACACTAGTCAGACCACAGCTGAAATACTGTGAACAGTTTTGGGCCCCTGATCTAAGGAAGGATAAATTGGGGCATTGGAGGCAGTCCAGAGAAGGCTAACTAGGCTAGTACTGAGAATGGAAGGACTGTCTTACGGGGAGAGTTTGAGTAAATTGGGTCTACACTCTTTGGAATATCGAAGAATGAGAGGCAACCTTCTTGAAACATACAAGGTTCTTGGTGGACCTGGCAGAGTAGATACAGAAAGATCATTTTTTTTTGGGGGGGAAATTCTAGGACACGGGGACGTAATCTGAGAATAAGGGGTCGCATGTTTAATACAGGTGAAGGATTTCCTCTGAGGGTGGTGAATCCATGGACTTCTTTACTACAGAGGGCTGTTGAGGCCAGGGCATTAAGTACAATCGGGGCTGACATTGACAGGTTTATTTCTCATCAATAAGGGAATTGAGTGTTATGGGGGAACGGCAGGAAGTGGAGTAGAGGATTATTAGGTCAGCCATGATCTCATGAATGGCGAAGCAGACTTGATGGGATGAATGATCTATTTCATTCGTGTGATGTGGGTGTCGCTGGCTGTTTAGTATTTATGGCCTGTGTCTAGAGGGATGGTGAGCTGCCTCCTTGAACGATCGCAGTCCATGTGCTGTGGGCTTATCCACAATATGCATAGGGAGGAAATTCCAGGATTTTGACCTAGTGACAGTGAAGAGAAGATGATAGAATTCTAAGTCAGAATGGTGAATCGCTTGGAAGAGAACTTGCAGCTCGTGATGTTCCCATGTATCTGTTCCTAAGGTCTTAACATGCAGAAATTGTTGATCTGTACAGATAGCAGCTAGCGGCTACAAGAGAAACTTACCAGAAGCCATGGAGGCAATCGACTGTTGTTGTAGCCAAACCTTTCAAAATCAGATTTTTGAGATCGTGGGGTCACAGATTGCCTTTGTCAAGTTTAAATTTTAACATTGGAACAAGTTTGAACAGTTCAGAGCTAACAAAATTTGGCACAATTTACCTACCTGAGTGACCAACCTGAAAGTCCAGCTGCTAGCAGTCTGTGCAGTCAAGCTTTGCAGTCTGAAGATGAGAAGTTTGGACAAGATTTACAAAAGTCTTGCACTCAGACAATTGATAATCTCATCCAAGTGAAACAATTGAGAGATTTTAATGAAGGAGAAGGCCTTTTTTTCATAGAAATGTTCAGAACTCTCAAGATCACGGTGAATGACAACCTGAAAAACCCCTCTGGTACAATTACTGTACCACGACCTAGTCTTTCAAAAAGAAATACTGAATGGACAGGGAGAACAAGAATTTTTCGTCCCTTATTAATGACAGAAATTGCCTTTGGAAAGAGACTGTCCTTTTAAATAGCACACAAATCAGAGCAGCATACAATTTGTCTTTCGGTCTGCTTTGGCAGTGCATTCTGTTGTCCATGACAGTAATACGCTTCCTTCACATGGAGTACCTTTGTCCGCAAGTCAGCCTCCCATCACAGCAGGTATTAAAGTGATGCCTTTACCCATAGATTAAGAAATTCCTGTCTTGGAAGCAATGAAGAAGGCTTCATTTCTTTGCCTACAAAATAATCTTCAGGGTGCCCTTTGTTTTTCTTCCCATGTCTTACATCTGTCCCCAGATCAGCGAGCTAACCAGAGAGAGAATTTCACTTCCTTGTCATCATTTTAAAGAGGCTGTAACTACTTGAGTCTTGGAGTTCAACCTGCAATGAGCAGTCATTCTATTTCAGTTTGTTTCCCACCAAGAAAATGACAAAGGAACACATACATTCTAGAGCTCTTCTAAGAAAACTGAGAATGCTGTTGGAGACTTGTGGGTTAAGGGAAGAGTGGTGAAATGGAGTAAAATGTTAAATGTTCATGGTAAAAAGAGCTTGTGGGAGTAGTATAGAAAAGAGGGAATTGTACCTTTTTTATTCTAACTATATTAAATATGAATGAAGAGTTAGGTCATAGTGATGTCAGATAGTTGGAACTAGGACCTGGATTGTAGGGCTGCAAGGAAGGTGTCCTGTCTTAGCATCATCTTTACATAGATGTGTTCTGTTGCTTTTCGTTCACAAGTGCAAATCTTGCATTACTACATTGTGGGCATTGTGAGTGATAGAGATAGATTTAGCATGTATGAAAATCCCAACTTTAAAACATAATGGTGCTTTCTGTGATTGAATCTGTTGTCAGTTTGAGAGCAGGATTATTATGCCAGGTTTGTAAATGTAGTAGTGTGAATCTAAAGCAAAAATTGTGTTGTATAGTACAGACAAATTTAATTGCCAGATCATTACCTTCACATTATAGTTGCGTGGTGGTGTGTCACATATGATTATTTTTACAAAGACAGCACAACTGATCAGAAAGGAACTTCTGAACACTGGAAGGGTAAAATCTGTCTGCCATGATTCAAGGAATATTTGCTCTCACTTGCAGTTGAATTATAACATGAATATTGTAGTGTTATAATGATAGATTTCCTGAACACCCTAATAATGCAAAGCAACTCTTATAATGAAACTTTTAGCATCATTATGCTAAAATAACAATAGTAATGATGCGTATAATTGTTTTGCATACAGTATGATGTGAATTCATTGATTTATAACTTTAGTTTTTCTCTTAATTTTAAATTCCATTTGGATTCCAGCTCTCAAAATGCTTATCTTGATTCAGTCAATCTACAGATGACCTTCAGGTGGCCTCGAATGTTTGTGCATGTCATTGCTTTAGTTCCTAACTAAATTGCCTATACAATTTGCTAAATGGTTCTAACTTGAAATATGCTTGCTTTGAAGAATTTCCTGCGTTGTTCTATATCTTTTGAATACTCAATTTTCAAATCCAAATGAGTGAGTTGTGTATCAGCAGCTAGTTGAAAGCATAACCTTTTCCCATTAAGTTTTATTGTTAGTTAATGAAATTGAGATAAATTTGAAATTTAAATATTCTTCATTTGCAGACGCTGAAATATTTATACTTGAAATATTAAAAGAAGAAAACCTGACTAAGAGGACAAAAGAAAAGAAAGATGCACTATTGAGAAAACTTAAGGTTATTAAAACAAGGTAAATATTTTCGGTGTCGGATATTTGTTTGCTGGTTTCAGATTGTTATACATGCTGAAGATGTTAAATGTACTGTGCTCAAGAATTCTGAGAATAATTGTCCCAAGTAAATATAAAGACGAAATGATTAGCATAAGATTGATTCAGAACAGATCTAACAGCTCAAAGCTTGACATTTGAGACATTTCGACCATCAGCAGCTGGAGAATTGTAATATACACACTCTGTAACTTAAGGTCTGATATAGTCCTCAATTCACCATCGAGCTAAAAGATTGTGGGACAGGAAGAGGGTAGAGAAACTGTTCATTAGCTGGTAAATGGTTGTGGTTATTGGAGCCCAATCATCTCTGATCCAGGACATCACTGCAGGAGTTCCTCAGGTTAATTTCATAGGCCCAAGATTCTTTTACTGCTATACTGATGACTTTCCCATCATGAGGAGGTTAAAACCGAGGATGTTCGTTAATGATTGAACAGTTTTCAGTACCATTCATGTCTCCTCAGACTCTGAAGCATTTCATGCTAACTTACAGGTTTGGACTGATGAACAGCAAGTAACATTCACTCCGCACATGGCAGGCAATGACCATGTTTGACAGCATAGAATGTAACTATTTTGTTTTGTGTTAGATATGACTCCAGTGTGTAAGATAAGTATTCTAGCCCCAAGTTATAAAAGAATGCTAAGCATTTGTTACAAATGTACAAAAGTGTTTGACTCAAGCTAATGTATTTACTATTATATTTTCTAGCTATCCTCAGGAGTTCCAGGCAAAAGGTACATTCTTGATATCTTTTTAAAATAGGTTTTAAGTTTGGAATCAATGGGTAGTTGGGGAAAAAAATTTCTTTACACTATCTTGTCCTACTCATTGAAGAAGCACTGGCTTCTCAGTTGATTTTCGTGTTCTACATATTACAACTTCAAAATGGCATTTTAGCAGTTAGAAGTGCAGTGATTCAACACATTATATGATATAAAGCAAGAATGAAAATATGCCATTTAAATCTTCATATGCAGATTACAAACAATCTGCCCTGTAATTTACTCTAATTGCTCATTTACGACCTCTAAGGAAGAACACTACATGGATAGAAATTGTGTACTTACTAAATTGTACATCTTTAGAAGGAGAAAGTAACCAAAGAGCCTTAGGAACAGAGAACAATACAGCATGGGAACAGGCCGTTTGGCCCTTCAAGCCTGCGCTGCCATACTTTGCCCTTCCGTACTAAAACTGTCTTCACATACACGATCTGTATCCCTCTATTCCCTTCGTATTCATAAATTTGTCCAGGTGCTTCTTGAATGCTGCTTTTTGTGTCTGCTTCCACTAGCACCACCTCTGACAGCATGTTCCAGGAACTCAATGCCCTTTGTGTGAATTTTCTTTGCACACCTCCTTTAAACTCCACTCCACTGCCACCACCGCATCCCCCCCCCCCAACTTTGCACGTTGAACCTGTGTCCCCTAGTAATTGATCTCTCCACCCTGGGAGCAAGCCTCATACTTTCCACTCTATCCATGCCATTCACAATCATGGAACCCCTACAGTGTGGAAACAGGCCATTAGGCCCAATGGGTCCTTACCTACCCTCCAAAGATCATCACACCCAGAACCATTCCCCTATCCTATCCCTGCATTTCCCATGGCTAACCCACCTAGCCTACACATCCCTGAACACTATGGGCAATTTACAATCTTTAGACCGTGGGAGGAAACCAGAGCACCCAGTGGGAAACCCATGCAGACATGGGGAGAATATGCAAACTCCACACAAACAGTCACCCGAGAGTGAAATCGAACCCGGGTCCCTGGTGCTGTGAGGTGGCAGTGCTAATCGCTGAGCCATCGTGCCACCTTAAACAAAGGCACCCAGTGTGGGGCAAGAGCCCACGACCTTGAAATTAAGAGTCTCGTGCTCTACTGATTGAGCTAGACAAGCAATCTATGACCTTCTATTAGGTTGCCCCTCAACCTCCTGCATTCCAGTGAAAACAAACCTCGTCTGTCCAACCTTCCTTCATAGCTAAAATCCCCCATACTAGGCAACATCCTGGTGAACCTTTTCTGTACCCTCTCCAAAGCATCCACATCCTTTTGGTAGTATTCCAAGTGTGGCCTGACTAAAGTTCTATAAATCTATAGCATAACTTCTCTATCCTTATATTCAAAGCCCCTTCCAATGAAGCCAAGCATGCGGTGAGCCTTTTTTAATGCCTTATCCACCTGCACTGCCACCTTCAGTGATCTGTGGACCTGCACACCCAGGTCCCTCTGCATATCAATACTCCGAAGGGTTCTGCCGTTCACTGTATAATTTCTATCTGCACTTGATCTTCCAAAATGCTTTACCTCACATTTGTCCAGATTAAATGCCATCTGCCATTTTTCTGCCCATGCCTCCAACTGATCTATATCCTGCTGTATCCTCTGACCATCCTCCTCACTATCTGCAACTCCACCAATCTTTGTATCATTTGCAAACTTACTAATTAGAATTGCTACATTTTCGTCCAAATCCTTTATGTAGATCATGAACAGCAGAGGTCCCAGTACTGATCTCTGTGGAACGCCACCAGACACAGCCCTCTATTCTGAAAAGCATTCTTCCACCGCTACCCTCTGCCTCTTGTGACTGAGCCAGTTCTGTATCCATCTTGCCAGCTCATCCTTGATACCATGTGACATCATCTTTTGTACAAGTCTGCCACGAGGGACCTTGTCAGAGTCTTTACTGAAGTCCATGTAGACAATATCAACCGTTTTTCCTCATCAATCATCAATCACCATTGTCACCTCCACAAACTTGATCAAGTCAGTGAAGCACAACCACCCTGCTCAAAACCATGCTGTTTATCGCTAATAAGTCCATTTGCATCTAAATGCATATAGATCTTAGCCCTGAGAATATTTTCCAATAAGTTCCCTTCTACCAACGTCAGACTCACAGGCCTGTTATTTCCAATACTTTCCCTGCCACCCATCATAAACAGTGGGACAACATTGGCTATTCTCCAGTCCTCTGGGACCTCACCTGTGGCTACAGAGGATACAGAGATGTCTATCAAAGCTCTAGCAATTTGTTCTCTAGCTTCCCTCAATATTTTGGGTTAGATCCCATCAGGACCTGGGGGCTTATCTACCTTAATACTTTTTAAGATGCGCAACATCTCTTCCTTTTTAATAGCAACTTGGCTTAGAAACTCAACACTCCCTTCCCTGAGATCATTCTCCACCAATTCCTTCTCTTCAGTGAATACTGACGCACAGTATTCGTTTAGGACCTCTCATACCTCTTCTGGCTCCACATATAGATTCCCTCCTTCATCCTCAAGTGGGTCAACCTTTTCCCTGGCTACCCACTTGCTTTTTATATATGTATAAAATGCGTTGGGATTCTCCTTTAATCCTGTTTGCTAATGACTTTTCGTGACTCCCTTTAGCCCTTCTAATTCCTTGTTTAAGTTCTTTCCTACATTCCTTATATACTTGAAGGGCCTCATCAGTTCCCATCCTCCTAGACCTTGCATATGCTTCCTTTTTCTTTCTGACCAAGGTCATAACATCCCTGGTCATCCAAGGTTCATGTAACTTACCATATGTATCCTTCATTCTTGCAGGAGTGTGCCTCTTCTGAACGGTTATCAACTGCCATTTGAAATACTCCCCCGTGTTTGATGTAGATTTACCCTCAAACAGCTGCTTCCAATTAAAAGCATCCAGTTCCTGCCTAATATTGTTGTAGTTCACCTTCACCCGAGGATTGGTGTTATCCCTGACCATGAGTATCTTAAAACTCATGGTATTAGTGTCACTACTCCCGAAATGCTCTCCCACTGAAATGTCATGCAGCTCCCGGGCTCATTTCCCAAAACCAGGTCCAGTATAACCCCTTCCCTGGTTGGACTGTTTACATATTGTGTCAAGAATCCCTCCTGAATGGTCCTTACACATTCTGCCCCATCCAAGCCCCTAGCATGTAGTAAGTCCCAATCAATATGTGGGAGGTTAAAATCACTCACCATGACAACCCTGCTGTTTTTACATTATTACAAAATCTGATTACATTTTCTCTCCTCTATCTCACGCTGGCTGTTGGAAGGCATGTAGTATACCCTTGGCATTGTGACTTCACCTTTCCTATTCCTGAGTTCTACCCATACTACCTTGCTGCGCAAGTCCTCTGATGTATCCTGCCTTAGTACAACTGTGAGAAACTCCTTTACCAGTAATGTAACTCCCCTACTCCTTTTATCTCCCTTTCTACCACACCTGAAACTTATAAATCCTGGGACATTCAGCTGGCGGTCCTGTCCTGCTTTCAGCCAAATCTCTGTAATCATAATAATGTCATAGTTCTGAGTGCTAACTATAGTTCTAAGTTCATCTACCTTGCCTATTACACTTCTCTCTTTGAAACACATGCATTTCAGACCACCACCCTTGCTCTTTTCAGCAGTGTTTCCCTTCCTGTTCTTGTTCTTAGTATTGCTTGCCTTGGTTTCTACTTCTCCCTCAATTTCTGCATCTATTACCCTATGCTCCTGGTTCCCATCCCCCTGCCTCACTAGTTGAAACCCTCCCCAACCACTTTACCAAGTATTCCCCCCCACCAAGGATATCAGTCCTAGTCCTGCCCAGGTGTAACTTGTCCAGTTTGTACAGGTCCCACCTGCCCCCTGAACTAGTCCCAATCCCCCCACAAATCTGAAACTGTCCCCTTCACACCATCTTTTTCAGCCACGTGTTCATCCAATATATCCTGCTGTGACTAGCTCGTTGCATTGGTTGTAATCCTGAGGAGGTACCTTTGAGATCCTACATTTCAACTTTCTTCCTAGTTTTCTATATTCTGCTTTTTAGGACCTCATCCTTTCATTTAAACTTATGTTGTTAGCACTAACATATTACCATGACTACTGGCAGTTCACCTTCCCCCTCCAGAATGTCCTGCAGCCACTCCGAGGCATCCAGGACCTTAGCACTAGGGAGGCAACACACCTTCCTGGACTGTCATTTGCGGCCATAGAAAAGCTTGACTGTTCCCCTTCACAACTGATATAAACTTTGGTACAAACAACTTTAAGAATGAGCGGACACGTTTAAAAGAAAAAGCATGTGAGCTCCTAAATCTTAAAAATAGTAAAACTCAGTAGAGGTAAACAGCCAATCTTAATGATAGACTGAGACAAATTATTGATTACGCTGCAAATAAGTTGCAATTTTGCGCACTCTTGATTAAAGACAAGGCTACTTAAAAGTGTATAAAAGAGATTCAATAGGATGGTACCAGACTTTAGTTATGAAGTGGTACTAGAGCAATTGAGGATCTTACCATTGGAGCAGAGAACTGAAGATCTGCCTTAAATTCTCCAAAAGTATGAAGCAACATGAGAAAAATATGGAGAAACCTATGGTTGATGATTAAGTGTTGATAGAATAAAGGGAGAGTTAGAATATGGTTTCTTCTGTAAGCAAAACGTTGTTACGACATGGAATTCTCCATCCACGACTATGGTGACAACAGAATGATTTTTAAAAGAAAATTGTAAATATAATTGAAAAAGGAATTTCAGTGGGTATGGGGAGGAGAGATAGTATGGTGCTAATGGATATTTCTTTGAGAATTGCTTTGAGAACTCCACGCATGCTGTAAAATAGTGATTTATCACATTCCTGAAGGGGACATTCCATTATCTATAATTTTATCCATCTCCCACTTCTGCAGAATTGAATCTTTTCCTGCTGGCCTTCATGGAAAATATTTTTTGACCTCAGTTGTGCATGAAACACTGTGTCATGCTGTTCTTTAGCATTAGTATCTGTGCTTGTTCCTGTAATCTCCAATCTCAACGCACTTCATGTGTGCTATTGGTTTTTAAAAATGCTCAATGCTTCTCTAGTTGTAGTAAAGTGCCTCATCTAATGAAAAGTGTTAATGAATGCTGAAAAGGGCAGTGATTCTCAACAATCTAAAATTTTGCTGGTTTAGGGAGGGGAATGGGGTGTAGTTGCTCCCTCTGCTGGTCAAACCTTGACCTTATTTATATTCTCAGACATTATATTAGTTGTGTCAATCAATGGCTGTTGTAATTGGTTATTTCTAGTACCTTTTTAATTTTAGAAGTAGTGTATTTCTGTTTCACAAAAGTGTTTGTGAATATTAAAATGCATATGGAGGTTTTGCAATCAGAGATTTTCCTGAATTGTGATGCATTGTGATCTGTAACTGAAGTGTTTTGGGAGTTGGTGTTTTATTGAATAGTTGACTATATTAAACGCTTTGTATTATCAGATGAATCATATTGTTTTTTAATTAACTTCATGACTTTTATTAATGTGTCTTTTGTGAATTTAAGAGGGAGAGAAAAGCAATGTGATGCAACTTGTTCTTGTTAACATCTTTAACTGACACGTTGCCAGTGAGAACTATTTTTTCTAATTATCTACAGTGCTCAGTGTATTTGCCTTCTTACAATACACATTTTTAAAAGTTGTACCTTTATATGCAAATATTGCTAATGCTAGGAACTGTTTACTTTAATGATGATGATGTGGTGGGTTATATTGTCCCTATTTTATCCTTTTCTATGCATCATAAATCTATAAATGGAATAGTACTGATATCTAAATCTTGGAATAGATTTTGTTGATCCTGGTAACAGCAGAATTGACTTTTCTCCCAAGATACCACTTGAGGAGGTGATGACCTTTATTGCCTGTGGCCACTGGTATGAGGGTCACAGCTTGAGGTCAGCAAAAGCTTGTGTGAAACTACAGGGAGACGTCTGTTATCTACCAGCTGTAGACCTGGAATTGATCCTTAATAACTTGTATCTGTGTTTCTTGATAGGCTAAGAAGGTAATGACAATGTAGCAGTTTGATAGTCTAACCAATCAGATTGATGAAGTGAGAACTGAGACTTTGGTGATTGTAGTTATTGCATTTGGTCAAACTGAATATATTCAACCATGGGTGGAGTTCGAATTTGTGTCGAGGCAACTTTAAAGGACTGGTTTTAATTTATGTGGTTAAGTGCAATTAGATATACAGTATTGGTAAGTTAAATGTAGTATGTATTTGATTACTATATTTGTCTTGGTGTAATTTTTGGCTAGCATTATCCTTTGTTGTTTACTGCATTATTTTGAGGAGTTTTATAGCATTTCATAAAAAATTATTTTCAATACATTGATTTATTGCTAACTCGGGGATGACAGTACTAAGGGCTGAAATGTTTTGGGCGCCTTACGTTGTACAGGTCAAAACATCACAATGACAACACAATCGAAGATGTGCGTGAGGTGGTTGTGAACAAAAGTATTCAAGTTATACAAAATAGTTCACAGAAAGTGTCAACACCTTCATATTCAGTGTAAATTTTAATTGAATAGATATACTTTTGGGGTTGAATAATGAATAAAAGTAGACCCATTAAATTAGTTGAATGTAAGTATACTAGTGAAAAATTGTCAACTGGATAGCTTAAGCAATTTATGACTAAGGTCAAGTCATTATTATAAGCACAGAATGTAAGTATTGTTGGAGGATAAATGTTACAACATAAAACTGGATTGACGAATAGTTTGTTGGCTGGGTGCATAGCAACTACAATCTTGGCTCAGGCTTCTGTGACAGATTTTTGGCTGCAGTTGTGAGCTAAATGTTTACAGCTCCACGTGGTTCGAAGTGGTGACATCTTTTACTGCACTAATATAAAACTGTTAAAGTAACTAAATGTCCACTCTGAGATCGACTGTTTTTAAAATTTATCTTTATGACCGAGGCTATTATATCTTTCTTTATAAGGGGCTAGTAAAGATGCCTGTTTAAAAAATATGCCTTTCTTAGATTTTTAAAAATATGGTGCAACGTGTCATTTTTGCTGTATGCCACATTTTGATAGGTAATTTCTAAATTGATATTGCTTCAAAATACAATTTGTTGATATAGAATAAAATCCAACACCTGCCTATGAGGAGTTTCTGGTTCTACTTAATTTTCCAATTAAAGAAGTACAAAATTATGTTCTGTATCTAGAGTTTGTATCATCAAATTTTATATTTTGTAATATTGTGGTATAACATTTTTAGGATGTCATAATTCCACTGCCTAGGTTGAAGCTAATTCAAAAACATACCTATTTTGTATATGAAGATGAGTGGTCATGAGTGCTTCTCATTTACTTACATTGACAGTTTCATATTTTCCAGAACTATTTTCGATTATGAAAATAATTGTTGACATCTGTTAAATCTAGTCGATAATTATATGGTGCGATGCAATGTTCATTCCTAGAACCTAGATTTGAATGATATTGAGATTTATGGGATGACGTTTCCATGGTTACTCATAAATTAACAATTTTTAATTGGCATAATTCAGTTCAATGCTAATTAAGTAATCTCACTAAAGGATCAAATTGATTGATTTTTATTGTCACGGGTACCAAAGTACAGTGTAAAGCTTTGTTTATAAGCAGTACAGGCAGATCATAGTAAGGAAGGATGCACAGATCTAAAAGACTTAGACAGAGGCATATGGGTTACATTGCAGGTATCAATGTTAGAAAGAAACAACACTGCAGAAATTGCAAATGTAACACTGGTACTGCAGAGAGCAATTTACTGAGAGTGCAACACACCTATAAAAAGTTATTTTATATGTATCCAGCTTATTCCATGTGCTTTGCAATTGGTAGCTGATATTTTGAAAGATTCCCAGTTTTCACATTCTTCATACTGAGCTTTTTGTTGATGCAATCAAAAATGTAAATTGAAGCTGTTCCTAAAGATTGCGGTTGTGTGATTTGGTAGTGCCTGATGTGACTCAGTAAAGATGTGATCACTGACTTGTGCCATTTCCTTCAACCTAACTTAGCCTTTGCTCTGGTGTGAGGCTCTAACTACCTGCGGCCACAAAGGTGACGCTTTCCCTCAATTTGTTAATCTTGGCTTCCATATAGACTCAACTGGGAGATATTACCAACATTTCCCTGTGTTGAGCATCCCAGATGTGCACAGGAACCATCTATCACAAAGTAGGATAATTGTCTTCACTGGAACAGGCTGAAAAGGTACAAACCATTGTCTATGCATCCAAGTGACTCTGTAGGCCTACAATATCAATTAGAGAGTTACAGGAACTCCAGTGGCTTCCATTCCATAAATCTGCAGTTAGAGTGTGACGCTGCTTGGACCTTCATTACTTAATGCACACCATTAAAGCACTAACCACAATGCAGCAGTCCTGCAGCAGTTGACCTTATGCTCAATAATTCAAAGCTCCTAGCAGAAGCGCAAGCTGTCTGCTCGGGGATAAAAACTAATGCACGCGTACATATGGGTGATAGCCCCTTTTGCCATCTCAGTATGTGGGCAGGCCACGCCTGTAATGACAAAGCTGCTTGGAATATCATTGAGCATGCATTTGCCTTACTGAAACGATGGTTTCACTGCCTTAACCACTCTGTGAAGCAGGGTGCACCACAATACATGCCAGAGCACTTCTCAAAATTTATGCTGGTTTGCCACATCTTCTATAATCTCCGCTATGACAGTACAGCATACTTTAAGGTGCCTGAAGACTAAACATAGAAGGTGGACCTTGCTGTAGTGTCATCAATCTGGGTTGGCTGGTTCTGATGCAACACAGTCAGGTGGCAGTGGGAAGAGCATGAATGCTGTTATCCTAAGAGATAACATGTTTTGCGTTAGGTCACTGCCACTATCACACCTCAGCAATCTGAGAAGTCTCCCCCATTCCCTCACTGCATTACTTGCCTGAATTGTATATCTCTCGACCTTTTACCATCATCAATGGAAACAGCTTTTCTCATCCACATTACCTAAACCTGTCATAATCTTGTGCATTTCATATCAAATTTTCCCTCAACCTCTAAATTAACCTCCTAGCTTAAATCCAACCTCAGTGGCTGGAAGGAGCTCCAAACTCTGCACAATTCCACTTTCCATCTGGACTATCTGCAGCCCACGTGCTGCTGGTGACTCATCACAAATCCCAACTCTATACTACCCTCTGAAGTGCATCTACTGTCACTATAGATGCACTGGTAGCTGCAGATGTAAGATCAATGGACAGTTCTTTCTCATCACTGCTATGTGGCTGCTCTTTTTCTGTGTGAGTATGTTGTGTTTGTTGAGATGGGAGTTCTTGGGTATCTGAAAGCTTTAAAGCAAAAGGAAAGGATTAGGTTAAGGGATGGGCATGGAAAACAAAGTGAGGAGGTTTTCGGTCACACCTTCTGCACTTTTACTTTGTACCATATCTCGGGGAAAGGATAAAGAGGCAGGTGAGAAGGATCTCAAGGCAGCAACATAATTGCTCTTTGGTCTTGACAATGTGGGACACTGCTTATTCTATTGCGATGCCCTATGATTTGGTGTACCAACTGCTTTATTGAATTCAGTTGTTGGGGTTGAGACAGCACTCTGACCCCACTCTTGACTCTCCCTCCTGTTTATGGATGATCTTTTTCTGCTGGAGTGAAAAGAGATTGGTTGTGTAATGCTTTGTTTGAGTTATGTGCCTGTCATAGTTGAATGTCCAGTGATATGAACCTTGCATTGGTGCGATTGAGTGAGGTGGAGTATTTGAAGTTTAAGTGAGAGTTTCGAGTGCTACTGGGTGAGTGATGAGAAGTGGTGCGTTGAATAGTATGTGAGGTGATTTTAAGGGTATAGGAGGTGGTGATATGAGGATGCATTTGCTGATGATGAGAATGATGTAAAGTTTTGAAACTACTTCAGGCACTGCTGCCAAGTCTTTGAGGACCGGATTTGTGGCAGTAACTTCTATTGCTGCCTGTTTTCTTTTCCTTGAGAGGGTGTAATCTGAGGGCTTCCCCACCACTTGCAGAAGCATTGCCAGCTTTCTTTATGTGATGTCCGCCTTCAACAGACAGGTTGTGAATCATAACCTCAAGCAATCTTTAGTCCTGAGTCTTTCCAATGAAAAAGAAGAGTACGTACATCTAAGTGGTGTTTACAGTTGGTTGGAGAAGGGTCTCTGTTGTCTCTCTCACTCCTTTTGCAGGGTTATCCCACATAGCATTAAAGAAAAAGAATTCTTGATTTCAATACCCATTGAGAATCTCATGGATGAGCATGTAGGTCCACCAGTGAGAATAATCATCGCATCAGCTATTCTTTCACTTGCCATATAAGATTCTTCCTTTCGTAATGATAATTCTTTTAGTTGAATGTCAGATTAACCTAGAATATGTCCACAAGCCATTTATAATTTGTTTTCTCTTAAAATAGTTAAAACATTGCATGTCTTTTGAATTTTCATTTTATTTGATGGGATGGGATTATCTAAACAGAAATGTGATCTGGTACAACTGAGAACCAGACAGTGGGAAGGAATTCAAGCAGTAGTCCCTGTCCTCTAACTTTGAGATCTGAGCATCAGTGAAAGGCTTCCTATTATTGCCCATCTCTAATTGCCATTGGAAATCTGGTGGCAAGCATTGTTCTAGATAGTAGCGCTCTGGAATTAGAAGGTACCATCAAAGGAGCCTTGGCAAATTTTTGCAGTGCATTTTATAGATGATGCACACTGTTACCACTGTAGACTGATGGTAGCGAGAGTGAATGTTTACGATGTTGGGTGGAGTGTCAGTCTTGTGGTCTTCTTTATCCTGGATGATATGTTTTGGATGTTGTTGAAGATACAACCATCCAGGAAAGTCAAGAGTATTTTGTCACAATTCTGACTTGTGCCTTGCAGATGGGAGACATAAAGTGCTGTCCAATTGTGGAATCATATCTGATAGCCGTTCGTTTCAGGTTTTGTGCTGAACAAGCCCATGCTTTCAATGTACTCTGTCTGTTATGAATGTCTAAAGGAGCATGCTGTTTGATTCAACCAGCCCATTTTTTTTCTTTATTCACTCATGGGCCTGGACATCACTTGCTGGCCAGCATATATTACCCATCCGTAGTGCCCTAGACAAGGTGGTGGTGAGCTGCCTTCCAGAGCTGCAGCAGTCTGTGTACTGTTGGTAGACCCACAATGCCATTAAGGAGAGAATTCCAGGATTTTGACCCAGAGATAGTGAAGGAAAGACAATATATTTCTAAGTCTGGACGGTGAGTGACTTGAATGGAAACTTAAAGGTGGTGGTGTTCCCATGTATCTGCTGCCCTTGTCCTTCTAGAGGGAAGTGGTCATGGGTTTGGAAGGGCTGCCTTGGGACGTTTGATAAATTCCTGGAGTGCGTCTTGTAGATAGTACACGCAGCTGCTGTTGAGCATCAGAGCTGGAGGGATTGGAGGTTTGTGAATGTGGTGCCAATCAAGTGGGCTGCTTCTTGGAGTATATGTCCTATTTATCTGGATGCTTGTGAATACTAAAATTCATAGATGCCACTATTCAGTTGTGTGACAGGCAGAATGTGCTGATTGTATTAATAACTGCACTAACAGTCACTTTAAGATATTCAATCATGCTTGTGAAGCACCTCATTTATGCTTGTTTGAAGCTCATCACCATGATCTTTGCATGCAATAGGAATATGTTCAAGTCTTGTGCCATTTTTGAATTATCAGAGCGTTCGGGAAGCCTGTAGTTCCTTGTTTTCCCCATGGCAATGTCTCACCAAAACAGTGTTGACTTGCCAACCAACCAGCACCCTTTTCTGTGGTATAAGTAGTCGTGATTGTTTGAATTTTGGGGGCAATTTCGTACTTTGTCTTGTTGGGTGCAGGATGAAAACCTTTGGCATTATGTTTCTCTTTTCAGTAGTATTGAAGATGAGATTTGCCCTTGTTTTTATTTTTGGACAAACAAAGCTGAACAGTTTTCCATCTGGTCAGGTAGATGACAGTCTTTTAGCTGCCTGGAACACGAGGACTAGAGGTAGGGCTAATACTAGAGCACTAGTTTCAGCATTACAACTGAGGTGTTATCAGGTCCCATATTTTCACTGCATCCAACTTAGCTGTTCTGTCTCTCATGGAGTTGATTGCATTTGAACACAGGGAAAGGAGTAGGCTGTTTAGCCCTTCAGGTCTCTTCTGCCATTTCAAGAAGATGGCAATAGACATGTGACCTAACCTGTTGCCCGTATTTGCCTTGTATCCCTAAATACTTCAGACTAACAAAAATCTATCAATCTCAGGTTTAAAATAATAAATGATCTAGCATCAATTATCATTT
>JAHRHZ010000013.1:12376113-12399453 GCA_024137785.1 Ginglymostoma cirratum | reverse complement strand
CAATCTCAGGTTTAAAATAATAAATGATCTAGCATCAATTATCATTTTGGGAAGGAAGTTTCAAACTTGTACCAGCTATTGAGCAAGAAGTCTTTAATAATTTTATATTTGAGAGTCTGGTTTTAGTCTCTTGTGGACTGTTTTCTACTTTAAGTTGGAACACCTTTAAGAAAGGCACAGGTGATTAGTTAGCAGCTGAAAACATTTAAATGGACACCATTTGCACAGCCTCATAGGGCTGTTGTGGTATAGTGGTAGTGTCCCTAACCTCAAGCCAGGAAACCTCAAACCCCACCTGTCCCAGAGGTATATAATAACATTTCTGAACAGGTTGTTTAGAAAATATCTAGTATAGCCTCACGGAAACTGTAACAGCTGCACTACAAGGCAAACAAGTAGTAAAACTTGGGATGGGAGAGAAAAGTACAGTACAATAAAAGCCAAACGTGGTCACACTTTGGCAATAAGGTAGCAGATCTGAACCAGTTCGGATATGATTGGATATCAGAGCTCCAGCAGTAAATTAGACCCTTGAGGGAAAAGGGTGGAAAACTTATTTGAATGGTGCAGAACCCAGGCTGATAGGCTGGAAGTAATAAAATTGAAGTACATACCAGTAAAACAAGTATCACTGCAGTTAGAAAACAAGCATAAGATTCTGCAAAAGTTTAAAATGAGGCCATATTTCATATTGAATTTGAGAATATTGGAAACAAATTTAAACATTGTAAGTCCACTGCAGATGAAAACCAGCAATAAAGCATTTCAGAGGAGACAAAAATTTTATTAGAAAATCAGAATATTTTAATTGTGGAAAGAAGAGTCAACTAGACTTGTTAGCTTGCTGTCTCTCCAGGGATGCAAGTCTAAATAGAAGACAAACTAGTAGAATAGCAGATTTAAAACATTACTGAAAGTATATAGGTGGAAAATACACAATAATAAGCCTAATTACCGCGTCAATGAGAAATAGACAAAAGCATTCTAATTCCTGGCAGATTTGACATCAGCGATGGTTCCTGCAAGTTGCAGGAACAGCAACTCATATTCTGCTTGGGAACCCTGCAGCCCAATGGTATCAATGCGGACTTCACAAGCTTCAAAATCTCCCCTCCCCCGATCGCATCCCTAAACCAGCCCAGCTGGTCCCCTCCTTCCTCCCAACTATCCCCTCCTCCCACCTCAAGCCCCACCCCCATCTCCTACCTACCAACGTCATCCTGCCCCCTTGACCTGTCCGTCCTCCCTGGACTGACCTATCTCCTCCCTACCTCCCCACCTACAATCACCTTTACTGGCTCCATCCCCGCCTCTTTGACCTGTCTGTCTCCTCTCCACCTATCTTCTCCTCCATCCATCTTCTATCCACCTCCCCCTGCCTCCCTATTTATTTCAGAAGCCCCTTCCCCTCCCCCATTTCTGAAGAAGGGTCTAGGCCCGAAACGTCAGTCTTCCTGCTCCTCTGATGCTGCTTGGCCTGCTGTGTTCATCCAGCTCTACACCTTGTTATCTCAAGTTAATCGCACTGCTGCATTTAGTATGTCCTGCAGCTGATGTTGTAAATAACCAAAAAATAAAAAGATGGAGAGACTTTTGATGATATGATAAAATCTTTCAACAATTACTCTAATTTAAGAATAAATAGAAGTCTTGAATGGGCAAGATTTAACATAACAATTCAACTTTAAGGAGAAATGTCGATAATTTTGTTAATGATCTCTAAAGTTTACTTGACTTCTAGGAGTATGATGTCTTGCAATTAGAATTCATAAGAGAAAAAATTGTTGTCAAGAATATTTGTTCAGATCATTTAAAGTTCAAGGGAAATCTAACTTTGGTAAAAGCTATCCCAGATCAATTTGGAAGCAGAGGCTTCCCATCAAATGGGGAAGTTAGGTATGGTTTGAAGATAGTCAAGTCTCTTTTGGAAAAATTAAGATATCTTTTACAGCTCATTAAATTACTGGCCCATATACTCCAATATGGCTTATCATTATCAGAATTATTGATGGGGAGAAAACTGAATACTCCATCTTACCAGAACGGTTAATTCCACCATTAAGTCCGAAGGATTATAAAAATTCTTTTTAACAAAGCGCAAAACTTATCAACTTCGCCAGGCTATTCACTAGCTGTGCAATAGTTGAACCAAGGACAACAGGTGTGGATAAGGGACCTCTACAGGAATATATGGTTGCCCAAGGGTGGGCAGACTTGCAACAATAGTAAATTGCCCATACAGCAGAGGGTGTTTTAAGGTAGAGCCTTAAGGATTTTTGCATCGTTGTACAGCCATTGTCCGTTAATGCTTTACTGGGGCAAACACAGTGAGAAATGAATGGTATTGGTTCATAGACTACTCGAGCTAATGATCAACATCAAACCAGCAGTCCTCAAGCCAACAACCTACTGTTCTTCTAAATTTGAAGCAAGTGTGCTACGGAAGAATTGTGAAGCCTTCAAACTGCTTTGACGTCTGAGATTTGAGGGGAGAAGGAGTAGTGATGAACATAATATTGTTCTCTATACCTCTCTATAATTGGTTAATAAGAAGAACCAATGGGGATAGATGTATAAAGTAATGGAAATGAAAGGGTTAATCTGAGCTAAGCTGTTTGTCTGCCCACTCTGATCTGTAAGGCAGCCACAATGTGGAGCATTGGGCATTTTGGGCAAAGAATGCAAAGAACATTACAACACAGGAACAGACCCTTGTGCCCACCAAGACTGCGGCAACACATGATGCCTTCCTAAACTAAAAAAGCCTTTTGCCTCTGCGTGGTCTGTACCCCTCTCCCTGCCTGTTACTATATCTGTCAAGGTGCCTCTTAAAAGTTGCTATTATATCCGTCTCTACCACCACCTCTAGCAATGCATTCTAGGCTCTTACCACCCTCTGTGTGGGGAAAAAAACTTGCTTTTCACGTCTCCTTTAAACTTACCCCCTTTTTGCCTTAAACCTACGCCCCTTAGTAATTGATATTTCCACCCTGGAGGAAAAAGAATGTGACTATTGATTCTATTCGTGCCTGTCATAATTTTGTAAACTTCAATCAGGTCACCCCTCATTCTTCAACATTCAAATGAAAGCCATCTAAGTTTTTCCAATTGCTCCACATAGTTGATACCCTCCAAAACAGACAACATCTTGGTAAACTGTTTCTGTATCCTCTCCAAAGCCTCCACATACTACTTGTAGTGTGACAACCAGAAATGTACACTGTATTCCAAATGTGGCCTAACTAAAATTCTATACAATCACAATATGACTTGCAATTTTTAATACTCTAAGGCCCCAACCGAGGAAGGTAAGCATGCTATATGACTTCTTGACCATCTTATTAAACATGTTGCCACTCTCAGGGAACTGTGAAACTTTAAACCTCGACCCTCTGTGTATTGATGCTACAAAGGGTTCTGCCATTCAATGTGTACTTCCCACCTGTATTAGATTTTCCAAAATGCATCACCTTGCATTTGCCCGGATTAAACACTATCTCCGATTTGTCTGCCTGAGTCTACTGCCAGTCTAGATCCTGTTATATCCTCTGGCAATCTTCCTCACTATCCACAGCTCCCCAATCTTTGTGTTGTCTGCAAACTTACTAATCAGGCCACCTCCCTTCTCCTCAAAATCATTTATATATATATATTGCAAACAACAGGGGCCTCAGCACTGATCCCTGCAGAGTATCACTGGTCCCACATCTCCAATCAGAAAAACACCCTTCCACTGCTACTGTTGTCTTCTATGACAAAGCCAGTTCTGTATCCATCTTACCAGCTCACCACAGTTCTGTGTGATTTTATCCTTTTGTGTTGGCCTGGCATAAGGGACCTTGTCAAAGGCTTTGCTAAAGTCCATATAGACAACATCTACTACCTGGCAATTGGAGGCAGTTTGGGCAGATGTCACTTGGAATCTGGCATGGCTTTCTAATGGTGGCGCATGTCTTACCTAGTAACAGATACTATACCCAAGAGTTAATGTAACCCACGTATAGTTACTTAGATATAATAAACTGCATCTTACTATCAAAGATGAGAGCTTATTTGACTGAGAGTTATTCATGGATCATCCTCCACCAGATGTTTACTAAATCCCTAGGCTAGCATAATAAGAAGGCTTGGTGGCAGCACTGTGCCCTGTCCATAAGTTATTTATAGCCATGCAATCACATCACTGTTATAACATTGTCCTCCTTGCATCCATGCAGAACGGAAGTGGTCATCCCCTTGTGGGTGAGTTAAAACTTCAGTATACTTGTAAAATACTGTTTGTGCCAATGGGATGCTGGAGAGTGTCAGCTATTGAAGACAGGTTGGACAGTCTGAGGTTGTTTGCCATAGAGCAGAGACGATTGAGAGGGATATTATTGAGATGTTTACAATTGAGGGGTTTAGATAGGGTAAACAGGAAGAGGCTTTACCCTTGATGGAAGGATCAGTGAACAGTGGACATAGGTTTAAACCAAGATGCAGAAGATTTAGAGGAGATATGAGAAGAACCTTTCACCAAGAGGGTGGTTGGAATCTGGAACTCACTGTCTGTAAGGCAAAGGCAGAAACTCTTATAACATTTAAGAAGTACTTAGACATGCACTTGCAATGCCAAGGCATACAAGCCTGTGGACCAAGTGCTGGAAAATGGGATTAGAATAGATGTGTGGTTGTTTTTGACTGACATAAAAGCAATAGGCTGAGAACCTTTTCCTGTGCTGTAAATTTCTCTGAAATCATTTAGCTATGCTTTTGTTGAATTTTGAACTTGTTTCAAACATAACATTTACTGCTGTTGGGTCCTGGTGTTGCAGTAATTTTTGATGATTTACTGACAAGTACAAATGCGTTTCCCTAAACTGTACCAATGTTAATCTCCTGAGGTGGAGAATAGTTGGGAAACAAACACATCAAGGAAGGTGATACTTTTTTATGATATTTCCAAAGTAACCCAGAAAATAAATAGCAATGTAAAGGTGTATTTATGTAAATGTACTTCCCAGTTTTGTCTTAATATGAAGCACCATTGTTAACTTAGTATCTTTCTTAAACTGGCTCTGGAATCAAATGTGTTAGACTTCCTTCTATCTCTGGCAAGTCCCTAACTTTAGATTTAGGCTTATTTATTCTGTAATGGCAATGTAACATTAACTGCTTTTAATTAGATCCTTTTCCACTTTCACCATTAAGTAGGGAAAATGATTTTCTGTAAGATTGTACTTGTGTCCTCTGTTTTTGCATTCAATTTAAATTAACCTGCATGCCTGTAAAGGTTTTATGCGAGTGGATCACATACAATCATTGAAACCCTAAGGTGTAGAAAGCGGCCGTTTGGCCCATCAAGTCTACACCGACCATCCAAAGAGCATGGAATTGAATCCAGGCCCTTGGCACTGTGCCGCCACAACGTGTCCTTTTGATTTTCTCTCTGACTAAAATATATTTAATATTTCACTGAGCCCCGAAGTGGTGGAAATTACCTCCTTGTCTGAAAACTCCATTAGTGTCAGTTTTGAAGACAGGCTGTGCAAATTTCATATTTTTGCAAAATGTTTGGAAAAGTTTTCTTTGATCGTGAATATTTCCAAAATTCCCTTTTCACTGTCAACTATGTTCACTATTAGTTTTGGGGTGAGGTGGGTGTGGGGGTTTGATTTTGGATCTTACCTGAGGTTTGACATAATCTGCTGGCCAGCTTGGCAAAGCGGGCCCGACAATTCTGTGGTCCTGCCCTCAGATAAATTTGGCACGCAAGTAGTAAGGTGCTAAACTTTGTCAGAAAGGCGAGTGTTGTAGAGACAGGGGTCACAACTGCAGAGTTGAAGAGACAGAAATAATAATTGAACACTTGTCTTTAGTAGCTTCTCAGCTTTGTCACCCATGGAATCTGCATGGCACACATTCTGACCTAAAATGTCAATTTCAGTTCTATTTATGTCAAGGACCCTAATTTGCATACTAACGTAGGCCTCCAAACTGGAACAGTCAGGCGATTTGGACACCCAGTGGCAAATGCCTTTCTAAATTGTTCTGGTCTGTTTGTAATGTAATAGGACAGTTACAAAACAGCCTCAAAACAAGTTTGGTAGCCTTCTATTTAGGCCGGGGAATGACAGTGAAATTGTATTCTGTTTCTTTCTACTCTTTAGATTTTGCAGTTGGAATTAGTAGCTACTCGACAACAAATACAGCCCATCATATTTCAAGAACAAATACAGCATAAAGGACTGCTATTTTCTGCCTAGTGAGAGTGTGTTACAAAAACTGCTCTTAACTCCTTATTTGCCCTCATGAAATAAACCTGCTATATCAATGAATTTTAATGATACGCTAAATTGAATTTTATTAAATATTTAATGAACAATTCTCCTGTGCATATTAACACAGAACGTTAACTGTGCTTAAATTTTTAATTATTTTGTAGGAGGATCGGATGATTCTGACAGCTGTGAAGAACCTTTGGAAGATAGTATTTCACTAGCATCTGAACGTTATGATAATCATGAAGAATCTGCAGGTGATGGTATGTGTTATTACAGATCTATGTACAATCTGGAATTTACAGTTTTTATTTAAAGTCTATGGAATCTAGGACTCCAGTTTGAAGATATTCTTGAGAAAACCAGATAAGCTGCAATTTTAAAGTGATATTGAATTGGGTCCCTGTTGGAAGGCAGCAATGTGGAATTGAAGAGCTCTCTCTAGTGGTATTCAATGTGTATACAACTGAGAAGAGTAGCTGCATCACAAAAATGTAAAAACGTGGTTTTAATATGAACCTCAGGTTAAAATGTACTTGTCAAGCTTATAGACAGTATCAGTTGCTGAAAAGTAAAAGGAAGTTTTAACTTTTAGTGCATAATTTTTTTCTGTTACACTGAGCAATTACAAAAATTAGTTTCAGAAGTGTTATGTATCCTAATTGACAAAATTCTGACTATGGATTTATAACATATATTAAATCATTGACAATATCTTTATTTAAATGACCAGCCATTGTATGCAATAGGGATTAATCAAATGATTAAGACAGCAGATCCTTTACATAACCAAAATTTATTAATGCAGTTTTTAAAATGCAAGGCTACATTGCAGACCACATTTTGTTGGGAGTTATGTTATCATAGAATCATAGAGTCAATCATAGAATCCCTACAGTATGGTAGCAGACCATTCGGCCCATCAAGTCCATACCCAACCTCTGAAGAGCATCCCACCCAGACCCACCCTCCCTACCCTATCCCTGTAGTCCTGCATTTCCCATGGTTAATCCATCTAGCCTGCAGATCCCTGGATACTATGGGCAATTTTAGCATAGCCAGTCCAGCTAACATGGAGATGCTTGGACTGTGGGAGGAAACTGGAACACCTGGAGGAAATCCACGTAGACACAGGGATAATGTGCAAACCCCACGCAGACAGTTGCCCAAGGCTGGAATCAAACCCAGATCCTTGGCACTGTGAAGCAGCAGTACTAACCACTGAGCCATTGTGCTACCCCATGTTATGATTTTAATGGAATTATTCCAGAAATATTTTCCACTCTTATTAAGACAAGCATATTCTATCTGAACCAGTGTGCAAATCTTGCAAGCAGAACGTGCAGATTACTGAAACATTATATTAAATGAAATAAAATTTTCCAATATATCCAGAAATCCCATTGTATACAGTAATATAACTGGTGTTTTGTATAACTGGAAAGCTTGCTAAGGACTCGTAGTTAAACAAAGAAACCAATGATGTTGCAACTTGATAATTTACTTTGCTAATAGATATCATAGATTATAAAGCTGTCCCTACCCTACAGTTTATCTTGTATCAGTTGCTGATCTCTGACACTCATTTCTTAAATGAAAACTAAACATGGAGTTACAGTTTCTCTTCCATAGAACTTTTTTATCCAGTAAAGATTGCTTATTCAAAGAGTATATAAACGAAGGAAAAAGAAACCAGGACAAAAACAGAAACAGTACTTCATTTTAAATTGAGGTGGCTTAGTCTTTTTGGGATGAGTTACAGAAATAAACTGTGTCTCAGGAATTAGTTGAATATTAGCATTTTAGCACGTCATTGCTATGTTTGTCTAATGTGTTTCATAAACTTCCACATTTGAAAGTAGCTGAATATATTCACTTAAAAATATAGGTTGGTTAAGGACTAACAATGATTAACATTTTTCTTTGTGGCCAAGAATTGAGTGCAAGTTAGTTTAACTCATACTCCTCCCCCAGAATTACTTTGGATATATCTGTTGCAATTTTGTTGATTTTGAAATTTCCTGTTGTCAACATTGGAATACTGACCAGAAATTTATTTTTAAACTAAACTAAAATTGCCCCCATAATTTTTATACATAGTTTGAAAATTACTAGAACTTTACACTGAATGTTTCAACTGAAGAGGATTATAAAATCTTCAGCAAAGATTATACTTGATTCAAAAGTAAAAGCTCGTGATTCATCGTTAACTGGAATTGTGTGATCTTAATTCCTATTTATAAAATCTGTAGTTCTTGCTGACTTGAAACATTTAGCAGGATTATGCTTATGGTGAGGAATGGCATCAGAAATGTAAATTGATGTTAATATGTTAGTGTTATAGATGCCTGCATGTGGCCCATATCCCTCCAAACTCTTCCTATTCATGTACTTATCCAAATGTCTTTTAAATTTTGTAACTACCTACATCCACCATTTCCTGTGGCAGCTTATTCCACATATGAACCACTCTGTGTAAAAATGTTGCCCCTTGTTCTTTTTAAGTCTTCTCCTTTCACCTTTAAAAATGTACCCCCTTGTTTTGAAAACCTCACCCTAGGCAAAAGACACCTGCTAGTCACCTTATCTATGTCCCTCATGATTTTACAAACCTCTTTAAGGTCACCCCTCAACTTCCTATGCTCTAATGAAAAAAGTTCCAGCCTATCAAGTCTACTTCGATAGGTAAAGCCCTCCGTTCTTGGCAATATCTCTCCAATTTAATAATATCCTTCCTATAGCAGGGTGACCGGAGCTGTAAACAGTATTCCAGAAGAGGCCTTCCCAACATCCTGGTACAACATCAACATGATGTCTCAACTCCTATCCTCAAAGGTCTAAGCAATGAAGGCAAACATGCTAAATGCCTTCTTAACCACCCTGCCTACATGTGTTGCAAATTTCAAAGAATTATGTACCTGAACCCTAGGTCCCTCTGTACTACACCACCACTTAATGCCTCACCATTAATTGTATATGTCCTGCCCTTTGTTTTACAAAAATGCAACTTATATTTTACCAAATTAAACCCAATCTGCCACTCCTCAGTCCATTGACCCAATTGATCATGATCACTAATCTTAGAAAACCTTCATCACTGTCCACTATACCACCAATTTTGGTGCCATCCACAAACTTACTAATCATACGTCCTAAATTCTCATCCAATTTTTTTTTATAAATGACGAACAGAAGTGGTCCCAGTAGTGATCCCCAATGGCCACAAGCCTCCAGGCTGAAATACAACCCTCCACCACCACCCACTGTCTCCTACCATCAAGCTAATTTTGTGTCCGGTTGGCAAGCTCACACTGAATTCCATGTAATCTAACTTTACTAATTAGTCTACCATGTAGAACCTTGTCAAATCCTTTACGAAGGGTCTATGGAAACAACGTATGTCGCTGTGCATCAATCTTTTTAAGTTCCTTCCTCAAAAATCTCAATTAAGTGGTTTTGTATTTCAGTCATGTATGAACCACCATTGAAATATAGGTCCCTAATCAGAATGAAAGTGCATATGTTGAATCAAAGTTTCTGTGGGCTTATAATGCTCAAAATATGATATGCAGTTGTGTACATCATAATATTAGGTGCATACGGGTTTGGTCTCTTCCTAACTGATTCATTTTTCCATAACCAACCTGCTACAAATGTGTACGGCAAAATCATCTCTGCATTTTCCATGATTTTCCAATGTAAGCTTTAAATGAGTAAGGATTCACATGCAAATATTTATTAATAAAATCTTCCTGAAGAGTTGCATTCAAGTAAAATTGCACACTAATTGATCCATGCCTAATTTTCATCTCTGCTTGTGTACATTACATTGTTGTATTCTTTGATGTAATGGTTATTTTACATAGAAAGTCACGCCATGGTGTTTATTATTTGTTCCTATGTGAAGTACTATAGAACAACAATTTTTTTGGCACGACATTCTGCTATAAAATCTAAAGCAGAAATGTCAACCTAATGCAACTAGTAAAATTAAGTGATCTGGGGTCTGATGCTCAAGTTTAAACCTAGTCAAAATCCACATCATGATGACTGGTGCAAATAATTGATTTTGCAAATAGTTTGCAAATCAGTGTGTCCATTCTTCCTGTCTTAAGTCTCAGTAACTTTGTAGTGAATTTCAGCTATTTAATCTTGAATTTAAATTCTTTGTTCCACAGTAACACTTATGTTGTTTACTACTTAGGGGGTCAGTATATATTCAAACCTATGCATTAAAGATTCGTATATCCTTTGTTCTGAAATGCAATTAGTACCATTATGCATTCTGTAATCTCTGTTGAATCTATGACATTGATTTCAGTGCAGGCATTGTATCTGGCTTTTGTCGCAACCATTGAAAAGAAGCTGGGTATATCTCAAACATTGAGAAAGAAATCTAGCTTTGCACTGAACTCTGTCTACAAACATCCATTTATGTTTAGACAAGCTCATGTTTACTGTCTTCAAATATAGTGCTAGCTTATTTTAGATGGAATAGTTAAATTTGTAGTGGTTTTATATCTTTAATATAAATATAAGGTGGCCATAGAAGACTGATCTTTTCATCCTCTGATATTTTGTGTTATTCAAATCAGTAGGAATAAACTCGGTAACCACAAGCCAATCAGCCTAACACCAATGGTGGGAAAACTATAAGAGTCTATAAGCACAGTTATTTCTCACTTGGAAAAATATGAGTTAATAGACGACAGCCAGCACGGATTTGTTGATCATCTTGACTAACCTGATTTCCGTACTCTGAAGTAATAGTGATAATTGATAAAGATAGTGTTGTGGTTGTAGATATGAAGTTTCAAAAGGCATTTGATGATGCATCAAGTAACAGGTTTATTTGGAAAATAGAAGTATCATGTGATGGTGAGTGTACAGTGATAACATGAATATGTAACTTGCTGAAGGACAGAAGGTAATGGTAAGCATGTTTTCTGACTGGGAAAAATGTACATAATGCAGTCTCCCAAAGGTGATATTAGGATCATTGAATTTGGATTCAAGTATAGACAGTACAATTTAGAGGTTTGGCAGCATGGAAAATAGTAAAAAAGATAGTAGATATCAAAGAAAATATACTGGTAGAATGAGCAGGCATGTGGCAGATGCAATTTAATCTGGCTATGTGAAGTGGTAATCTTTGGAAAAAAGATTGTGAAAAGGCACTGTATTGCACATGGTACGATTTTGAAAGGGATGCAAAAGCAGAGGGACCTGGGACTTGCATTCGCAATTCTTTACACATTATCAGTAAGTTCTCAGTTGGAGTATTGTACAATTCTGGACACCAATCTTAAGTAGGATTTTAAGTCTTTGGAGTGAATATAGAGGAGATTCAACAGGATGATTCCATTCCATGGGTGCTTTGTCTGAAAGCAGCTCCTTGTCTTCTCTGCTGATGCTTCAGGCAGGGGAATAAAAGAGTTCATTTAAGTAGAGAGATTATTTTCCACAGAGCAGTTGAGGTCTGGCCTCGTATTCATATTTACTAGATGAGGCATTTTGATAGAGGAGGTAGGGAAGAAAATGTTTCCTCTGCAAATTGTCGGTAACCAAAGGCCATAAGATTAAAATTATTGCCAAAAGTGGTAAAGGTAAAATCGGAGATCTCTTAAGGTGATTGCTAAGCCCTGAAATGTATGACCTGAAAGTGTGGTGGAATCAGATTCCATCATAACTTGCAAAAGGCAATTAGATCTGCATTTGAAGGGGACTAATTTTGCATGATTGTGGGCATAAATCTATGACGTGCAACTGAGTTGAATAGCTCTTTTTCAAAGAGCTCGCCCAGGAATAACAGAGCAAATAGTATCTTTCTCTACTGTAAGCCTATCATTCTATCTATTGGTGTGAAAATTATCAAATTAGTACAGATAAATCTATATTTTAAAACAAACTTTGGATGTTGTAATTGGCATTGTATGTTTAAAATGTTTCTGGATAATGAGCTACGTCTAACTGGAAAGAATTTGCTGGTAGAGTAAGTAAGTTCAAGCATGTGTTAGTGCTGCAACTTTAGGTGTCGACATCATGGGCTAATCTCTGTATTTTGCCAACGTTTACATGAGTAGCAATGACAATACCAGCCATGACTTTCTGAAATGGTAGTCCTGTTGATGACAACTTGCATATGGAGATAACCTAAAGATGGGTATTGAAGGTTTTTAGTGATGCTGCTATGACTGTTGCCCTTGACAACTTGTTCTGTTGTGTAATTATCCTTCAAAAGCTTTTTTCTACTTAGAACAATACATGAATGTAGCAGTTAAAAACAAAATGCTGAAGAAACCCAATGTGTTTGGCAATATCTGTGGGGAGAGAAACAACATTCATATTTCAAATCCAACATGACTGCTCTTCAGAACCAAAAGGGTTTCAAAAATGGTGGTTTTTATGCTCTTTCGGGAGGAGTGAGTGAAACAAACGTTGAGGATGCCTGGACCTAATGATGGTGAAGGAGGGTTGCTAATTCTGATGAAGGAGAGATGGGGATATGAAATGGGTGTGAAAAGGAGAAAGTGCCTGCTGTGCTGAGAGCAAAGTCAATAGGACACAGGCTGCGAGTGTGTAAGTGAATGGAGGAAACGGGTCATTCCCTGAAGTTGTAGGATTCAATATTGAGTCCTAGGTTCTGTAAAATACCTCAGCAAAAAATGAGGTGCCGTTCTTCCAGCTTGCATTGTGCTTTGTTGGAATGCTGTATCAGGCCTAGGATGGAAATGTTAGCATGGGAGCAAGAGGATTTGTTGAAATAGCAGTCAACTGGAGGTTTGGGGTTATTCCTATGGACAGTGAAAAGGTGTTCCGAAAAACAGTCGCCAGTCTGTTTAGTCTGTATTCGGTCTTGTCAATGTAAAAGAGAGTGCTTTGTGTGCAGTGACTACAGCAGTCTAATTTGAAAGAAATGCACGTACAACATGGATATGAAAAGACAAAATGTACTTATAATGTATAAAATATCAGTGAAGTCAGAAATGTTCAGGCATAAATAAAAGAAAAAGCTTTGATGCAAATCTCTTTGTAGCAATGTTGACACTACTTTTGTCTTTGCTTTTTGACTCAGAAGTAGCTGGTCCTTAATTTTTTAACTTATTTAAAACCACATGATATTTTATGTTGAATTTAACCCATTCTTAGCTACAAATATAATGCAAGCCCTTAATAAACATTCAGTTGACTCCTGTAATGCCACTTAAGGTGAAAGCAGATATTGGTCTTCAAATGTATGGTTTCCAATTTCATAATTGGAATATTTTGTCTCCATTGCAATGCCTTTGACTTTAATCATTCATAAATAAATTCATAATGGCGCACTTCTATCTTGTATTAGTGCTGAGAAGTAGAATCGCAAATATCCGTGTGTGACTGGTACTAAATATGGACACAATTTATTATCTCCAATTATCAGGATCTCTTCTAGTCAACTTGTAAACACATTGAAAATGGCACCTGTTCTTTAAACTTCCTTTGGATCCTAGTTGATTATTCTAAAGGAACATAATAGATGCATTTGTACTATATTGAAGATCTGCTAAAGCATCACATTTCTGCAGGTTTGTATTTGTGACCAAGATTGAACATGTCTGGGTCAATTATGAGGAAGTTCTGTGGCAGTTCTTCTGCATTTCCACTTCCTAACTATATATAGCCTTCAACCCAAATACACAACACTATACTTTTTTTACATCATAAGTCTATTCAAATTGAAGCAATTTATATGCTAAATCAGGTTACCCAATATGATATTTTTATGGACTCTATTCACCACCTGGATATTCTTCCCCCCCCCCCATATATAATGTATATATTCTCTCATTTGGGATTTAGCAGTTTAAGTATTGCCTTGATCAAAACCTTGAAGCATAACTGTACACACCATTGCTTTAACATCTGAGATGAGTGTAAATTTGTAGAATGCTAGTACCTAAGGAATATTGCCTATAATTTCTAATATAGTTACTTGCCTATGTGCATCTGTTAAGAACGTAGTGTTTGTTTCCTCTCTGTATGGATGAGACATGAAAGACATTTGTGCTTCTAGAATTGTTCTATTTGTAAAGGACACCACCTAGTTCCTCCCCCCAGGTATTTGAAAGCATATATTAATAGCTCAATTAGGTTGAGGTCACATGAAGAGCTTTATACAAATCAAATTATGTAAGATCTGTACTTTCGCCCTTTAATATGATTTAGCATTCAGACAAAATGTTGTAGCTTTGTAAATTATAAACTTCAAGAGAAATGCATTATTTTTGATATGTTGATATAATTTTTGAGGTACTGTGAAGGTCAAAAAACTTACACCCATTTTGTTCTTTTTATTTCTGAGTCTGCTTTTCTCTTTCAATCTCTGTCTCAGTCTTTCTAGTTCAAAAGTTCACTCAATTCCCAAATGACCACCTAATTTTCTAGTTATTCCCTCAAGCCATATGTGTTTGGGTTTCTTTATGGTTTATTAGGTACTGTAGGAAAGAAACATCCGTTATATCTTCTAATGTAATTCACACACACTTCACTGGCACTTCTTCTCTTGATTGCTGGCAGCAATTAAATCACAGCAAAGGAGGGTAATGCATGGACTCTCTGGCCTATGCTCCCCTACAGAAACTGACAAAGCCTAAAAAATAAATGCCAGGCTCTCCGTTACCAATCTGCCTTTTGGCTGGCCACAAGCCTGATTGATTGTGAAATCATAACTTGCTCCTTGCTAACAGGGAGAGTTCACTGGTAGGTTATTGTGAGCAGATAAAGCACTGGATGAGGTTTTGATTTTTCTGTATCGAATCTGGGTACAGCAGATTAATGGAATTTCAATTACAGCTTGGAATTGCTACAGCTTTGTCAGGAAAACTGATGAAGATTCTATAGCCATGTCTATTAGCTAATACCAGATGCAAAAAAGGTGTGCTCTTCCATTAGACCAAACAGCAAAGACAAATTGGAATTGAATTGTTTTTAAACTTATTGATGACTGTATTTTTATACTTTTTTTAATCCTTTCACCCCTTAAGACAGTTTTTCTATTATATTTGACAGTTTTGAGTTTATGAACCTGTATTGAGTTGAATGTTTTCATTTTGACTTTATTCCTATCAGTGCTAATTGTTTCTATTCAACAAGTATACACTACTGATGCTTTCGTGGATCAGTTTTAAGATTTTGCACTGAAAAAGAATTGTGAAGTGATTAATCGTTGAGATTTTCACAGAACAAGGTAATGAGCACATTATCCACATGATAATTAATGGTTTATCAGTATATTTTGATATTGCACCATGTCTTTTGTTGTCTCTCCCACAGAAGCCTGAGATTTTTTATATCAACTTACTTTAGTTTCACCTTGGATATTTTGCATTGTTTATTAAGTAGGTATGAAATTAATCATACTTGCTGAATGAAATATTGAAAATTCATTTTTCCAGAATGATAAGGATCAGTATAAGAAATTATTATTGGCAGTATATATAATTAATGTTATACATTATATTATAATGAGAACAATCAATGCTCTGGCATATTGTGATTTGATATTTCTGTAATATTAAATAGAAATGAGTAGCTATCTAGACGTAATTACAGGGGTGTAATCTAATTGAAGTTTAGATTTTGTCTTAAATATCAGTGGCAAGCTTGAGTAGATTTTAACCATTATCTTGTAGCTAATATTACAAAAGTCTTGAAATAATACCCTAGAGCCACTTTGCATTTAAATATTTCAAATAATTCTTTGCACAAGCTTTGTTCTGTTTAGGTCTTGTTAATTTATGTTGTAGAATTGTTGTTCTGTGCTAATAATGTGCATGCACAATGTCAACAATCCTGATAGCGCTACAAATGTATGCAAATAAAATGCAGCTGATTGAATTAAAGCAATGCTCATTCTATAGTTTTATACTAGCACAGAATATCTCACAAGCAGCTCAATGTGTATTAAATGATAAAACTCAGTTGTGATCTGTAAAGACACTTGCATTTTTCCAATGATTGATATAATGGCACTGCTGCCAGCTAAAAAGGCCCAAAATTTAACTGCCCATGAAGTGAATAATATTTAAGAAATTAATAAATCAGCATAATTAATTAGGTTCTAAGGGCAGTTCAAGTGCTTGAGTTTTTGTTTTCATAGTGTTATCTGAATATGTTATCATTTTGAAATTTTGCCTACCTGTTAGTTTCGTATTAAGTCATCAAATGTGTAAATTAATTTTTTTCAGCAGTTTTCATCTATATCCCTTGAATATGATTTCAGCATTCACATTTGTGCATGCAATTTGCTTGTACAGTAATTATTGTGTAGCTAACAGCTTGCAAAAGTTGTACTTGCAATTATGGTGCTAAATTACGTATGTGGATTCATAAATTGCATTCCCAAATTTTTTGCTCATAAACCCTGTAAAAGGATGCATAAAGTTTACAGACATCTGACGCTTCAGAGCTAAATTATTTCCAATAGTACTTTTCTTTCTCCCAGTGGAAAATATTGACCAAGGAAGAGAAAAGATAGCAGATTGTTTACATGTCCCAAACATAAATATTCACTATGATGCTTGTAAGTGCTTGTAAATTTGATAGTTAGCTTCAGAGGACAAGGAATGCAGTGTGGGACTGCCTTATTTACTTTGATCTTTGCACTGTGATACTGCCAGTGTTCAAGAGCTAAAAATGTTGTACAACTGTCGGGTTACAGAATGGAAAGCAAACCTTGTTGTGAAAGTAAATAAACTCTGCAATATGCTTTGTAATGTTATACATAATGATCCAACTCTGATATAATTGAATTTGTAACTAGTAATCAAAAAAAATTTGCTCAAAATATTGACTGGAAATTGATATTTGAAGAGTCAATTATTACTTGTAATTAAATAAAATTAACAAATACACCAAATTTAATGAATTGTATAATGAATTTTATCCTCTTAATTTAACGTAGCTTTGGTTATGAGAAGTTGAAAAACTCAGAAAATTGAACCATTCATGACAAGTCATCAATAAACTAAATGTATGCTTTAAATGGAGTAAAGAGGTTTAATCTAGCCCAACAGGACGTTTAAAAAAGAAAACTTGCTTAATACAATTATTTTGTTAATGGCTTGGAGATTATTATGGAGGCAATATTACCCTTGTTGCACAAATGGCAGGAGGAAAATTGCAAAATCTGTGTGGGGAGAGTTGAATAACCCCAAAGGAGAAAAAGACCCTGATGGGAATTAGTTATAACACTAGTCAGGTTGTGGGGCAGAAAATAAATCCGGAGACAGAAAAACGTGTGAGAAAGACACAATTGAACAATGGAGGAACTCAATATGCAGGTGGACTGGGAAAGTCAGGTTGATAGTGGATCCCAAGAAAAGGCATTTGTGGAATTTCTACAAGATGACTTTTTGGAGCAACTTGTGGTAGAACCCACTAGGGAACAGGCAATTCTAAATTTGGCGATGTGTGATGAGGCAGACTTGATTAGGGAGCTTAAGCTGAAGTAACTGCAGGCGGCAGTGAAAGTAATATGACAGAATTCACTGCAGTTTTAGAGGGAAAAGGTGAATTGGATGTAGCAGTATTACAATTGAGTAAAGGTATCTAAAAAGACATGATGGAGGTGCTAGACCAGAATTCTTGGAAAGAGAACCTAGCAGGGAAGATGGGGTGCAGCAGCAATAGCAAAATTTCTGGGTATAATTTGGGAAGCACACCAAGGAAGAGGAAACCTACTAAGGGCAGGATGAGGCAAGCATGGCTGTCAAGAGAAGTTAGGGACAGCATAAAACCAAAAGAAAAAGCATACAATGTGGTAAAGATCAGTGGGAAGTCAGAGGATTGGGAAACCTTTAAAAACCAGCAGAGGACGACTTAAAAAAAAGCAATAAGGGGGGAGAAGATGGGAGTAAGCTAACCAGTAAGAAAAGAGAATTCAAGAGTTCTTTTTAGATATAAGGTAAGAGAGAAGCTCTTGTGGTAAGGTATTAATGGGGAACAAAGAAATGGCAGAGGAATTGAATAGGTACTTTGCATCAGTCTTTATAGTAGAAGACACCAGTAGCATACCAAATCTTTGAGAGAGTCGTGGCAGAGGTGAATGTAGTGGCCTCACGATGGAGAAGATACCATGGGAAGCTGAAAGGTCTAAAGGTGGATAAATCAACTAGCCCAGGTGGAGTAGACGCTAGGATTCTGAAGGAGATAGCTGAGATTCTGGGGCCATTGCTGGTGGTCTTTCAGGATACAGTGGAATCAGGAAAGGTGCCAAAGGACTGGAAAATGGCAAATGTAGCACCAGTGTTTAAGAAGGGAGGGAGGCAAAAGATGGGAAACTATAGGCTGATTAGCCTGATCTCAGTCGATAAGATTTTAGAGTCTGTTTTTAAAGATTATTGCAGAGCACTTGGAAGTGCGTGGTAAAATCAGACATAGTCAGCATGGCTTTGTCAACGAGAGGTCTTGCCTGACAAATCTTTTAGAATCGTTTGAGGAGGTAATGAGCAAATTAAAGGAGAGCCAGTGAATATGATCTATGTGCATTTCTAGCAGGTTTTTGACAAGTTACCACGCAGGAGGCTGCTAAATAAGATAAGAGCCCAAGGTGTTAGGGGCAAGGTACTGGCATGGATAGAGGATTGGCTGACTGCAGAATGCAAAGAGGGGTTCAAATGAATCTTTTCAGGATGGCAGCCAGTGACTAGTGGAGTTCCGCAGAGTTCAGCGTTGGGACCACAACTATTCAAGTCATACTTCAATAATCTGGATGAAGGAACTGAGGGCATTGTAGCTAAGTTTACAGATGAAACAAAGATAGGTGGAGGGACAGGTTATATTGATGAGGTGATGAGGCTGCAGAAGAACTTGGAAAGCTTGAGGAGTGGGCAAAGAAGTGGAAAATGGAATACAAAGTAGATAAGTGTCAATTTATGCAATTTGATCGGAAGAATAGAAGTGTAGGCTGTTTTCTAAATGGGGAAAGGCTTTGAAAATCTGAAACACAGACTTGGGAGTCGTAGTTCAGGATTCTCTTAAGGCTCACATACAGGTTCAATTGGCATTTAGGAAGGCAAATGCAATCTTAGCATTCATTTTGAGAGGACCAGAATACAAGAGCAGGGATGTACTGCTGAGGCTGTATAAGGCTATGATCAGACTGCATTTGGAATATTGTGAGCAATTTTGGGCTCCATGTCTAAGAATGGACGGCCCAGGAAGGACTCCAGAGGAGCGTTCCAAGAATGATCCGGGGGCTGATGGGCATGTCATACGAGAATTGGTGGAAGACTCTGGATCTCTACTTGATGGATAGTTTAGAAGGATAAGGGAGGATCTCTTTGAAACTTACAGAATGCTGAGAGGCCTGGATAGAGTGGGCATGGCGAAGATGTTCCCACAAATAGGAGAGACAAGGACCTGAGGGCACAGCTTCAGAGTGAAAGGGAAGACTATTAGAACTAAGATGGGGAGGAATTTCTTCAGCTAGAGTGTGGTTATTCTGTCAAATTCATGGCCACAAGGCTGTACAGGTTGAGTCATTGTGTATATTTTAGACAGAGGTAGAGAGGTTCTTGATTCGTAAGGGAATCAAAGGTTACACTGAGAAGGCAGAAGAATGGATTTGAAAAACATTTCTGCCAATCGATCATGGCTGATCAAACCTGATGGGCTGAATTACTTAATCCTTCCTGTATCTTATGGTCTGAAATTAGGGAATGTGTCTCCAGTCTGTTGCATTCAAGATTGTTGCTGTTTTTAAGCCGGTGGTATCATGGCGTCCCTCTCATGTTGGAGAGGTGGAAAAGTTCACAAAGACATTCTAATCATTTGGTAGTACAGAAGTTGAGTATTGCTGACAAAGGATCTATTTTGTCAAAGCTTTCACCTTGCTTTCATCAGGGCAAGTTACAAGCGGGCAAATTAACATTTGTCCTGTGTGAGAGGAGAGTGTCGATTGGTTGGTTCTGATTAGTAGAGTGTTGCCATGGAGGCTGCGCCAGTTAATGTTGATTGACAAACAAATAACATGGCCTGAAAAATGAAGTAGTAAATAGATATTACTCATTTTTATGAGTAAGGTGTGAAGCCTGTGCACGTTATTTGTTTTCAGAAAATGTGTTTCTTCAGTCATACTAAGAACATTATTACTAGACTGGTAATCCAGATATCTGGATTAATGATCAAGAGACATGGATTCTGATCGCATCAGGATAGCTGTGTAACTTAAATAAATATGGGATGAAAAGCTGTTCCCAACAATGGTGGTCCTGAAACTATCAATTATTGTAAAAGCGCATTGCCTTTACTCATCTCCTTTCAGGGAGAAAATCTGATCGCCTTACGTGGTCTGGCTTATATTTGACTCCAGACCTAGCTCAATGTGTTTGACTTTTATTTGTTATCTGAAATGGCCTAGCAGGCCACTCAGTTGTATCAAACTGCTACAGAACTGTCAAATAAGAATAAAACCTGGATCTCCTGGCATTGACCAAGGCATTGTACAAGACAGCACACACCTAGTATTTAGACTCTGCAAAGTCGTCCTCTCTCAATCTGGGCATTTGTACAAAAATTGAGATAATTGTCCCATAACGTTGTCACACAACCGAGTCAGAATGAGAATCGTGCCTTTCAGCAATAATTCTAGACTCCTCCATTAGCATTTCTTAATGGCCTTCCATTATCACCAAAGGGTCAGTCGGAAGGGAGTTAGTCTGGGAATCTTCAACCTTGACTTGGGCCCCCCTGGTCTCATCGCGCCAAACCAAATATAAAGAAGGAAACCTTCTGTCAATTACTACAAACTCCCTTCCCTCAGCTGAAGAATGATTTCTCCCCTAAGTCAAAAATCAGTTGGATGAAGCACTGAGAGTAACAAGGGCACAGAATGCGGTCCGTCACCAGTGGTAGCTTGGTAATATCACTCATTACCAAGCTAACTATATCCTGAGGATAAATTTGCTAGACTCGTCCTTCAACAAGTGGTGAGAGAATCATTGAACCAACATGGTGGCTTACTTAGTTTTGTTGCATGCATCTTTACATAGCAATTTTGACAGGAGTAGGTGTTACACTTCTTATGGAGAAATGATCCTAACTTCAAACTGAGGACATTGTGCACTGTGTGCTACCTCTGTGTGAAATGGGATAGATTCAGAATAGATCAAGCAGCTAAAATTGGAGGCACACTGCAACATCAGCAAACCTGTTGTTCCGCGACAATCAGTATATTCCTTACTCAACCATTATCATTAAGCAACGGGACCAACCCTGGTTCAATGAATGTGTAAGACTGCATGCCAAGAGCAGTGACAAGTACACTTAAAAATAAGGTGCCAACCTGACAAAGGAGCATCTATGACTTCATACATGCTAAACAGTGCAAGCTTCATGGGATGGGGGGATTGGGAGGAAGAGAGTAAAGAGTAAACTGTGGTTGGAGATAGAGCCCAAAGAGAGAGAAGAACAATTGCACAGACAAAAGAGTGGATAACAATCAGGCTAGGAGAGTGAATAGGTGTTAGGGGAGACTGTTAGTAGCTAACAATAGGCATATGTAATGGCAGACTATGTGATAACAAGGCCTGGCATGTCAGATTGGGGGTTGGGGGCTGGGACATGTCGTCTCAGGCTTGCTGCAGTGTTCCACAAAGCTGGAAGAACAACACCTCATTTTCCACTTGGGGTCCCTGAAGCCCTCTGAACTCGATATAGAGTTCAATAATTTTTGGAGCCTAAACTCCCCTATGTCCAAGCCCCCAACCCCACACACTGGGCCTTGTTATCACATAGTCTGTCATTACACATATTGTCAGGCACTACCAGTTTCTATTTACAGCTATTCACTCTCCTAGCCATATTATTATCCACTCCTTTATCTGTTCAGCTGTTCTTCTGTCTCTTCGGGCTCTATCCCCACTTATCATTTACTCCCTATTTCCCCCCCCCTCCCCCATTTTCTGTATATAAACCAATATTTTCCTAGCTGCCATCAGTTCTGAGGAGCGGTCACCGGACCCGAAATGTTAATTCTGATTTCTCTTCACAGATGCTACCAGACCTGAGCTTTTCCAGCAATTTCTGTTTTTGTCTACAGCATCTGCAGTTCTTTCGGCTTTTAATTAGTGCAAGCTTCATGTTATATGCAGAGCAATGCAGCCCCACAACCAACAAATCAGATGAAAGCTATATGGTTTGGTGCCCCGCAAACATGATGGACAGGTAAACAACTAGAACGAAAAAGTGGCTCCATGAACATCTGCATTAGTGGCACAGCCCACCACTTAACTGCAAAAGACCAGCTAGAAACCTGCAGTCATTAGCTAGAGGTGTTGAGTGGATGATTTGCGATGGTTTCTTTCCAAGGTCAATATCATCATAGATGCTACCCTTCAGTCAATTTAAGTTCACTCGACATGACATTACAGAATGCTGAATGTTCTACGTACAACAAAACTGTAGGCTTGGTCAACGTCCTAGATGGGTGCTGAAGATGTTTATTCCAGAACCAACTGCAGTTATAGCCAAAGTATTCCAGTGTACCGACAACAATGGCATCTGCCCAACAGAATGTGAGCGTTAAAAACAAAAAAATGCTGGGCACCACAGAGGTAGTAGGAACTGCCCATGCTGGAGTCTGAGATAACAAGGTGTAGAGCTGGATGAACACAGCAGACCAGGCAGCATCAGAGCAGCAGCTGACGTTTTGGGTCTGGACCTTTCAGAAAACAGAGGGTTAGGCAGAATTCGTGGAGAGAGAGTAAGATAATGTTTCGAGTCTAGGTGATTCTTCCCTTTGTCTGGATATGCCCTATCCGAAAATCCTATCCAGTCTGATTTTCTGAAGAAGGGTCCAGACCCAAAACGTCAGCTTTCCTGCACCTCTGATGCTGCCTGGCCTGCTGTGTTCATCCAGCTCTACACCTTGTTATCTCAGACTCCAGCATTGGCAGTTCCTACTATCTCTGATCCTATCCAGTCTGGCCTGTTACCACACCATTGTTCTCTCAATTATCAGCAAAGTGGTGGAGAGTTGTTTTGACAAAGCTATCAAGTGAGTATCAAGTACTCACAAATTGTTCGCTCGTGCTTTGTT
>JAHRHZ010000013.1:12351208-12375713 GCA_024137785.1 Ginglymostoma cirratum | reverse complement strand
CTATTTATTTCAGAACCCTCTTCCCCTCCCCCACTTCTGATGAAGGGTCTAGGCCCGAAACATCAAGCTTTCCTGCTCCTATGATGCTGCTTGGCCTGCTGTGTTTATCCAGCTCCACACCTTGTTATCTCGGATTCTCCAGCATCTGCAGTATCTATTATCTCTCACAGAAGGAAAAGATTAACTTATTACTCAACGCATTGTTTAAATTGGTACAAGACAACATGCATTAGTTAACAAGAAACTTTTGTTTTTCAAATAACTGACACACACTTCTACACACAATCCGACTAGTTTAACACACTTTCCATAGACAGATAAGGTCACATTTCATGTGGTTCCATAATGTGCACAAAGCTGGATGATTTTAACCATGCAGTTGCTATTCTATTTACTGCAACTCCAATCTCTTCTCAAGTTTAAATTTGACAATTGACATTGTGCTAATGACAAAGCATGCACTACTTTTCTCCACTTCCATTCCCTGGTTATAGCAACACCTGAACATTTGTAGCCTTAAACTAGAGATTCCTCATTACTTTGCAAGTAATCAATTGCTTTGATTTTAAGTGTCCCTTATAACTGGTTCCTGGTTATCTTGAATATCCATTGTTGATAGATGGTTTAAAAACCTGCTTTTCAGCCACCCTTTCTCCTCCTACCCCCCTCCCCAACTTTGTAACTTCTTTCTTCATCCCATGTGCCCTTGCAACCACCCCCTGAAAAATTGCAGCTTTTACCTTTCATCCCCTGTAGCATTCCCCTACGTTTGTTGCCACCTCTACCTCTTTTCCACTCTCCCTTGCAGCATCCCTATGTCTCCTCTTACCCTGCAGCGTCTATTTTGCCCTCTTTTAGTGACCTGCCCCACTTTCAGTCTCCGACCACCTCCTTGCAGCCTCTGTCCTCACCCCTAGAGGGTAATCGAATATTCCTCACTTGCTGATATGAGTCCAGCACCAATAACGCTTGAGACCTAACAACCATCTGGAAGAAACTAATCCAGTCAGTTAACATCTCATTCACTGCTTTAGTAGTTACCTTCATCTAGTATTGGTGTGCTGTGGCTGCATAATGTGCTGTCAACAAGATGCACTGCAGAAACTTAACAGAATTCCTTCAACAAACTGGAAAAACAAGAGCAACAGGTATACAGGAACACACCACCTGTTCCTTTGAAAATCTTACACCTTCTGAAATTCGAAATAAATTGGCATTCCCTGGTTGTTTGGTCACAGTCCTGGCACACTCTGCTTAATATCACAGAGTGGGAACCTGTACAATATGGTTAAAGAAGGTGGCTCATTACCACCGCCTCGAGGGCTTTTGGGATGGGACAGCCTATGTTGACCTTATAGTGACAGCTGTAGCCCACAACTAAAATTAACAGCTGCTGGCAGTTTTCCAGGGTATGTGAATGGAAATGAGTGCCTCTGGCTGCAGCATTTAAGTGTCTTGCACCACTCTAGTTCCTCAAAAAAACTGTCTCCCTTCTGCTGATCACAGCCCCTTCTCGTTGTGTTGACAAGCTGGGCTCATGGTCCCCCTCTCCCTCCACCAAACTATGAGCCATGGAATGAGTGTTTCTTCCCATTTCATAGGTTTTGATGTTTGCTTCTCTCTACCTAACTTTTTTTTCACTGTTTTCATAATTTTCTTATTCCTTTCATATGTTATATGGTGTGTCATGATGTGGGAAGAAGTGTTGGTCTGTACTTTTAATGTTACATTGAAATTGTGTTTACTTATCTATCATTCATGTAGCTGAACCTTGCGAGACTAATATCGGTCAAGGTTTATTCAGGATGATTTTTTAAATATATAATTTATATAATGTATATAATTTGAATTTATGATGTTTCCTTGTTCTAAGTGTGGATGTGTGCTGAAGTGACGTATTGTGCACCTGCTTGTTCCTTTTCAATGGATACATCTGAAAAATGTTGCTGGTTAAAGGCCCTGGCAGTATTGGCTTAACTATCTAGTGACCCTCCCAAACAGTCCCAGTGGGATATCTGCTCCATTTGGGCAGAGTGGGTTTAATACAATCTTTTTGTCTTTCTTTTTGCTGTTTGAGTAAGGGAGAGTTGCATTTTAAAATGCCTTTCACGGTCACTTATCGAATTCTATTACAGCCAATGAAATAGTTTTAAAATGCGATTACTGATAATGTAGGAAAAGTGACAGCCAATTTGCACACAGTAATCTGCCTCAAACAGTAATATGATAAGGAATAGAAATTTTTTGTGATGTGATTCATTCAAGGATGCAGATTGAGCACGGTACTATAGATAACTCCCTGCTCTTTAAAATAGAGGCAGGTGATCTTTTGCATCTACTTGGGCTAGGCAGGATCTTGGTTGAACATTTTATTGGAAGACAACAGCTCCAACTTTGCAGCCCTCTTTCTGCGTTAAATTGGAGTGTCAGCCTAGAATTTTATGTTCAAATCCTAGAGTGGAACTTTTCCAGCTTAGGTTGCTGTAGTACTTGTGTCTATGTAGGAAAGTGCAACCTAACTCAAGCTCATCATTGAAATGCAATATGAAAACTTTTGAGGTTGTATTTTTCTGCAGCTATTCATCACCTCTCTTAGATGAGAAATGTAAATCCCCTTCACTTTGCTAGTTTAGGTAATTGGGATCGCCAGCCTGTTAACATTGGTTTATGACACTAGGAATCTACATGAGAGTTTTAAAACATAACTGATCAGTCAATAACAACATGTGCACTTAACTTTCTTGAGGGGAGTGACCAATCCGCCCTGAGGAACTGGGTCATTCACTAAAATATCTTAGTGTGACTCAGTTGAAAAAAACATTTCACCTTAAACTTTTTCAGGCCAGATTTCCCAGGACTTGGAAATTATGAGAGATGATAAAACGTTGCCAAGGGTGGACTCATGAGATAAGAGTCGTTTATTATGGATCAAAAGGAACGCGAATTCTCCAATAATGACCCACAAGTTTCCCTCTTCAACTCTGTGCAGTTTCCCCCTCTCCAAATCAGCTGATCCCAGCACTCATGTCTGTTTATGTTCTCTACTACTCACATGATATTATCAGTCTTACTTGCCGTCCACTCATCGGCTGCCAGTCTGGCTTATTGAGTGGCGAATGCTGGTGAGTTAATTTAAAACAGGTCCTGCAATTCAATTTGGCAGGACATTTGGGAAGCCCTTACTGAACCTTGTGAGGAGCCTGGTAAATGTAAACAAGAAATTTAGGTAAAGTCGTCTGTGTGTTTTGCTGAATCTCTGTAAATGTGTTTGAGATTTTTATATCTAAATTAATGGAAGAATCTGCCTCTCCTATCTTTCTCTGGCTGAGAGTCCTATAAACCTGGAACCTAATTCTACAAAATCAGCACATGGTTATTCACTGCCATCTCTTGAGTATCTGATGTCAGGTGATTTATGAGTGCCTTCAAACCATCCTAGAAGTCAAACAGAAACATCTGCTATCTGTGAGAGGACAACACTTCTGTGCTGAACTGAAATCATTTAGGGATAGGACAAAGAACATAGATTTTTGCATGGAACAATAAGTTCTCTTGGGCAACAGAAGTAAGGAGAATGTAAAGGTTTCTTTGGTGTGTCCCTTTTTTGCTTATCCCTGGACGTTTCCTGCTCTGTAGGGTGCTGCTTCATATCCCAAATGTTTAGTTGTGAGCCACCTTTTCAGTGCTTTGTATGGTATGAGAAAATAAAGTGCATTACCAGTCTAGCCATGCAACTTGTGAAAATGAACAGGTATGAAATTTCAGCCTAGTTGTTTGTTTGTCATAACTGTGGCCGTGCAGTTTTTCAATGGAAACAAGTTTATTATAGTTGAAGTAACGCTGAAAATCTCATGCTTTTTTTTAAGGATACTGCACTAAAGTTTAATTTTTTGGAAGCACATTAATGTTTGTTTAAATTTCTCATTATAGATTAAGTTCGTATTTAAAAAATCAATTTCCTATGCAAAAGTATTACTTCTAGTTTTAATGACCATAACCTGTTTTATACAATAATAAAGTATGCTCAGTATACTGCAAATTGTAATCTGATTATAAGCCTCCAGGCTTAAGTCTATAATTAGAATGATTCTTGGGATACATAATCAGACCTCTTGACAGAGCAGGAATGGACATAATCATTTTCTGTTGCTATGGCAGCAGCTAACGTTAGATCAGGATTACCTGCATGATGCAAAAGGCTGCATTAGTGTTTGAATGATTAATAGATACATAAACAAAAGAAATCGCATGTAAATGATTTTCAGTTGTGGTTACAAGAAATTGGAAGAATTTCAGCATGATGGGATTCTCTAGTCAGATTAGTACTAGATCATGGGAGACTTGCTGAATTAAAGAATGTTTTCTTTGTGAAAAGATGTCTTTCAAAAACATAAGTTGTTGTGAAAATAAATGAGAAGTATTCATTCTGATATAGTACAGAAATTATTGATGAGAGTTCCACATCTAGTAACATCCTTGCTGATGCTGATTTCCTGAGCCATTCAATATATTGCCTTTTTTTTGAATACTGATATGTTACATCGGGCAAGTGTAACAATATGACCTTGCAGGTATGATGCCATTAATATCCATTTTTAAGGCTGTACAAAATATTAAAATTGCTCTGGAAAAAAAGTTTTTTTTTCTATACAGTACCTTTGCCATCGGCCTGTGGACCAATTGGCCCACTTTTGTGTTGTAGTTATTACCAAATTCTAAAATTCAAAACATTCTGTTACTTTTCATATCTTCATTTATAAGTTTCTTCAACCTAGTGGAGTGTTTTGGTAATATCAGTAAGAGTAAATTCCTGTATCTCCTCATCGTAATGGGATGTGTCTCACTAATAGGTAGGTAGAGGTATGTCATTCTGGTCCTTGAACCTGCCCTGTCCTTCTAAATAATTGCTGATCATCTGAGTCAACTCCATTTTCCCCACACAATCCCATATCCCTTGATGCCATTAGTGTCAAGAATTCTATCGATTTCTGGCTTCAACATAGTCAATGACTGAGCTTCCGTAACCCTGTTTTATCTTTTGGCGCAATTGGAAAATAAAGTCAGGAAACCTGTCCATATGGTGTGTGCAAGAACAACAAAGAAATCCTTTAGATTAGGCTAAATGCTTTTGTTTAAATCAAAAGAAACAGCAGACTAAAGTCTGTTTAAAGTATGCATTGCCCACATGAAAGCCCTTTAAACTAATATTTACAAGATCAGGATAAAAAAAGTCCAGTGCTTTTTGAGAGACTCAGAATGAGTGCTAATTAGTCGTTGTACTTAATTGTAATTCTTCTTTCGTCCTTAGTACATGCCCTTAAAAGATTCCTCTCTCTTCATCCCTTCTCCGTCATCATATAGGATTGTGCAATAGACGACGGGCAACCTGGTTCCTGGTTTCTCTTCGGTAATTCAGGTAATTACAAAAGACCATAGGCTTCTCTTTAGAGAAAGACAATTGTTCATTTAGATTTAGGGGCTCCACTCTACATCAAGCTTGGGGCAAAGAAAGGTGGCAGTCTTCTGTGAATTACTACAACTATATATTGTAAATAGCAATAAATAGTGACTGCAAGAGGTGCTTCTCTAATTCGTGTAGTTTTTACCTCCTTTCTAAGCGATGTTGACAGTTCAGTTGAGGTAAAAAATACACCCCTGTAGAGAATTGCAGTCGTGTACCTATGTCCTGATGTTGTATGGCTGAATTTTTTAATACAAACAGTTTATTATGACAAATAAAAATGCACTAATAGGGGAATCTGGTCTTGTGCAAGACATGGTAAATAATGTGAATGCACCTAAATAAACAAACCATTTTCAGTTTCATAACCTGAACAATAATTCATGGTTTATAACTTTTAATATGATTTAGAAAAGCATTTGTTACAGATGTCTGTTAACTGGCAATTTATGTACGAAAGGTCCACATTGTCTTGTTCATTGAAGGTCCAGACGCATCAATCAAAGAGCCAAAGAAAAGCTCAGTGAGGTGAGGAAGATGCAACTTAGTAGTTTACATTTTTATTAGAACAGGAATCACCTTTGCTTTGGCTTTTGGCTCACAAGCTCTGACTTTCAGCAGTGCTCATGCACTTGGAAGAAGCTATTTCAGCATCTAGAGAGGTACTTTTAAGTCAAAACAATCTCCATTTGCAAATTATTATACAGAAATTCGCTTCATTATGCTTCTCAATCCATTGCTAGTGAGTTGAACGGAACCATACTGCTATTGCTGATGGTTGATTGTGCACAGAATAGCCTAATGGTGACAGTACTCATCAGCATAGAGTTCAGCTGGCGGTCAGCAACAAATGATTCAAGATTGTTTTTAAGTTTGTGGCTGGTGGAATTTGCTTACTCTTAGCTGGCAGGGCAGCTCATTCTCGTTATTTTGATTATAGAGGAAATATATTCTCTTAGCAATTGCATTTGCACAAAACACAACATTTGTACTGCCTTCGAAGATTTTGCATTGTGAAGACACATTTGGAATTTGCCGTCGATAAGCAGAAGAGTTCTGAGTATTGCAGTAATGCAAATGGGTTTGTTTATTTGTCCCGCTTAGTTTAAATTCTTATCATATGTGTGTGAATTGAATGAATTGAGAACATACCTGTGTATAATTGTAAAGGTAAATAGCTTTAAATTTCCTAAACACAAATCCACGTAAGTGTGTGAATTGTCTTGTTTGCAGTTCAATATTAAAATTGCCAGCCTGGGGCCAGCAGACTTTTAAGTAAATGGAAGTATTTACAACTTCAGCAGTAAACTAGGGGTGTGACAGGGCAGAGTTTCTCAGAAGAACTTAATAGCCTTTGGAAATCTGGCAGGAAAGGGGGAAGGTTTATTGCTTTATAGCTTTCTTCCCTTGGTCTGCATTTGTTAAGGAAAAAACTAATAAGGATAAAGGGGAAAAGGATGCTGCACAACAGCTTGTTTCAGATGTTGATGAGCTTCTCACTACTTCTTAAAACTTTTTTTTGCTGAGGTGGATTGGAATAGTGTTTAGATATGTGACATTGTTATGTAGTTCGAGGAACTGTTACCTGTCAACTGAGAGACAAAGTTCAGTTTTCCCTTTGAATATACTGGTTAACCCAAATAATTTTCACTCTGTGTTTGATTCAGTGTTCCATTCAGACGCTACAAATGCATTGAATAATTTTGCTATTGAAATGTGTGTGTAGAAGGGAATTAACTTTCCAAAATCTGGTGCATAAAACAATTGACATCTACAAAGTTAGTTTATTTTGAAATTGAGGATTTGGCTTCAAAGCTAGTTGTTGAAACTGAGCTCATTCCAGTCTTTCACGAGAAACTCTCTTTGGAAGCCATTGGGTTTTAATTGTATTGTTTTAAATGTAATCATAATGAAGATTAATATAGGACATTGAGTTTTTTTTACATTGAAATTATTTCTTCTTGTTGTGGAGTGCCTCAGGAGTAGGAAATGCACACACCATCATTTTTTACCTGACTTCCATTGTTGTAAGCACCTGTTTGCCACTGTTATCCATTAGCATTGAATGCAGACACCGAATATCAACTTTGATCCCAGATCCAAGTTAACTTTCCTCTTTTTAGTTGATTGCTGTTATTCTGTTTGTTATTGCGGAAATGGAATATAAATTTACAGCATCCGATGTCAAACTCTATATCGTATTTTGTGAGAAAGCTGAAGCTTAGACTACTAAATAACAATGAATTTTAATCATAGTCTGAAAACTTAACTACGTAATGTCCATGCCTTAACTAGCTTCGTGTCCCATTGCTAACTATGGTTTTTATAAAGACTTGACTGTAATATTCTCATGGATAATAGGTACTGCAGATGCTGGAGAATGCGAGATAACAAGGTGTGGAGCTGGATGAACACAGCAGGCCAAGCAGCATCATAGGAGCAGGAAAGCTTGACGTTTCGGGCCTAGACCCTTCATCAGAAAATTTTCCTGCTCCTATGATGCTGCTTGGCCTTCTGTGTTCATCCAGCTCCACACCTTGTTTTCTCTGTAATATTCTCATTCTTGTTTTCAAATTGCTCCACAGCCTTTGTCCTCCCTATCTCTGTCATTTCCTTCAATCCTTTTAGATATCTACATTCTAACAGTTCGGCCTGTTCTATGCCCCCTCTTTTAATCATTCCACTGTTGGCAGCCATTTCCTAACTGCCAAGGCCCTAAGCTCTGGAATTCTGATGTGGTTTGGTAATATTCTGATTGATAATACTTCTGTGAAACTACTTGAAATGTTTTACTGCCATTTAGGATACTATGTAAGTACAAATTGTTGCAAAGTCACCAGAGAAGAAATATTTAAAAAAAAGATGCCTAATTGCATTGATTCATGGCAGATTTTGAAATTATCAATATATTTGATTATGCCACTAATAAATTATTAATAAATTTGAGTGGAAGCATTTGAGAAAAGTACACTTCATAATGGGTACAATTTGTGGTACGACGTGAGCTTGTCTCAACATATGTGCAAAGATGCAAGCTCTTTCCCCTCATGTTCTGCAGAAGTAGCATCAAATATCTTCAATTACCATCCTGTCCCTATTTCAACTTGTCATATATTTGAAGCATATTTTCTGCACATCATGATGCAAATAAAAAAAAAATTGTAATGTCTTAGCTAGAAGCCTTGAGAAAGGTGAAATCAAACTATTTTTGGAATATAAACTCTTCATTGCTATATGTGCTGTAACATAAGTATAATTGTGCTTTCATTTGCAGACTTTTATTCCATGACATGTCATACTTTCACTTGAGTACCTATATTGAAGTTAAAGAGCTGCTGTGGCTGACTAGGGGTTTGCTGAAACCTTTTCATTAAGTGACAGCTGGTGGAATTTAAATTCAGTTTATAAAAATCTGGAAGTGAAATTAATTTCTACAATAGTGATCATGAAGCCATTGTTAATTACCCTAAAAAAAATCTGTTTCGCTAATGCCCTGTCAGGAAGGAAATTTGCCAGCTTTATCCAGTTTGACCTACATGTGACTGTAGGCACACAACAATGTGATTGGTTTTTAACTGCCCTCTTAAATGGTGCAGCAAGCCAGTCAGTTCAACGGCAACTAACAATGGCCTACAAATGACACTGGTATTCACATCCAAGGACCAAGTGTTGGGGTATTTCATTGCAAATGAAATCCATATTTCTGCAGTGTCATGGGACAGTATTCCAGTGATGTTCACAATATGTAGATATTTTGAACTGAAGTCCAAAATATTTAAAATTTCTGTGGTTAGGCTTAGAAATTCAGTGCCATTCTGTGCATCTCCTTCTAGGCAGCAGTTATTATATTGGAAGATTCATAATACCATGCCATACCATGCCAAGATGCTTGGGGCTACCTTCTCCGGTGCTTGCAATGTGATTTGTGGCATTGTTCAATGCAACTGGTTTGGCAGTCTTAGTAGAAAATTTCTTTATGAAATATCCGTTCCATTATGCCTAGGCGGTGGGTTTCTCGACAGAATCTTAAACCATTTTTATTGTGGCTCCAATAAAACAAACCTTTTTAAAAAAAATTGGTACGCCAAAAAAGTATGAGTTCAGAAATATTCCACAGTGATCATTTACATGTTGAACTTTGTCGCAACTTGCCTTGCTTTTGTGATGTATCATCATGGTGTGCCTTCTATTTCTACATAAAGACTTCACAATTGGATGGGTTTTGAATTTATTGAAGGATATGTAGCATTTCTGATTTGACATGATGCTCCTGTATTTGTTATGGAACAACATGAGTGAATACTGACCTTTTTTGTGAAAATAAAGCTATCACTGTTTACTTGACTTAATTGTTATGTCTTTTCATTGACCCCCCATGAATTACAAGGGTGCTGAAACCATGTATTTGTTCAAGTATTCAGGAAACGGTACTAAAATGTCAAGATCTTTTAAGAGTTGCTTGTTTGTGCAGTTAATTATACCATTTTCATAAGCAAGCAACTCTAAAAGAGCTTGACATTTTCCTGATTACTTGAATGGATTTTTGCGGGCTTATAATTTTCATGAGGAAGTAACTCCACCTGTTTGCCTTTAATAAGATACATTGAAAACTAATTTCTCTTCTGTTCAGTTACATAGTTTTCATTATTTGTTCGTGGGATATGGGCATTGCTGGCAAGGCCATCAGCTTTTACCCATCCGTAATTGCTCTTAACCACCTTGTGGAACTGCTGGAATCTATGTGGCGTTAAGCCTCCTGCAATGCTGTTACAAAGTGAGTTCCAGGTTTTTAAGGCAGCAACAGTGAAGGAATGGTATTTTAGTTCCAAGTCGGGATGGTGTATGACTTAGAAGTGATGTGATGTTTCTTATGCCCTTGCAGTTCTTGATGGTAGAGGTTATGGGTTTGGAAGATACTATTGAGGTGGGTTCGGCAAGTTGATGCAGTGCATCTCTGATTACTGTCACTGTGGGTCAGTGGTGAAGGGAGAGTATGTTGATGGTGGTGGATGAGGTGCTAATCAAGTGGGTTGCTTTGGTTTGGAAAGTATAGAGCATCATATGCCATTGGAACCATATTCACCCAGGTACGGTTTCACAGGAATTGAAATGGTACTGAAAACGATGTGATGGTCAGCGAGGAGTACCCATTTCTGAGATTATGATGGAAAGGTTATTAATAGAACAGCTGAAGATTGTTGGGCTGAGGACACTACCCTGAGCAACTCCTGCAATGATTTCCTGGAATTGCCAGCCTCCAGCAACTTCAATCATCATCCTTTGTACAGGGTCCTGAACTACTCTTTCCTGTCCAGATTACACATTCAGAGGATGATTAGGGTTTTTGTGTTTTACTGTGATCTATATTGTTCCAAGGACCAAACGGAAGTCCTTGATCTCTCGTAAAGATGCGGTCCTGTCTTAGGCATTCTCTTGAGACTGTGATGTTAATTAATCCTTTAATTAGTTTTACCATCTTCATTTTAGAGGTGTTCAGTTCTATATCTAACTGAATTATACATAACCAAGATCTGTAGAATTTTCTTGTAATCTGAATTTGATGTTGCGTGTTTCACAAGTATTTTTTAAATCTAATGCACAGTGAGGAAATATTCCAGCAAGTAAGAATTATTAAGCAGCTTTATGTTGCATTAAGGAAAAGTACGGAGCAGTGTTTATGGTTAGGCTCATTAAGTTCAATCAATACAACTTGGCAGTGCCTCACTTTCCTGGATTGGCTGGTTATATTGCTTCATATAAATAAGTGTTGTTTTATTTTTTGTGTGGATATGGCCATTACAATTACTCTTGAACTAAATGGCAGTCAAGAGTTGGTATTACAGCTGAATAAAGGTGACTACAAAGATACGAGGGAGGAGCTGGGCAGAATTGACTGGAAGACAAGCCTAGCAGGAAAGACAGTGGGACAGCAATGGCAGGAGTTTCTGGGAGTAATTCAGGAGATACAGCAAAAATTCATCCGTAGGAAAAAGAAGCATGGTACAGGGAGGATGAGGCAACCATGGCTGACTAAGGAAGTCAGGGATAGCATAAAAGCAAAAGAGAAAGCATATAATGTGGCGAAGGGCAATGGGAAACCAGAGGACTGGGACACTTACAAAGACCAACAGAGGGCAACAAAAAAAAAAAATAAGGAGGGAGAAGATTAAATATGAGGGTAAGCTAGCCAATAATATAAATGAAGACTGTAAGAGTTTCTTTAGGTATATAAAGGACAGAAGAGAGGCAAAAGTGACATTGGACCACTGGAAAATGACAATGGAGAGATGGTAGTGGGGGACAAGGAAATGGCTGAGGAACTGAATAATTACTTCGCGTCAGTCTTCACGGTGGAAGACATGAGTAATATCCCAAAAATTCGAGAGAGTCAGGGGGCAGAGCTGAATATGGTGGCCATCATCAACGAAAAGGTGCTAGTAAAACTGATTGGCCTGAAGATGGACGAATCACTTGGACCAGATGGACTACGCACCAGAGTTCTAAAGGAGATAGCAGAAGAGATAGTGCAAGCGTTAGTGGTGATCTTTCAGGCATCACCAGAGTCAGGGAGGGTCCCAGAGGACTGGAAAATCACTAACGTGACACCCCGGTTTAAAAAGGGAGCAAGGCAAAAGACGGAAAATTACAGGACGATTAGCCTAACCTCAGTCGTGGGTAAGATTTTGGAGTCCATTCTAAAGGATGCGATTGTTGGATATTTGGAAGTGTATAGTAAAATAGGGCAAAGTCAGCATGGTTTTATGAAGGGGACATCATGCCTGACAAATCTGCTGGAATTCTTTGAGGAAATAATGAGCAGGGTAGTCCAAGAAGGGCCAATGGATGTCATCTACCTGGACTTCAAGAAGGCCTTGGATAAGGGCCACACAGGAGGCTGCTGAGTTAGATAAGGGCCCATGGTGTTAGAGGCAAGGTGCTAGCATGGATAGAAGACTGGCTGTCTGGCAGAAAGCAGAGAGTAGGGATAAAGGGGTCTTTCTCAGGATGGCAACAAGTGGAGTTCCGCAAGAGTCATTGCTGGGATCACAACTTTTCACTTTGTACATTAATGATCTAGATGAACGAACTGTGGGCATTCTGGCTAAGTTTGCAGATGATGCAAAGATAGCTGGAGGGACAGGTAGTATCGAGGAGGTTGCGAGACTGCAGAAGGACTTGGACAGGTTAGAAGAAAGGGCAAAGAAGTGACAAATGGAGTACAATGTGGGAAAATGTGAGTTCATTCACTTTGGGAAGAAGAATAAAAGCATGGACTATTTTCTAAATGGGAAGAAAATTCAGAAATCTGAAGTACAAAGAGACTTAGGAGTTCTAGTCGAGGATTCTCTCAAGGTAAACTTGCAGATTGAGTCAGTAGTCAGGAAGACAAATGCAATGTTGGCATTTATTTTGAGAGGACTTGAATATGAATATAAAAGCAGGGATGTACTAAGGCTTTATAAGACTCTGGTCAGGCCACATTTGGAGTATTGCATGCAGTTTTGGGCCCCATATCTCAGGAAGGATGTACTGGCCCTGCAGCGGGTTCATAGGAGGTTCACGAGAATGGTTCCAGGAATGGAAAGCTTAACATATGAGGAACGTTTGAGGACTCTGGGACTGTATTATTGGAGTTTAGACGGATGAGGGAGGATTTAATTGAAACTTTCAGAATACTGAATAGCCTGGACAAAGTGGATGTTGGGAAGATGCTTCCATTGGTAGGAGGGTAGGAGAGTCTAGGACCCAAGGGCACAGCCTTAGGGTAAAGGGAAGACCTTTTAGAACAGAGATGAGGAGAAACTTCTTCAGCTAGAGAGTGGTGAATCTATGGAATTCTCTGCCACAGAAGGCTGTGGAGGTCAGGTCGTTGAGTACATTTAAGACTGAGATAGATAGATTCTTGATTATCAAGGGTTATGGGGAGAAAGCAGGAGAATGGGGTTGAGGAACTTATCAGCCATGATTGATTGGCAGAGCAGACTCAGTGGCCTGAATGACCTAATTTCTGCTCCTAAGTCTTGTGGTCTTCTGAGTCAACCACATTAGTGTGACTCTGCAGGCCAGGCCAGGTAAGAACATAAGACCTAGCAGCAGCAGTAGGCAATTCAGCCCCTTGAGCCTGTTTCATCATTTAATACGCTTATGGCCGACTCACCAAACCCTCAACTCCACTTTTCTGCCCAGTCTCCCCATAACCCTTAAACCAATTCTAATTAAAAACCTGACGTTTCGGGCCTAGACCCTTCATCAGAAGGTCTAGGCCCGAAACGTCAAGTTTTCCTGCTCCTATGATGCTGCTTGGCCTGCTGTGTTCATCCAGCCCCACGCCTTGTTATCTCGGATTCTCCAGCATCTGCAGTACCTTTTATCTCTAATTAAAAACCCGTCTACTTCCTCCTTAAATTCATTCAGTTTCCCAGTGTTCACTATACTGTGGGGTAGTGAATTCCAAAGATTTGTGGTCCTTAAAGAGAAGTAATTCCTCCTTATCCTTGTTTTAAATCTGCCATACTGTAGCCTATAACTGACCCCCCCATTCTAGATTGCTCCACTAGAGGAAATATCCAGTCTACATCTACTTTGTGAATCCTCTTAACCATCTTTTACACCTCAATTTGATCTCCCATCGTCGTTCTAAACTCTAGCCAGTGCAGGCCTAAATTGTTCAATCGTTCCCCATAACATGAACCTTTCATGCGAATTAATCTAGTGAACCTTCTTTGAACTACCTCTATTGCAGTTGCATCCTTCCTCAAGTAGAAGAACAAAAACTGCACACAATACTTCACTGCCTTGTACAATTGCAACAGCACTTCCCTATTTTTATCCTCCATTCCTTTAGCAATAAAAGCAAAAATCTGATTTGCTGTTGTTATTAGCTACTGTACCTGCAAGCCGGTTTTCTTTGACTCATTTGTGAAGACACCCAGATCCCTCTACACTGAAGCATTTTGAAGTTTCTCTCCGTTCTTCCAACCAAAGTGGATAACCTCTCACTTACCCACATTTAACTCCATCTGGCAAATTTAGGCCTATTCACTGAACCCATCCATATTTATTTGTAAATTTTTTATTTCTTTATTGCAGTTTACGTTCCCAACTAGTCTACTGTCATCAGCAAATTTGGCTATAGTACATTCTATCCCTGCATCCAAGTCATTAATATAGATTTTAGACAACAGAGCTGAAACCTGTGGTATCCCACTAGTTGTAGCTGACAACCGGAAAAAGACTTGTTTGTCTTGACTCTGTGCTTTGTGCTTTCTGTTGGTTAGTCAATTGTCTATTCAAGCTAATAGATTACCCCTAACCCTGAGTGATCTTGGTTGTATATTAATTTTTTGTATGACACTGTATCAAATACCTTCTGAATGTCCAGATATACTACACTTACAGGATACCCATTATTGACTTTGCTTGTTACATCTTCAAAGAACTCCAGCAAGTTGGTCAAAAATAATTTTCCCTTCATAATACAGTGCTGATTGTGATGGACTGTGTTTTGATTTCCCTAATGTCCAGTTACTATTTCCTTAATAATGGATTCTAACAATTTTTTAATGGCAGATGTTAAACTAACTGTCCTATAACTGGCTGCTTTCTGTTTCTCTGTTTTTTTTAATAATAGCCTTACATAAGCATTATTCCAATCCACTGGAACCTTTCCAGAATCCAAGGAATCTTGGAATACTCTAACTGGTGAATCCACCATCTCTGTTGCCACTTTCCGCAAGGTTCCTAGAATATATTCCAGCAGGCCCTGGGGACTTCACCTTGAATAGTTTGCTCAGTACTTTTTCCATAGTGGTGGTGATTGTTTTAAGCTTTTTCTTTTCTGTGGTTTTTGCATTGCCTGCTACAAATGAAATGATTTCACTATCCTCCACCTTAAGGCAAAATATTGATTTTAGTGTCTCCCACTATTAACTCCCCAGTCTTGTCCTCTTGGAGACCTACATTCACTTTAGCTACTTTCTTCCTTCTTGTAGGCTTATCAAAGCTTTTGCTATCCATTTTAAATGTGTTATTATTCTTTAATTAACCTTTGTTCTTTTTGTTACTTTTTAAAGCACCCTTTGTCTTTAAGTTTCCCAATCCACCAGACTGCTACTGACCTTTACAATATGTTATGCCTGAGTATTTGCCCTTGTGCTGTTTTAAATTTCCATGCTTGCCTAGAGAAGATTTGGGGACACAACATGGTGAGCGCATCACTGATGCACATCTGTAGATGGAGGCAAAAACATGTAAGATCTCTGACATTCAGAATACTACAAGAGACCTGGAACCTTCTATCTTTGTAGCTTGCCCATGCAGAAGACACCCTGGGTACTCAACCATAAATGATGTGCTCAACATGCAGGTACAAACAGGGAAATATCAACCAGGGAAGCTGGTGGTCCTAGTTAGACTGGATCAAGAAATAGAGGTGACTGACCATCTTCTGTCTACTGTGTTGATTCTGGCCTACAAGCACTTGGCCACCTTCAGAGGCATTCTAGGAATTTCACGTTTGGATAGAGGTACATTTCACCATCTGTCAGTCTTGTTATGGGGGAAGGTTGAGAATCTAGAATGCTCCATACGTGTCTACTGGACAGTCCAGTTGATCCCTTCCTGCAGCCCTGCAAGTTTATTTCTCAACTACTATCCATTTTACTTTTGAAATTGTTGATCATCCCTGCCAAATGCTTTGCTAACTACTTTCTGAATGTCCTGTCACCTTAAAATATCTGTGCAAATGAACCCTAGGGCACCCTGTCTTCACAGGCACTTTAAAATTGTACCATGAAGTGTAAATTACCCTCTTCTATCCCTTCTGCCAAAATGCGGCACCTCTCCCTTCTGTGCATTAAATTCCATTTGTCACTCACATGCCCACGGTGCTCACCTGTCTATGATCTGTTGCATGTGATTGATATAATTGGATAGGATTTCGAGGGTCATGACTCTGGTGTTGTGTTAATTTGTGAGAAATGCTGCTGATAAATTACTACATGAAAGTATTTTCCATTTGTTAAATATTTTTGTGTTTTACTTAAATTGATTATAAAATTTACCTTAATTCAGTGTCCAGCTATGACATAAGTTGATGTGAATAAACCCTTAATAAAAATTTGCAGCAAGGTGTGAGAAAATAGAAAAATGTTCAAAGCCCTTTCTCAGAAGAGTTGAAAAATTTAGTGAGTTAACCATCTCTTTAAAATGGTATGTATCTTTCATGTAACTAGGAATCATTATGTCACCGATCGGTTCAAATCTATGTTGCAATAAAGCATGAATGTCAATGTGAGGAAATGTATTAGCTTGAAAAATAAAATTGAAATGTTATGTATTTGTGAGTTAAACTATTTGTTATCGAATTGTTAGCTTGGGGCTATAAAAACAATTTGTGGAACTTTATTATGCACTAAACAGGCTGCTAATTTTCCAACAAGACATAGACTGTTTTATTTACTCTTGGGATGTGGGTGTTCCTGGCTGGGCCAGCATTTATTGCCCATCCCTTGTTGTGTTTGCAAAGGCGGTAAGCTGCTTTTTTGAACCGCTACAGTCCATGTGCTGTAGGTTGACCCACAATACCCTTATGGATGGAATTCCAGGATTTTTACCCCACAACACTGGAGGAATGGTCATATATTTCCAAGCCATGACAGTAAGTGGCTTGGAGGGGAACTTGCAAGTTTTGGTTTTCTCATGTATCTGGGTTATAGGGAAATGGGTTTGGGTGGGTGCTTTAAGGGTCGGTGTGGACTTGTTGGGCAGAAGGGCCTGTTTCCATACTGTAGGGATTCTATGATCTTCTATGGTAAGGGACTTTGTCCCACTGATTGGACTTCATTGCATTTTTTGGACTTTTCCCATTGGATTGAGTTCGTGAGACTGGGGTCATGGACTCTCACCATTGGACTGGGGTTCAGGAAACCAGTGCCATGAAATCTGAGCTAGACCTCCAGGTGCCCAGTGTAAGGCCAAAGCAGTAAGAATCATTTGTTCCCTTATATATCAAGTAGTTTAAGCCAATAGATTTGCTCATTAGTTTGTATATCTGTGTGTGTGTGTGTATGTGTATATATATATATTATATATATACACACACACATACATATATATAAAGCAGACTAAGCCAATAAATTAACTATATATTGAAGTGCCCATGTTTTCTTGTAATGACTTTTATCAAACCTTGAAGAATCTGTTAGGTACTTTCAGTCAGAGAGGGGAGAAGAAGTTTAGAAAGGGGATAAACCAACCATGCTTATCAAAGGAAGATTTCTTTTATTTACTTATGGGACAATAGACATTGGGTAAGCCAGAATTTACTACTCATCCCTAGTTGCCCCTGACATTGACGATTAGGGAAGAGCAATAAATGTTGACCTAGACATCTTTGATTACATCTCATGAATGAATTTTTTTAAGTAGAGAATCATATCAATTTGAAATAAATATAGAAATGTGGTAAAGATAAGTAGGGAGGGAAAGGATTGAGAAAGTTTAAAAAGCCAATAAAGGGGGAAAATAAATTGAGGAGAAAGTAGCAAGCAATATACTAATGTGCGATATGAGCTTCTTTATCCCAAAAGGAAGAGGCACCAAAGTGAATATAGCCTCTTAGAGCACAAGGGAGGAAATAATATTGAACCAGAAAAAGGCTGAGGAGTGGAATAAGTATTTTGCATCAGTCTTCATTGTAGAGGGCACTAATCGCATTCCGTAAGTACTAAATAATCGAGGGGTTAAAAAGGGTAGGAAGTAAACACAATAAGGGATTCTCTGTAATCCGAGATGGAGGATGGAAAAAAATTGTGGCTGTAAGCGCTGCTCCTTTTTTGAGGTATTTTCAGTTTTGGAGCTGATTTCCTCGAATTCTAGGAGCAGTAATTACTGTTTTATAAGCTGTGGCATTGTTTTGGAACTTTGAGGGGGAAAATATCAAAACTATGGCACTTGAAAAAGGAGGAAGACAGTCAAAGGCAGTGAGGAAATGGGCAGTGATTCAAACAGAGAAAGAAACCTACACTGTTGCCTGACCCAGCAGTAAACTACACAGCTGCTGCTTATGCTGTCTAGTTTCATGTATCTCTGGACATTGGAGTCTGCTTTAAGAAAAATAAAGAAACAGTGAAATTCACAGCTGACCTTGGAGAAACCTGCCTGTGGGAGCTCATAGCAGGGAAGCAGCTAAAGTGGCTTTTTAAAGTGTGACCTTACTGTTTTTCTTTTGTAAATCTACAATAGAGAGTAGAGTGGGGTTTTCTTATTTTGCTTGTTTTATTGAGATCTGTCTCATTATTAAACTTTAAACTTTTTCACGCAGAGGGTGGTACATGTATGCAATGAGCTGCCAGAGGAAGTGGTAGAGCCAGTACAATTACAATATTTAAAAGGCATCTGGATGGGTATATGAATAGGAAGGGTTTGGAGGGATATGGGCCAAATGCTGGCAAATGGGACTAGATTAATGTAGAATATCTGGTCAGCGTGGACGAGTTGGACCGAAGGATCTGGTTCTGTGCTGTATACCTCAGTGACCCTATAGCTATCACTAAACATGTTTTAGAGAAACTAATGAGGCTAAACACTGATATGTCCGCTTGACCTAATGAGTTGCACCTTAAGATTTTAAAGGCAGTAGCTGGTGATAGTCAATGTATTAGTTGGAATCTTCTAAGAATTCTTAGATTCTGGAAAACTGACAATGTTACATCATTATTCAAAAAGGAAAGAAGTAAAAAGAAACAAACAGGTAACTATGACTAGTTAGTTTAACATCTTTCAATGGGAAAACATTAGTCTATTATAAAAGATGTGATAGCAGATCATTTAATAATCTACAGCGTAATCATGCAGAGTCAGTAAGGCAAAGTCATGAAGGGGAAAATATTCCTGGAAAATTTATTAGCATTTTTTTGAGAGTTAACAAGCAGAATAGATAAAGGAGAATCAGTTGATGCAAGATATTTGGATCTCTAAAAGGTATTCAATAAGGTACAGCATATAAGGCTAAATAATGTGATAAGGCCTCCATATTGGAGGTAGTGTCGTAACAGGGATAGAGGATGGGCTAACGAATAGAAGACAGAGAGTTAACATAAAGTGGCTAATTTTAGGATTGTAACCTGTAACTAATGAAGTGTCACTGTTATCAGTGGTGGGGCTAAAATTATTTCCAATATATATTAATGACTTGAATGAAAGAAGTGAATGTATTATTGTCAAATTTGTAGCCGACACAAAATTAGGTAGAGAAGTACATTAAGGGGATGAAGCAAAGAGACAACAGAGGGATAAAGGCAGGTTGAGTGAGTGGGAAAAATCTTGGCAGATGGAATATAATGTGGGAAATGTAATGTTATGCATTTTAGCAGGGGGAGTAGAGGAGCTGAATATTAAATTGAGAAAAATTGCAGAAAGCTACAGAACAGCGATTTGGGAGTCCTTGTACATGAACCACAAAAAGCTGGCATCCAAGTTCAGTGTGTAGTAGGGAAGGCAAATGGACCGTTGGCGTTTATTTCAAAAGAAATGGAGTATAAAAATAGAGAGGTCTTGCTGAAATTACGCAATGCAGTAGTCAGACCGTAGTGGGATTCTGTGACCAGTTTTGGTTATGTCATCTGAGGGAAGATATAATGTCTATGGAGGCAATCCAGACAAGGTTCACTAGAAGTTGAGGGATTTCCTTATGAGAGGTGTTCAGTAGTTTGGGCCGATAGTAATTGGAGTTTAGAAGAATGAGAGGACACTTTATTGAAATACACAAATTTGTAGGGGACTTGATAGGGTCAGTGCGGACAAATTGTTTCCCCTTGTGGGAGACTGGGACTAAGAGTGCAGAGTATGACAGTGATGAGGATTTTCTTTTATCTGGGAGAGTATTGCATGTGTGGAATTGTTTAGTAGAGGGAGATGTTGAAAGTGGGTCATTTAGGTATTTTTAAACTTGAGAGAGGCAGATTTTTAATCAGTAAGATAATCAAGGGTTATGCGAATATGACAGTGTATTTGAGAATTATCGCAGCAACCATGATCTCATTAAATGGCAGTGCAGGCATAAAGGGTGCATGGTCTACTTTTAAGAATATAGAACATAGAACAGTACAGCACAGTACAGGCCCTTCAGCCCACGATGTTGTGCCGACCTATTATCCTACTAAAATCAAACTACCCTGCATACCCTACACTTTACTATCATCCATGTGCCTATCCAAGAGTTGCATAAATGTCTCTAATGTATCTGACTCCACTACCACTGCCGGCAGCACATTCCACATACCCACCATTCTCTGTGTAAAGAACCTACCTCTGACATCTCTCTTATACCTTCAATCACCTTAAAATTGTGCCCCCTCATAATAGTCATTTCCGCCCTGGGAAAAAGTCTCTGACTATCCACTCTATCTATGCCTCTCATCATGTTGTACACTTCTATCAAGTCACCTCTCATCCTTCTTCGTTCCAATGAAAAAAGCCCGAGCTCCCTCAGCCTTTCCTCCTAAGACCTGTCCTCCAATCCAGGCAGCATCCTGATAAATCTCCTTTGCACCCTGTCTAAAGCTTCTACAGCCTTCCTATAATGAGTCGACCAGAACTGAACACAATATTACGAGTGTGGTCTAACCAGGGTTTTATAGAGCTGCAGCACAACCTTATGGCTGTTAAACTCAATTCCCCTGCCAATGAAAGCCAACGCACCATATGCCGCCTTTACAACCCTGTCAACTTGCTTAGCAACTTTGAGGGATCTATGGACGTGGACCCAAAGATCCCTCTGTTCCTCCACACTGCCAAGAATCCTGCCATTAACCCTGTATTCTGCCTTCAAATTCAACCTTCCAAAATGAATCATTTCACACTTTTTCTGGGTTGAATTCCATCTGCCACTTTTTTGCCCAGCTCTGCATCCTGTCAATGTCCCATTGCAACCTACAACAGCCCTCCACACTATCTACAACTCTACCAATCTTTGTGTCATCAGAAAACTTACTAACCCACCCTTCCACTTCCTCATCCAAGTCATTTGTAAAGATCACAAAGAGCAGAGGTCCCAGAACAGATCCCTGCGGAGCACCACTGGTCACTGAGCTCTAGGCTGAATACTTTCCATCTACTACCACCCTCTGTCATCTATTGGACAGCCAGTTTTGTATCCAGACAGCCAAATTTCCCTGAATCCTATGCCTCCTTATTTTATGAATGAGCCTACCATGGGGAACCTTATCAAATGCCTTGCTAAAATCCATTTACACAGCATCCATTGCTCTGCCTTCATCAATGTGTTTTGTCACATCCTCAAAGAATTTAATAAGGCTTGTGAGGCATGACCTGCCCCTCTCAAAGCCATGCTGACTATTTCTAATCAAACTGTGCTTTTCCAAATAATCATAAATACTATCTCTCAGATTCCTGTCCAATGATTTGCCCACCACAGAAGTAAGACTGACTGGTCTGTAATTCCTAGGATTATCCCTATTCCCTTTCTTGAACAATGGAATGATATTTGCCACCCTCTAATCATCTGGCACTACTCAGTGGACAGTAAGGACGCAAAGATCATCGTCAAAGGGGCAGTAATCTCTTCCCTTGCTTCCCATGGTAACCTTGGGTATATCCAGTCTGGCCTGGGGGACTTATCTATCCTCATGCTGCAACTGTACAAAACGCTAGTGTGGCCTCACTTGGAATATTGCGTACAGTTCTGGTCGCTCCATTACAGGAAGGATGTGGAAGCATTGGAAAAGGTGCAGAGGAGATTTACCAGGATGTTGCCTGGTCTGGAGCGAAGGTCTCATGAGGAAAGGCTGAGGGACTTGGGTCTGTTCTCATTGGAGAGAAGAAGGCTAAGAGGGGATTTAATAGAGACATACAAAATGATCAGAGGATTAGATAGGGTGGACAGTGAGAGTCTTTTTCCTAGGATGATGACGTCGGCTTGTACGAGGGGGCATAGCTGCAAATTGAGGGGTGATAGATTTAAGACAGATGTCAGAGGCAGGTTCTTTACTCAGAGAGTGGTAAGGGTGTGGAATGCCCTGCCTGCCAATGTAGTTAACTCAGCCACATTAGGGGCATTTAAACAGTCCTTGGATAAGCATATGGATGATGCTGGGATAGTGTATGGGGTGGGCTTAGATTAGTTCACAGGTCGGCGCAACATTGAGGGCCGAAGGGCCTGTTCTGCGCTGTATCATTCTATGTTCTGTGTTCTATGTTCATGTTTTTCAAAATTTCTAACACATCCTCCTTCCTAACATCAACCTGTTCAAGCATATCTGCCTGTTTCATGCTGTCCTCACAAACGTCTCACTGGCTAATACTGAAGCAGAGTATTCATTAAGGACCTCCCCTACCTCTTCTGACTCTGTGCACAAGTTCCCCCCACTATCCCTTATTGGCCCTACCCTCACTCTGGCCATCATCTTGTTCCTCACATAAGCATAGAATGCCTTGGGGATTTGTTTGATCCCACCCACCAAAGCTTTTTCATACCCCCTTCTAGTTCTCCTAAGTCCAGTCTTCAGTTCCTTCCTAGCTACCTTGTAGCCCTCTACAGCCCTGTCCGATCCTTGCTTCCTCAACCTTAAGTAAGCTTCCTTCTTCCTCTTGGTTAGATGTTCCTCATGTCTTGTCATCCAAGGTTCCTTCACCTTACCATCCCTTCCTTCCCTCAGTGGGACAAACCTATCCAGTACTCGTAGCAACTGCTCTCTAAACAGCGTCCACGTTTCTTTCATGCATTTCCCTGAGAACATCCGTTCCCAATTTATGCTCCGCAGTTCTTGCCTAATAGCATTGTAATTTCCCCTCCCCGAATTAAATATGTTCCCGTACCATCTGCTCTTTTGCTTTTGCTCCTGTGTCATGTGGCCTTATACCCTGTGACGCCCTCATCAGTTAACATTTTAGTCATAAAGTTGATTTTGTTTTACGGTACTTCCCTGTTAATTGAGCATCTGTTGTGCGAAGTTGCTGGAATCAGCCATTACCAACAAAGCAAATAAGCACTTAACTAAAAGTGAATTATCAAAAACAGTAAGCAGGGGAAAGGGCAAATCACATCCAAATTACCTAGTTGAATCCACTGAAAACATTAATGTAGGAGTTCAGGGACTTTGTTAATGGAAGTTATTTATGGAAGTTCATGAAACTGGACACTATATCCGTATGGATAGGAATTAATTATGCGATAGGCAGAACATAGGGATATGAAGTACATACTCCACTTGCTATTGGAAAGAATACGAATAGGGTATTCAACCCTAGGATGCTGTTCTTCCATTTAATGAGATCAAGGATGATTTGTTTTTTGAGTTGTTTTTCAAACTACCTTGCATTATGCCATTCAACACTGTTGGTTAGTAAAAATCTACAAAGCTTAGATTTACGTATTAGTTGAACTGGCATCTGATGTCTTTTGAGGGATCACTAGCCTTTATACTTCCATCATCCTTTGTGGGACAAAATATGTTTTCTAACTTTTGGATTGCCTAATTCTTGTTTTATGGTGAGGTCCCTATATCAATAACACTCCAGCTCCAGAAGAAAATATTTCTGCCAATTTACTGTATTAATTCCCTGTAAAATCCTCAAGCCAATCATGACCAATCTGCGATGCTTCAGGGGATGTGCATTATGTTCTAACCTAATCTATTCCGAGTACAGGGTAGGTGTAGTGCAAGAAGCATGAAAGCTGGGCACAAACCTAGGCTCTGGGTGATGAGGGAGACAGTATATGACAAAACAAAAGGAAATAAGGTATTGTAGAATCATAGAAGCCCTATAGTGTGACAAGAAGCCATTTGATCCATTGAGTCTGCACTGAGCACCCAAACAGCATCCCACCCAGGCCTAACACCTCACTCTATCACTGTAACCCCACATGTTTGCATTGATCCATGGCAAACATCTCAGCCTATGATCCTCCACTCTGAAAAGCAACCATTTATCTGACTTAACAAGGTGTAAAGCTGGATGAACACAGCAGGCCAAGCAGCATCAGAGGAGCAGGAAAGCTGACGTTTCGGGTCTGAACCCTTT
>JAHRHZ010000013.1:12266085-12350808 GCA_024137785.1 Ginglymostoma cirratum | reverse complement strand
AAAGGGTTCAGACCCGAAACGTCAGCTTTCCTGCTCCTCTGATGCTGCTTGGCCTGCTGTGTTCATCCAGCTTTACACCTTGTTATCTCAGATTCTCCAGCATCGGCAGTTCCTACTACCTCGTTTATCTGACTTATTGTTTTCTGCTTTTAAGACACTTTTTTTTAAAAAACAAAGCTGATTCTGACCCTCCATGGACATCAATTTTGATTCACTCTTCCTTGTGTTATGTGAAATTTAAAATGACAGTAGGCAACATTGTTGTAATATTAAAGTGAATGTCCTGCCTCCTGTGAGCAAATTAATCTCATGTTATTTCTGTTAAAAATGGAAATTTTTGAATGTTTGAAGACAGTTGGGTTACTGTTTCAGATTCTTTTAAATCTTAACATTTCAACCTCATCCTCATGAAATTCAATTTATTTTTTCTACATCTGCCCTACCAAACTACTTCATAATTCTAAATACCTCCATGAGGTAGCCCCTTGATTTTCTCTTATTCAGAGAAAGAATTCTGGCTCTTTTCTGGTGATTATATGCTTTCAGTTCTCGTATCAACTTTGTAAAAGAAAGAAAATGCCTCTATATCCTTTTTATAACATGTAATAATATAAACTGTACTCTAAGGAGAGTTTTACTAAGTTTCTAAATATGTTCCCTAGAACTTCTCTACTTTTCAATTCTTTTCTTTAGAAACGAGCCCAAGTGCTCTGAATTTTTTAATGACCTTGTAAACTTGCATTAGTCCTTTCAATTTTCGAATCTATCAGGATTAGTTTGTATTTCAGTATCAGCATATCACTTCATACTTATCCACATTGATTTTCTTGTACATAAATTAATTTCAATAAAAGTTTTGTCTCTGAATATTGAATTACTATGCATTGCCTGGCCCCAAATAACTGTCCTGTCTGAGAACAAATTTTAACTTCTGTTAAAATGCTCATTGACTATTGCAAAATCAAGAATCATTGACAAGGCTTGCATGTGCTTAGGTAGTAGATTTCAAGAAGATGAAATAGTTGAATTGTAATCAATTATTTTGTTATTGGGCTGCACATGATGATATGGTATCTTCGGAGTTTGCAAAGGATAGATTCCCAGGAAAATTTCTTTTCCTGTCTGGTGGTGAAGAGACCATGATGAAAAACCTAATTGACATAGTTCTGACCAATTCAGTAAGTCACAGATCCATATGTCCTTACAGTAGCAGTAGGATGATTGCCACATAGTCCTTGCTGAAGCAAAGGCCCATCTTCAGACTAAAGGTACTATCCATTGTATTGTGCTGGCAAATGGGATAGACTCAAAACAGATTTAGCAACATCCATGAGGGACAGTGGACCAAAGCAGTAGTAGAATTGTATTCAACTGTAATCTGCAACCTCCAGTTATGTTTAATTTATAAATATTTAAAACTAGAAGAAAAAGTCTCATACCTCCAAAGTCAAACTAACCAGGTGATGGAAAATAACCCAGAGACTAAAACTAGATAAAATGCATTTTATTCAAATGTTAAAGAGCATTTACCAATAACAATCATTGGAAAGTGATTCTGTTTTCATTTTAGCTATGAAGATTGATAGAAAATGAAACCAAACCTCCGTTCGCAAATTAACATAAAAATATGAAATGTGTGAGACTCCATTTTATAAAACAAACTTGGATATACCCTAGTGCTTACAAGTGGAATATGTAACAGTAAATATTCATTATTTAAACAATTTATTTTAACCTTGTGTTAAGAATAATTATGCAAAGTTATATTTGAAATAAATCCTGTAGAAGTATAACTTTTAATGTAATTAAATTCTAAAATGAGCATACTGGTTTATTGGCCTAGATCTTGCAGTCAATGCCAGAGACTGCAAGTCTGACGCTGGCTGTGATTTAAGTTGCCTTACCATTTTATACTAAAGCATTTGCAACCTGCAATGCTGATGGTCGCAGGATTGCTGTCAGGAGGCAAAATGAAAGATGTAATTCCAGTGCAGCCATGTCCCCTTTTCTCTTCATGAGCTGGAATTCATGTCCCTTTTAGTCTGTCTTCAGTACATTGACATGCATTGTTTTGAACATAATTGTGAACCTCTGATACAGTTCAGCATTACCCCACCCAACTTTGAACCCCTCAGTCACCCTCCAACCATGTTCACTATATTCCCTCACAAGATGTTGCTCAATCTTACCACGAGGGTGTTCACTCCACTTCAACAAAAATGTGAATATGCTCAACCTTCCATGACCATACATACACCCCAACTATGCTGAATCTTAGAGTCCATGATTGCAAAAGCTGAGTCAAGAAAGGAGTGCTGGAAAGGGGGAGTGATTGGTGTTGAGCACTATCTGTGGTTTGGAAGAGGGAAGGGTAACACTGTTTGACACTCCAGCTAATTTGCTTAGAGTTAACTGCCTATGCAAAGCTCTAAGTAAATCAGTGCAAAAACCAGGTCAAGTATAGCACAAACAACCCAAGTCTACTTAGTTCTCGGCACCTGATCCCACTGTTGTTGGAATTGCAAAGTAGTCTCAGCAAGGTGAAACTGGAAATCAAAAGTTTAAGTATCTGGTCGTAACTACCACAGGTATCTATATTGAGACTTCTTCAGGGTACCAACATGCATCAGGTTAGAGACCTCTCCCAATATAGGAAAACCATTACTAAACTGGACAGGGTTCAGTAAACGTTTACCAGGATGTTGCTGGGAATCGAAGGTTTGAGTTATAGAGAGAGGTTATTAGGCTGGGACATTTTTTCACTGGAGTGTAGGAAGTTGAGGGGTGACCTTATAGAAGTTTATGAAATCATGAGGGGTAGAGATAAGGTGAACAGCAGGTGCCTTTTGCCTACGGTGGGGGATCTCAAAACAAGGGGGCATATTTTTAAGGTGAGAGGAGAATGATTTAAAAGAGTAGCTAAGGCCTAACTCAAGGTACAAATCAGTTTCCCCATTAACAGACTTCCGGTTATAGATAAAAAGCCCTAAGAGTTTACTGGTTAATTTGTTGCCAGATAGAGTCATAGAAATATACAGGACGGAAACAGACCCTTCAGTCCAACTCCTCCTCGTTGACTAGATATCTTAAATAAATCTAGTCCCATTGGCCAGCATTTGGCCCATATCCCTCTAAACCATTCCTATTCATATACTTATACAGATGCCTTTTAAATGTTGTAATTGTACCAGCCTCCACAACTTCCTCTGGCAGTTCATTCCATACATGCACCACCCTCTGTGTGAAAAAAATTGCTCCTTAGGTCTGTTTTAAGTCTTTCCCTTCTCATCTTAAACCTCTGCCTTCTAGTTTTGGAGTCCCCCCACCTCGGCAAAAAGACCTTATCTATTTATCCTATCCATGCCCCTAATGATTTTATAAACCTCTATATGGTCATCCCTCAGCCTCCAATTCTCCAGTATAAATAGCCCCAGTGTATTCAGTTTCTCCCAATAGCTCAAACCGTCCAAACCTGGCAACATTCTTGTAAATCTTTTCTGAACTCTTTGAAGCTTTGCAACATCCTTCCATGGCAAGGAGACCAGAATTACATGCAGTATTCCAAAAACTGCCTAACCAATGTCCTGTACAACCACAACATGACCTCCCAGCTCCTATACAGATGCTGCAGCAAAGGGTATGAGTATGAAAATCTGAAGAAAAACTCTTATCAAAGCCTTCAGGAAAGATTGTCTGGGTAAGAAAAAGCATAACATTGTTGCCTTTCTGGAAGATGGATGCCAGGATGAAGCCATTTTGGTATCAATCAGTCCGTTACATGCGTTGGGTGTAACATTATGCTGTGGTCAACAAAGTGCACCAAACCAGCAATATCTTTTATACAAATAGTTTATTGCACCTACCCAGAGGATGTCCAGTGTTTCTCCACTCTGCAAAGTCACGTGCAGAAAATCTGGTTTCAAAAGCCGAACAAGACCCAGGTGATCAATAAGGTGGTACAGTACTACAACTCGGGCAGCACAGAAAGTCATCCAATTGTGCACAAACATATCAGCACACCAAACAGCAACCTTTGGGGGGATGACCAATGCTTTCATTTTGCCAACCTCATTCACTATATCTATGGTATGAGATGATCAGGAGCTTTACCAACTCTCAATATTGTCCCCCAGAAGGCAAGTTGGCATGGTCTGAAAAACACAATTGCCAACATATTACCACTATGCATCCCCCAATGAACCTCCAGTGCATTATGTATGTTACAAAAGACCATCTCTCAGTGTATAATGGATCATTTCCATTTGGTGGTATAATCATACTGCACAATCTCAGTGAGAACAGCATGTTCTTTTCCAGATAAGTACCTCTTCAGAGCAGGGCAAGTTGTCAATTCTCCAATATGTTATATCAGAGTTTGAATTATTAATCTTGTTAGTTTTTTTTGAGTAATTGTTGAATTGACAGTACATGTCTACATACCAGATTGTGTACCTGTTTGGGATTTCTGTCGTTTGGGGGCAAAAAAGGGAATGATAAATTGTCTCATGGCAGATATGTAAAATACCTTTAAAGGCAATGTTCATGATGTCACCACCATAACATGGCATTTGACCTAAGGGTGTAAACACCTCCGTCTCCATCTTACTGAGCTGTGTTCTATTGCAGCAAGAGACGTTGAGGGATGTGTTTCAATACATCCAAATTGTTTAGCTTTAGCTCAGAGTATCATGCCTTCCCAATACATCAGCCTCCACCATCAGACCTATTTTACCTTTGTCTTATGTACGGCCAGGAGCTAAATTTCTTGTCCACTCTGTCATTGGTCAGTATGGAAAATACATAAATAAATATGTAGGTTGGTAAAATCCAAATATTTCATTTGTACATGTATGGGCAGCAATTTGTGGTGTGCTTGGGTCAGTTCAGATCGAATGGCTTAGACATAATACAAGTCTACCCATTCCATCAACATAATTGTGGCCACCTGTCATCTCATCACAAACTAAGGACACAGCAGTTAGCTGGTTATGTGATTCAGACAGTTTGTGTTTTCACAGAAATTGACTGCATCATATGAATAACGTGACATATTTTGAAGGCTATGAGTTTGCTTTCAGTTAAGAATAATCAAGGATTGATTTAACTTTTGAAAACCTAGAGGTGAAAGTTTGTAGAACAGTTCAAAGGAAACTTGACTGGGGTCAGCAGTAAATTTAGTTTCTGTCCTTAAAGGATTTCAGGACAGTTTCCAGGAAGGACATTCACCTCAGTAGAAAAGATTAGTTTGTGATGCTTCCAAATCAGGAAAGTTTGTTCAGAAGTCTGCAGGTTATTAGAAGATAGGAAAATTTAAGCTTTTGATTTTTTGAGTATTCATGTAAGAAGACTCCACAGTCCCACTAAAAAGTAACGACTAAGACACAGTTATGTAGAATTTAAATTTTTTTACAAATGAATAATTTCTCTGGATGTGAATCACTGTATATAACTGATGTTGGTGAAAATGTTTTGTTTTGCTGTGTGTAAGATTTTCCTAAACTCTCTTCAATGTCTGGTTGCTTTGTTTTTTTTGTTTCATCTTTTGCATAATAATCTTCTGTTGTTAAAGAAATCCTGCAGCTTTGTGTGACTATATTTTAGTGACTGACCACTGTGTAAACTATAATAAACGCATAAAAATCAAGCCAGGTTTCATTGAGGTTTGAAACAAGCAAAAGTGGAAATTTCTGGAAGGAATCAGCAGGTCTGGCAACATACGTGAAGAGGAAGCAAACTTCAAGTTTCAAGTCTAGTGACCCTTCTTCAGAACTAACAGCAGCTTTGAGTGGTTTTTAGACTGATGACTGGGGGGTGGGGAAAGACAAAGAAAGGTGTGAGCGAATAGGTGGAAATGGAGCGCAGAGAGAGAAAAGGGTAGGCAGACTAAGGGATTATTGATAGCTGAAAATGGGGACTACGGATGGTTGAAAATGGGTTGACTTTTTTAAATGCAACCCATTTGATGACAGTACCTGAAGTTGTGGAGGTAGGTAATAGACAAGGAAGGAAATTTTCATGCTCTGATAAACTTGATATTGAGTCCTGAAGGCTTTTAGATACCTAGGTAGAAGATGAGGTTTTGTTACTTCAGGTTGCATTGTGTTTCACTGGAGCACTGCAACATGTCTGAGGCAGAAATGTTGACATAGGTACGTGGTGGTGTGTTGAAATGGCAGGCAACTGGAACCTCAGGGTCATTTTTAAGGACAGAGCATAAGTGTATGCAAAGCAGTCACCCAGCTACCAAGGCTGCCATTGGGGTGGTTGGAGGAATTGGTAGTGGAGGAGGAGTGGGCCAGACTATCCCGGTGGGAAGAGTCCCTGCAGAATGCTGACTAAGTAATGTGCCTGGAGGTGGCAACTTGCTGGAGCCTCCATTTTCACCACCTCCAATGTGTTTATGGCACTAACACTCTGTTAAAAGGGATAGATACGGAACAAATCTAGCAACTCAACAGTATGTCCATTGAGGGACCTCGGGCTATTGGCAGTGGAATTGTGAAATCAAGTTCTTTTCTGTACGGCATACAACACAGGACTAGATTCATGCTAAACAGGCAAGCAACATGTAATATAGAAAGCCATATAATCTCAAAATCAACAAATTAGATCAAAACTGTCTTCTATCTGTTTCCTCTCAATTATCAGCAAAGAGATGAACTTATCATTGATATCCAGTAGGACTTACATGACAATAATCTGAGCACTCTGTTCAATTCAGTTTCTACCAGGGTTCCTTAGCTCTAGACTTTATGACAACCCCGGTCTAAACAAGGACAAAAAAGTTGAATAACCAAGCTGAGGTGGGATTGCCCCAAACATCAGGCAGTATTTGGCTGAGTGTGATGGCTTCAAGGAACCCTAGCAAAATTGAATTTAAAGGGAATCGGGGAAATAATCTCCACTGTCTAGAATCTTACCTCACTTATAATGGCTATGGTTGTTCGAAGTCAAGCATCTCATCCCCAAGACTTCACTACAGCATTTTGTGAAGATGGTGTCCTAGACATAATCATCTTTAACTGCTTCACCAGTGATCTTTCCTTTGTCATATGGTCACGAGTGTGGTGTTAACTAATTACTGCCATGTTCCATTTACAACTCCTCAGACACTGATGTTTTCCTTGCCTGAATGTAGCACGACCTGGGCGATATTCAGCCTTTAGCTGATATGCAGGGCAAATGTTACATTCCACTTAAAGGCCAGGGAGTGACCATCTCCACCAAAAGACTGATCAGACGAAATCCCTTTGAAATTTCAAGGCATTACAATAACTGAGCCTCCACCACCATCTTCCAAAGGGGTTATCACTGACCAGAAGCTGCACTGGACCAGCCACTGGAGGCTGGGACTTTTATGGCAAATAACTCCCCTCATGTGTCCCAAGCAAAAGCAGAAATTGCTGGAGAAACTTAACATCTGTGGAGAGAAAGCACAGTCAGCATTTCAGGTATGTGACTACAGAACTACAAGTCACTGGAACTGAAGTGGTGACTGAACTTTCTCTCCACGGATGCTGCCAGACCTGCTGAGTTTCTTCAGTGATTTCTGTTTTGTTTCAGATTTCCAGCATCTGCAGCTCATTTTTTTTTGTTGTCCTGTGTCGCAAAGGCAGACCAGCCATCTACAAGGCACATGTCAGGAGTTTGATGGAATATTCTTCACTTGCCTAGATGAATTTAGCTCCAACAATACTCTTGGAAGCCTAGCATCGTTCGTAGTAACGCAGCCCACCTTAACCATTCATTCCATCTACCATTGGTGCGTATTACAGAAATGTTTACCATCAACAGGATGCATAGCTCCAACTTGCGAAGCACATTCAGCAGCACCTTTCAAAACTGTGACCTCTACCATGTAGAAAGACACGAACAGTAACCACATGGAAACACATCCACCAGCAAGTTCCTTTGTAAGTTACCCACTATCCTTGGAAGCGTAGTGCCATTACCTCACTGTCACCGAGTGAAAAACCTGGAATTCCCTTCCCAACAGAGTATGGGTGTACCTTGTTTCAGGGAAAAGTGCCAGGGGTGGTGGGGCTAGTGGGGAGTTTGGAGTGGATGAGGCAGTCACGGAGAGAGCGGTCCCTCCCTTCCTGCAACCACAGGAAGTACTGCACCCGCCCCTACACCTTCCTCCTCACCTCCATCCCAGGCCCCAAGAAAACCTTCCGCATTAAACAGATGTTCACCTGCACATCTGCTAATGTGGCATATTGTATCCGTTGTTCCCCGATGTGGCCTCCTGTATACTGTGGAAGCCAAGCGGTGGCTTGGAGACGGCTTTGTGGAGCACCTACGCTCGGTTCGTGACAAACGACAACACCTCCCAGTCGCGAACCACTTCAACTCCCCCTCCCACTCCTTGGATGACATGTCCATCCTGGGCCTCCTCCAGTGCCACAACGATGCCAACCAAAGGCTGGAGGAACAGCACCTCATTCCGCTTGGGAACCCTACAGCCCAATGGTCTCAATGTGGACTTCACAAGCTTCAAAATCTCCCTAACCCCCACCTCATCCCAAGATCAGCTCATCTCGTCGCTGCCTCCTTGACCTCTACGTCTTTTCTCCCACCTGTCTGCTCCTCCCACCTCACTGACCAACCCCCAGCCCAACTCCCTACCTGCAGTCACCTTTACTGGCTCCATCCCTGCCTCCTTGACCTGTCTGTCTTCTCTCCACCTAGCTGCTCCTCTATCCACCTTCTATCATTGCGTCTCTCCGTCTCTATTTATTTCAGAGCCCCCTTCCCCTCCCCCGTTTCTGAAGAAGGGTCCAGACCTGAAATGTCAGCTTTCCTGCTCCTCTGATGCTGCCTGGCCTGCTGTGTTCATCCAGCTCTATACCTTGTTATCCAGCATCGCCAGTTCCTACTACCTCTGCACAATTTTTGGTGTTGCTTGCTCCCGGGGAAGTCAAAATATGTCTGTGTTGTGCCACTGCAAGTGCATTGCTCAAATGAATATTTCTTCCTTAATGTTTACAGACTGCAGAACATTCTGAAAACCTGTAATTGAGTTTTCCAGTCCTATCTTCAGCAAAAGCATAGATAGTATTTTCAATTAAGATCAGACATAAGATCTCTTCCAAATCATTGCTGGCAAAATAAGTATCAACAATGACTGCTGCACATGGTCTTGACTTTAATTACAGTTAAGCAAGTCAAAGGCCTGAATGTTGGCACATTGCCTAATTTCAGGTTGAGCTGCCATCCTCGCAAGTTAGCTGTTGTAAACAAAAGTTTTCTTTCGGATCCTTTTTGCTTCTGCCACATTTTTTTTCTTATTTGTCCTTATCTCCCCATCCCCATCCCACACTAGTCAAGTCAACCTTTACAAGTTTCACATAATTCAGAATATTGAAGGTGGCTTCTAGAATGTTTGACATTTTCATCACAACCTTTCCCAACTGTACTAAGGTCTGCTGGCACGTTGAGCCGTAATGGACCTTAAGAGCTCTGTTTATGTTTTCAAATTTTAATGGCCTCTCCTTACCTTGCCTTTAGTTGCTTGCACTCAACATAGCAGATATTCCTGTAACACTGGTTTATGCCTTTGCCAGGTCCTCTGCACTACAAAGTTCAGCAACCACTCCTGTCCGAACTTCATCTACCTGACAAACACTACTTGCTTTTTAAACTGTGTATTTTTTTGCTTCTAGCCAGCCTTTTCCTTCACCTCATTCAAATTTGAATTCCAGTATTTTTCATCACTTCATAGAGCTCTTTCGGGCACCTTTTTGTAGGTGTGTGCTATAGGTGATGCAAGATAGTCTCATTGCCTTGATGTTACTGATTTGTGAGTCATTGACAATGTTTCATTGTACTGTACCTAACAAAAATTGGGTACACCAATGGTGCATTAAATAACTCTAGCATTTAACCATCAAGTCTGTTAATACTAAATCTGGAGCATTTAATTACATGAATGACTCATTAATTTGAAATTTGCAATAGCTTTATTTTGAAACAGAAATTAGATTTAAAACACTACTTAATATGCTCCCTTTTCCTGTCTGTTTAATTTTAGAATGCACTGACTTCACTACTTGCACATTAGTAATAATATAAACTGTTGTATCAAATAATTGTGAAAATAGCAATATATTTATCAACTGAGATTTAATTGGCACTTTCCTGTGAGATAACCTTTTCCTTGCTTCAAATATTTCAGAAATAGATTGCTAGTATTGCAAGGTTGGTCGCATATGCATTTTAAGTTTTAACTAAATAGAATCTGGTCATGTATTTATGCATTATACTAAATGATTTCAACGGTATTTCTTAACACCTCAGAATTTTAATAATTTATATCAGGTATAATTTACGTTATCTTTATCCCTCTTGTTAGGAGCAGGCCTTTTTAAAGTCTTTAGCTTTTAAAGCATATTGATGCTATTGAATCTTGGTTTGAGATTATTAATCCTGTACTGATCAGATGATATGGACAGACATTAAGATCAGTCATTGAGCATCCAATTTTCTCACAGCTATGGGTTCACCGCTGGGTCAGTATCCTTCCTGTGGAAAAGGGCCATTCTGGTTTAGCAGGTATAAAGAAGTACTGTGTACAGGTGAGAATCCTTGGCTTTCAGACCTCAGTAATTAGAGGGTGAGCATCCACAGATGATTCAGCCAATAAAGGTGTTTAATGATGGTAAGAACAGTTAGAAGTGATGATTAATTGGCCTGGGCACTATGGGCTTGCTATTGTATATGCTGTGGAACATACTGGCCATCAGCTGGTAGGCATGCAGTCTTGTAAAGGCCTTTCTGTGTTGACATTGGTCATATATCATTGCAGCTATGCCCTTTGATTACTGGGAGGGCTTGCAGAGTGATTAATAGCCAGGATCAATGTTTCTGCCCAGCACATGACATTTGGTCACAAAGCGACCATATACTTATTCCCCTTTGGCATGGAGCTTAGGAGAAATGAAGGATGAGACCTGCCAATTTCTAGCCGATGAGCTTCCAGTTTATAAAATGAGTTCAGTTTGACTGTAAGAAATTATTCCCTATTGAAATAATTAGTGCTGTATTAAACACAATTACAACTAAAACTATAGAATCAGTTGTGCTGAATCTGAGCCAGTTGACAGATGGTGCTGGATTGATACTTATTTGCTGATAAAGCCTAAGATTTTTATTTTGCTGAGAGATTTAGTAAACAAAACTCAGCACAAGCTAAATACAGTATAATGAAGTACGTAGCAATAGAATTTCTATTGCTAAATGTTTAATATAAACATAAACTATTCCAGGTTGTGGTAAATATTTGGTTCCTGCTGATGCAATCTACTTTTAAAATATGTAAAAGTGTTTCAATTTTTAATGCTTGTATAAATAACACCTTTGACAGAGGTGTTCAAATTTGCGTGGTTTTACTGAGGTAAAAGTGGAAAATATCTTATTTATCTCTGTGTTGGGAATGAACATTTAAGAACATGATACCAAGTGAGGTTGGAGAGTTTGTTTCAGGTATATTAAGACATAATTCACTACCAGAAACAGTCATGGAAACAAATCCATAATAGCTTTTAAAATATAACTGGTTCATTTTGCTTAACGGGAAGGGACATGTGGAATTGTTTCAGCCAGCTAATGAGGATTGTGCAAACAGAAAATTCTCCTTTTGATTTTTAAAAGTGAAAGTCTTCTTAAACATTCTGGCTTATCTTATCAAAGGTAGATGAATGAACCAAGTGTAACAAGTTATCTTGTCATCATTTAAATAATATCCAGTCACTTTTCACCAAATGAAAATATAAATGTTCTCTTTATTGCCTGAAAGTCTTAGTATCCACCATTCCTTTACAGTGGATCTACTTCTGTCATTCTTAATATTTGTAACAGATCATAATCTTTCTTAACATGGTACTTTATGATAATTATTAGAAATATTAAATAGCTTTGTGGGCAAAATTTATCTGCTCTAACCCAGGAGAGTGAGATTATTTTTTCCATAAACACTGCTAGCCTTATTGAACCTGGCACTCAGCAGGAACCATAAATAGAACCAAGGGTCTTCATGAGCCTGCATAACTCACCAATGCACTGATTTATTTATCTACTGAGCTATCAGGGAGTTGTCAAAGAACAAGTTTAGTCCCAGGTATCAGTTCGACGATCTTATAGGTTATGTTTGTTCTATTATACTCTCTCTCATGATATGGGGTTTGATTTATTTAAGAATTCCTCTTCTTGCAGTCTGTCTTGTTCTGCAATCTATGTGCTTATTTTTATACTGGTCTAAGCTGCATGTAACTTGAGTGTTCATTTTCTCTGAGTATGTTTGAGATCCTGTAATCATGACTGTAAAGTAATTTTAAATCTGAGACTTGAATTTTATTAGAGCCATATAATGAATGTAAACTTGCTTACTTTATATTAAAAACTCATGTTCAAATAAAACAGAGGATACTTATGTCTATTTCCTTTGCAGCTTTATGCTGATCTATTAAATTCTATGTGGGCAATAGATAAAATGATTTACAGGGCACAAAACAAATGGTGATGCTATCTCAATGCATCAAGATGCCTTTCTGTTGCAATGGCATATTATACCAGCACAAATGAAACCTGTTTAAAGTAATTATTTGGTCCAGCTTGTAATTTTGAATAAAGTAAACCTGTATTAGTGGTCACACATGACATGACAGTCTCATGTCTTTTATACATGTCCATTTATGACTGCAGAGACCAATTGTACTGTGGACTAGAGAGATGTTCTGTGTGAATCCTTATGTTGCTTGTGTGCTTGCGTAGAAATTTGATTAAAGCATTTAGATACAGTGCAACACAAACAGCAGAATAAAGTTACTTGTACTTTTAAAATAAAATGCTAAGACAGACTCCGAACTTGATGTAATTAATGTCCAGACACCATTTTAATTGGACAGATTGAAAGTTTTGTTCAGCTGGTTAAAATCCCAAGGGATTAGTTCTTTGCTATCTGACTGATATGACTGGAAGCATTATTCAAAGGAACATTGAGCTACATGCATCAAATTGTAATAATCTATTGTGCACAGTACATTTCCACAGGATTTCTGAGTTTGGAAATTGCTTTTTTCCCCCCTGTTCAACCTTATTTACCCTGATGAAGTACTGTGCTCATCATCTGTTCCATTTTTGCTTTGGTTAGCGAAACACTTGGAGGAAGATGAGCATCAACATCAACAACTAGGACACACCTGGTGAACCTGTATGTGATGTGAGAGATGTTGCTTGTAGAAAGCAGCTGTACCCAGTCCACACGGTCAAAACCAGTTTCCTTGATATCTTTCAAGAGCACTGCATTTAAGAGCCTCCACTTCAACAGACATGATGTTGCTATCCTGTGCAGACTGTTGCAGCAAAGCTTGCTGCCAGTTTGGTCAAAGTCCAGCTGTGTCAGCGGCTCTGAGTCACAACAGCCCGTACCGTTTTTACCTGTGCATCTTGCAATGCACAACTGCATTTATTGGTTGCCTGTTTTTCAGAGCCACCCAACACATGATCTTCCAAGAACAGCTGAAGGCACAGTGAGAATGCTCTAGCAAGTACATCCGTGGCTGGCTTCCTTCATATCTACATAAAGTCCAATGTACTCATAACTATGAAAGCATCATAACACGAGCCAGCAAACTGCATGAAAAGGCAGTGCTTTCACTTGGTCAACATAGAATTGATGTATGATCATAACAGGATTAAAATGCAAGACTGCATCAGTTTAATTAACAATGACCATAACACTTTCGACTTGCAATGTGCCATCCATTTCCTACAGTTTCCCATTCATCCACAAATGTCAGGAACATTACCAGAGCATAAGGACTACCCCTGACTCTCATGGTTGATCATCTTTGGTAAGATAACAGCCATGAGATCGCCATCAGCATCATATAGCACACAATTACTTTGTGGCATGTAACATGTGCCTTATTAATGCCATGTTCTGGTTTCTAGACAATTTAACAAGGTGACAGGTACAACAGTTGGAAGAGGTGTTTTGAGCAGGAATTGGCTACAGGCAAGAGAGATGCACAGTATCCAAGAAGGGGCAATGCATTGCAAAGTGCCGGAAATAATACGTTGATAATGAAGTAAATATATGACCTTCTCCATCAACATGGCAATATAATTTCACCTTAAATTTCTCAATCTTTTATATATTTGATGACTCCTTCCCTAAATCTGATATTTTCTCTGTTCTCCCTAGCACGTTATCCATTCTTCATAACAAAATCCTCCTCCATTCTGAGCAATATTTTCCATTGTGGACTGGATGACTGGATTGGCTTTGACTGTATTCACTGGAGTTTAGAAGAATGAGGGCGGAGTCTCATTGAAACCTGTAAAGTTCTAAAAGGGCTAGACAGAATAAATGCAGTGAGGATGTTCCCAATGACTGGGGATTCTGGGGCCATCATTTAATGATATGGAGTATGCCATTTGGGACTGAGATGAGGAGAGATTTCTATACCCATTGAGTAGTGAGCCTGTGGAATTCTCTGCCACAGAAAGTGATTGAGACCGAAATATTAATTTTTTTTCAAGGAGGCGTTAGATATGGTTCCTAGTACTAAAGGGATCATGAGTATGGGGGAAACCAGGAACAGGGTACTGAGTTTGATAATCAACTATCACATTGAATTGTGGAGCGGGCGAGAAGGGCTGAATGGCCTATTCCTGCTTATGCTCTTAGTTTCTATGTTTCTGTGTTTCTATTTCGGTAAATCCTTAGTGAACAGACCCCCCAGTTCTGTTAGTATAATCTGAATTAGTAATTCTTGATTCTTTTCCGTGCTGTTTTGAGTTCCAGTAAAATATTTCAGGCAGTGATTTTCTGTTTTAAGACTGTCAAATCTAACGCAGTCTTGCGTTTGATGTTTTGGTATCAACTTTCCATAATCCATTGTAAATATCACTTTACTTTAGTTTTAGATGATGGCCTTTTAATTAATGAGGCAGGACAATTTTTAAAAAATTCATTTGTGGGATGTGGGTATCGCTGGCTGGCCAGCATTTCTTGCCCATCCCTAGTTGCCCTTGAGAAGGTGGCGGTGAGCTGCCTTTTTGAACCGCTGCAGCCCTCGTGCTGTGGGTTGACACACAATGCTATCAGGGAGGGAATTCCAGGCATTTGACCCAGTGACAGTGAAGGAGCGGCGATATATTTCCAAGTCAGGATGGTGAGTGACTTGAGAGGAACTTGGAAGTGATGGTCTTCCCATATATCTGCTGCCCTTGTCCTTCTAGATGGAAGAGGTTGTGGGTTTGGAAGGTGCTGTCTGAGGATCTTTGGTGAATTTCTGCAGTGCATCTTGTAAATAGTACCCACTGCTGCTACTGAGCATCGGTGGTGGAGGGAGTGAATGCTTGTAGGTGTCGTGCCAGTCAAGCGGGCTGCTTTGTCCTGGAAGGTTCAAGCTTCTTGAGTGTTGTTGGGGCTGCACTCATCCAGGCAAGTGGGGAGTATTCCATCACACTCCTGACTTGTGCCTTATAGAGGCTGGAGTCAGGAGGTGATTTACTTACCACAGTATTCCCAGCTTCTGACCTGCTCTTGTAGCCACTGTTTTAAAGTGGTGAGTCCAGTTGAGTTTCTGGCCAATGGTAACCACCAGGGTGTTGATAGTGGGTTTATTTTGTCTCTTAATTCTTCAGTTATTCAGGGATACAAACAAGTTATTTTTCAAACACCTCCCATTGATCTTCTGTCATTTTTAACCATTAAAAAGTATGCTCAGTTTACCATGGACAGTCTTTGCCTCATAACAGCCAGCCTTACCTATAGCTAGAATCTTAGCAGCTTCGTGTTCTCCTTTCCAAGCACAAAGTTTAACTTGATATTGTGATCACTGTTAGATAAATGTTAATACATCATAAAGCTCTGAACTAAATCTCAATACTAAATCTGATATGGCATGCGAAGTGTGGCAAAGGTAAACATTGGTCCTTTAGAGGGTGAGAAGGCCAATTTAATAACTCGGAATGAGAAAATAGCCGAGACATTAAACAGTTATTTTGTGTCGGTCTTCACTGTGGAAGACACAAATAACATGCCGAAAACTAATGGCAAGAAGGTTATAGCAGGTGATGATAGTTTCTATCATCAAAACTAAGGAGGCAGTGCTGGGCAAGCTAATGGGGTTTAAAGGTAGACAAGTCTCCTGCCCTGATGAAATGCATCCCAGGGTGCTAAAAGAGGTGATGGGGGAAATAGCAAATGCACTAGTAATTATTTACCAAAATTCACTGAACTCTGGGGTGGTTGTCGCAGATTGGAAAACAGCCAATGTGACACCACTGTTTAAAAAAGGAAGTAGACAAAAAGCAGGTAACTATAGGCCAGTTAGCTTAACTTCAGTAGTGGGGAAGATGCTTGAATCTATCATTAAGGAAGAAATAGCAAGACATCTGGATATAAATTGTCCCATTGGGAATATCCAGCATGGGTTCATGAAGGGTAGGTCATGTTTAACTAATTTGATGGAATTCTTTGAGGACATTACTTTCATGGTGGACAATGGGGAACCTGTGGATGTGGTGTATCTGGATTTCCAGAAGGCATTTGACAAGGTGCCACACCAAAGGCTGCTACATAAGATAAAATTGCATGGTATTACAGGTAATGTTTTGGCGTGGATAGAAGATTGGTGACCAGTAGAAAGGAAAGAGTAGGAGTAAATGGGTGTTTTTCTGGTTGGCGGTCAGTGGCTAGTGGTGTGCCTTAGGGATCGGTGTTGGGACCGGAATTGTTTACAATTTACATAGATGATTTGGAGTTGGGGACTAAGTGTGGTATGTCAAAGTTTGCAGATGACACTAAGGTGAGTGGTAGAGCAAAGTGTGCAGAAGACACTGAAAGTCTGCAGAGGGATATAGATAGTCTAAGTCGGCAAAGGTCTGGCAGATGGAGTACGATGTTGATAAGTGTGAGATCATCCATTTTTGTAGGAATAACAGCAAAATGGACTATGTTGTAAATGGTAGAAAATTGCAGCACGCTGCTGTGCAGGCAGACTTGGGTGTCCTTGTGCATGAATCGCTAAAAGTAGGATTGCAGGTGCAGCAGGTAATTAAAAAGGCAAATGGAATTTTGTCTGTGATTGCTAGAGGGATGGAGTTTAAAAACAGGGAGGCTATGCTGCAGTTGTATAGGGTCCTGGTGAGGCCACACCTGGAGTACTGTGTGCAGTTTTGGCCTCCTTACTTGAGAAGAGATATACTAGCCCTGGAGGGGATGCAGAGGAGATTTACTCTGTTGATTCCAGAGTTGAGAGGGTTGTATTATGAGGAGAGACTGAGTAGACTGGGATTATACTCATTGGAATTCAGAAGAATGACGGGAGATCTTATAGAAACATATAAGATTATGAAGGGAATAGATAAGGTGGAGGCAGGGAGGTTGTTTCCGCTAGCAGGTGAAACTAGGACTAGAGGGCATCGCCTCAAAATAAAGGGAAGCAGATGTAGGACTGAGGTCAGGAGGAACTTCTTCACCCAAAGGGTTGTGAATCTGTGGACTTTCCTGCCCAGCGAAGCAGTTGAAGCTACCTCGCTGAATGTTTTTAAGGCAAGGCTAGGTAAATGTTTGAATAGTAAAGGAATTAAGGGTTATGGTGAGTGGCGGGTAAGTGGAGCTGAGTCTCAAAAAAAATCAGCCATGATCTTATTAAATGGCGGGTTAGGCTCGAGGGGCCAGATGGCCTACTCTTGCTCCTAGTTCTTATGTTCTGTAGATTCCAAGGCACATTGTTTCAGAAAACTATCTCAGACACAGTCAGGAAATTAACTGCCTTTCCAGCATGTGCTAATCTGCTTATAATTTTTTTAATAAAAATTTATGCAGGAAATGTGGACATCTCTGGCTACATCAGCATTTATTACCTATTTTTCTTTCCCCAGAAGGCCTTTAAGAGTCAGTCACAATTGAGTGGATCTGGACTTGTATGTAGGCCAAACTGTATAAGGATGGCAGATTTCCTTCCTTGAAGGACATTGCCAAACCAGATGGATTTTTATGATAATTGGCAGCAAATGGAATTTTTGAGTTTATTGCTAAAGAAATGATGCATAAAAGTAGGGAATTGTTGTTCCAGTTGAACTGGTGAGACTGCATTCGGAGTACTGCATACAGTTTTGGTCTCCTTACTTGAGGAAGGATGTATTTGCATTGGAGGCAGTGCAGAGAAGGTTCATTAGGTTAATTTCAGAGCTTGACTCTTAAAGGCCTTCTGGAGAAAGAAAAAATAGGTAATAAATGCTGATGTACCCAGAGATGTCCACATTTCCTGCATAAATTTCAGCTTGTGTTATGGGGAGAGATTGAGCAGTTTAGGTGTGTACTCACTGGAGTTTAGGAGGAGGAGACGAAATCTGATTGAGGAATACAGGATGCTAAAGGGGATTGACGGAGTAGATGCAAAAAAGATTTTTCCCCTTGTGGCAATCTAGAATGAGAAGTCATTGTTTTAAATCTGCCACACCTTGACCTAAAACTAAGAGGATGAATTACTTTTATCTGTGGAATTCACTACCCCAGAGTGCAGTGGACATCAGGATTGTGAATTCATTTGAGGAGGAGATGAACAATTTTTAAAAATTAGTAAATGATTGGGCAGGAAATCAGAGTTGAGGTCAGCCATGATCATATTAAATGGTGGAGCAGGGTCAATGGACTGAATTCTCTACTCATGCTCCCAGTTCTTATGTTCTTTACAAATGTACCATTAAAATTGAACCCATCTTGAAACCGCTGTATTTATGTGACAAGTCTGTCTAATCTCTGCATGTGTACAGTTTAACACTTTATAGTTGCTACTCTTGGCGCCCAAATTCCACTGCAGTCTTAAATCATTTGCATATCTTACCTCCCCTTTCCTTTTCTATTCTTATATCATTGAAAGGCAGCTTAATCACTGTAGCTCCTAATAGGAAAAATCATGAATGGCTATCTTTCCTTTGATTTAATGTGATTCGTTCCCAGTCCTCAGTGTAATAATGTTATAAGTAGCCATGTCTTTCTAATGGCTATTGCGTGATACCCTCCGTGTTGCATTCTGTTTGTTTGTGTGGCGCATTTGTGTAGAGAATGCTGATTTGGACCACACATCCTAATCTACTCTTATGTTTTATTTAACACCGTCCTTATTTTACTCTCGTGGTTTAATTACTTTGACCTTTTAAAATTTCATTTACAGGTGGTATCTGAAGCGGAATGTCTGACTGTTCATCTGCTTTGCTCCTGTCTATTCTAAAATTAGTTTTACACTCTAATTTACAGCTAAGCCCTCCCTAGCTCTCCCTGTCACTACAAAACAATCATTTATTAGTTTAAAGTTCTTATGACACTCTCTCTATTCTGTCCTCTAGGACCCAATCCAAATTGACTTTAGGTGAAACCCTTTCTTTCCTCTCACAGAATTGCTGACAGTGTTCCATGAAATTGGACTTTCTCACTCCTTCAGCCTTGTGCTTGTTGAGATTTTGACAGATATTTAAAATTAATCCCGCTCTCATTGGTTTAGGAAACTTGTTCTTGGGGATGGTTGAAATTCAGCAGTGGCTCTTCTCAGTCCTCTCTGGGAAATGGTTCAGTGCCTTTGTGCTGTTTAGAGGTTTTCATAGAACGTTAGGATATGTGGTACCATTGCTCCTTTTGATTAGATTTCTCATGATAGATATTCCACATCCGCAGGAAAAAAGCTACTGTTGAAGGGACCTGAAAATGGGCAAAAAAGTCATTGAGCTCCTAAAAAATTTGTTGGAAATCAGGAACATAAATAAGGTGTTAGGCCTGCATTGCTGTTTGATTAGACCATGGCTCTTCATATGCCTCAATGCTACTTTAATGCACATTCTCTGTATACCTTGTCATTAGTCTGCATATATCTGTCAATTTCTGTCAAATATGGTCAGTGATTGAGCTTCCATAGTCCTTTGGGATAGAGTATTCCAAAGATTCCCCAACAGAGTGAGGAAATTCCACATTATCTCAGTCTGATTTATCCCAATCCCTATCTTGAGATTATGTAGTCTGCGGATTCTTAGATTTACTAGCCTGAAAAACACTCCACTATATCACTGTGCAACATTCCGTAAGAATTTTTTAAGTTTCAATGAGATCACCTTCTAAAATCTGAGGAAAATGGATTTAGTCATCTCATTTTCTCTTCAGAAGACAACCTACTATCTCATTGATTAATTTAGTGAACCTCTATTGTACTCCTTGTATGGCATGTGTGTCCCTCCCTAGATAAGGGTCAAAAACAGTACACGATATTCCAGATAAAAGCAAAATGCTGTGGATGCTGGACACCTGAAATAAAAACAGAATGCTGGAGAAATGCAGCAGGCCTGGCTGCTTCTGTGGAGAGAGAAACTGAGTTCACTATCTCAAGTCCAGTATGACTCTTCTTCAGAACTCAGAAGGTGTCTCACCAAGGCAAGAGATCTGTACTCCTGTGCTCAAATCCCCTTGCAATGAAGGCCAACGTACTGTTTGCTTTCCTAATTGTTTGTTGCAACTATATGATAAACTTTTAATGAATCATGAACAGGAATATGCAGATCCCTTTGAACACCCACACTTCCCAACCTTTCCCCATTTAAGAGAGTTTCTGCCTTTCAGTTTCTTCTACCAAAGTGGATTTATTTATATTGCATTCCTTCTGCAGTGTTCTAGCCCATTCACTTAGCTTGTACAAGTCGTCTTAATGTCTCCATACATCTTGCTCAGATTTTGTTGTCACCCAGTTTGCTGCCATCAGCAAATAGTGTAGTTGTTTCCCACATCAAAATCAATGACATAGATTGTGAACCTAGCACTGATCCTTGCGTTACCCCACTGGTAACAGCCTGCTATTCTGAGAATGATCCAGTTATTCCTATCTCTGCTTTTCATTTATTAAACAATTCTCGTTCCGCGCTACTACATTTGATCACATTGCATATGCTCTATTTGATAACCACTGTGGGACCTTATCAAAAGCTTACTAAAAATTCCAAATGCACCATATCCACTGATTCTCCTTAATCAATGGTACATAAATATCCTCAAAAAAACCTAAGTTTGTGAAATTTAATTTCCCTTTCATAAATCCATGTTGACTGTATCCAATTTGACGATTTTTATAATAAATTCTAACAATTTCCGTCCTATTGACATCAATCTAACTAGTCAGTAGTTCTCCATTCTTCCTCTTCCTCCCTTAAATAGTGAGTTTGCATTTGCTACTTTCCAATCTGCAGGAACCTTTCCAGAATCTAAAGAATTTTTGATCATAACCACCAAGTGTTTACTATCTTTCTATCCATCTCTTTCAACACCCAAGGATGCACTTTATCTTGTCCGGGGAATTTATCAATTTGCATTCTAGTTTTTAAGTAAAATACCTCTGCCCTAATTCTAATTTATTTCAATTCACCAGTTTCACAGTCCCTTAGTAGCTGAGTTTTCTGGAAAACCTGCTGTATCATCATCTTTGGAGACAATTTCTTTCTCAATCATTTCTTTTCTTTCTACCATAAGTTGTCCTGTTCGCAGGATCCAAATTTGTAATAGCTAATCTTAGACGAGATGGGGAAAGGCGTTTAAGAAGAAGTCTGATCCTAAAATAATGAGCCATTTTGGCAGATAAGATCAAGCCCCAGAAACAATTTATGGCCCAGCCAGAACTGGCAAAGAATGGCTGAACCAGTGTTTTGCCATATCCTTTTAAGGGAACAGAGCTTAAGCGATATGCAAAGGGTAACAGCCGGTACAAAAGAGGATAAGGTTCTACTTCAGAGGAGGCCACGTAAAGTGGAAGTCCGTTTGAGTTTGAGCAAATCTGCAATTACAAAAATATTGCAGCGGGCAAGATGACACATTAGTTCGAGATTTTTAAAGTTTTGTTGTAAATGAGTTGGGAGACAGTTTTTTTCTGGGATGGTTGTGGAAGATGTTGGAGTCCACTTGTGGATATGGGCTATGGGCAGAGAATGAAAGAGAGAAACGATCAGAGATGGCCAGACCTGTGATTGACACAATGGGACTGGCAAACCACGTAAGAGACACCAAGGAGATGAATGTGGGTATTGGTTAGTGAACTTACATGGAGGGAGGATATGGAACAGTAAACTATGAGAGAGACCATGATGATTTGAGCTGGAAATTGAAATCACCCAGGATGAAGTGCAGAGGCTGAGGGAGCGAAGCAGTGAAATAATCTTGATAGAGGTTATTTTTAATCATAATCAGGAGGATTGTAGCAAATAATAGTGAGACTTGCGAGCAGTGAAACAAAATCAGATATTCAAAGAAGGGATAAATATTGGGAAAGTAGGGGGTCATGCCACAGTGTGATGTGGTGATGAGTGTTGCCCACTCAGTGCGGTAGTCTTGAGAGGACAAAGGTATTGCTAAGTGAAAATACTTAAGGAAGAAGGTGTCATTACCTTTGTGCCAGGTTTCTGTTGAGGCCAGATATACTCAACTAAAGAATAGCAGTGAAATATGGTCTTTGCAAATTAACAATAGTTTCCTCCATAATTTACTGAGACTTTTATTTATCGAACTCAAAATTCCACCAGCTGCCGTGCTGGGATTTGAATCTATGCCCCATGGCAATAACCTGGTCTCCTGGATTTCAAATCGAGTGACAGTACCTTTATGCCATGACTTCCTCTACAACTTCTCCTCTCACTATTGTTACTTCCCATGACACCCAAGGATGTGTCATTACTCCCCCCTCCAGCATATCATCTATACTCTGGCTCTGTGACATCAGCTACAAGCACAAATTTAATTTTTATATGTATACTGCCTAGCAGTGTCTTCCCATCAAATCTTTTGATTCTTCCACTGTTGCTAAATGTGACGCATGGTGCTGAATGGACAGATATTTCTTCCAGTCATATTTTGAAATGATTGAAGTTGCGTGAGCATAGGGAGTTAATAGTCAATAATAAGGAAATGGTAAATTTCATAAACAAACATTTTGCTTTTGTCCTCACAATAGAGGATACAAAAATAATTTCAGTAGTAGCTGTAAATCGGGAGGTGGAAGGGAGAGAGGAACTTAGCAAAATCACAATCACATGGAAAGTGTTACAAAGCAAATGATGGAGCTGTGGGTTAACAAGTCTCCAGGTGTGAATGAATAATTTCATCATAGGGTCTTAAAAGAGGTTACTAATAATGTCGTATATGCACTGGTATTAATTTTCAAAAATTCCCTCAATCAGGACAGGTTCAACTGGACTGAAAAATAGCAAATATAACCCCTCTGTTCCAAGAGGGAGTGAGGTAGAAAACAGGAAAATTTAGGTCAGTTTGTTTGATACCTGTCATGGGAAGGTGTTAGAATAAATAGCTGCACACTTAGAACAACTCAGAGTAATTAGGAAGAGTCAGCTTAGTTTCATCAAAACAAAATCATGTTTTAACTAATTTATTGGAATTCTTTGAAGCAATAGCATGTATTGTGGATAAAGGAATGCCTGTAGGCATGCTATACTTTGACTTCCGGAACACATTTGATAAGGTGCTACATCAATGTTTATTGTGGGAAGTGAGTGCTCATGGTGTAGCAAACGACATATTAGCATGGACAGAGGATTGGCTTGCTGACTGGCTGGTAGAAAACAAAAAACAGATCTTTTATCTTATTGGAAGGATGTGATGAGAGGAATGGATTGGTGCTGGGGCCTCCCCTTCTTACAATTCACATCAGTGACTCACATGAGGGGCATGAATGTGCAGCAGCTAAATTTGCAGATATGTAAGAAGGTATGGTCCGAAAGAGACGTAAGGAAATTGAAGATGGATATATTTAGGTTGAGTGAGTGGACAACAATCTTGGTGGAGAATAACGTGGAAAAATATGAAGTTGTTTATTTCGGCCAGTAGAGTAAGGTTATTACTTGAATAGAGAATGACTGCAGAATTCAGAGGTTCAGATGTATTTGCTTTGTTTTGGTGCATGAGTCGAAAAAAGCTAGTATGCAGCACATAATCAAGAAGGATGGTGAGGTCTTATCCTTCATTATGAGAGAACTTGAACATTAAGGATGTTGTGCTTCTGTTATACAAGATGTTGATGCGACCACGTTTCAAATATTGTATGGCGTTTTGGTCTCCTTATTAAGGAAGGATGTAATTGCATTTGTAGGAGTTCAGAGGAGGTTTACTAGTTAGTAACAAAATCAGAAATTGCTGGAAAAGCTCAGCAGACCTGGCAGCATCTGTGGAGAGAAATCAGAGTTATCATTTCGAGTTGAGTGACCCTTCCTCAGAGTTAACAGTGTGGAGCTGGAGGAACACAGCAGGTCAGGCAGCATCAGAGGAGCAGCAAAGCTGACGTTTCGGGTCGGGACCCTTGTTTAGAAAAGACCCTTCCTCGGAGTTGATTTGATTTTTACTAGTTAGTACATTGATTGAGTGGCACTGTTTTCCCTAGTGGTAGTATCCGTACCTCTAGGCCACAATGCCTGGATTCAAGTCTTTTCTGCTTCAGAGGTGTCATAAAATGTCTGAACAGATTGATTTTAAAAATCCCTGTAAGATCCTAAATGGTCTTGATAAGATGGATGTGGGAAAAATGTTTCTTCCTGTGGGTGAATCCAGAACTTGGGAGCACTGTTTTAAAATTAGGGGCCACCCTTTCAGAACAGAGATGGTGAAATTTTTTTTCTGGGTGGTTGTATGACTTTGGAACTCTTTACCTCAGAAAGTGGTGCAGGCAGTTCATTGAATCTTTTTAAGACTGAGGGGGTTAGACTTGTGTTACACAAGAGAATCGAGGGTTATTGAGAGTAGATGGTAATGTGGAATTCGAAAATAAATAGTTTGGCCATGATCTTATTGAATAGTGGAGCAGACTCGAGGACTCAAATTATCTACTTTTGTTTGTATGTTGGTATGTTTGCTTTTCATCCCTATTCCAGACTCTGTTGCCTAGCTACAAATTCAGTCCTTATCTTGGTGCATGAGTCAGATTAAACTGGTCTGTATGCAGCCTTTGACCCTGAAATGAACTGTCAATCTCATAATTGTGTCGTACGTAATATTTGCCTGACCTTGCCCTTGTCCCAGCTCATCTGATGCTGAAATTCTCACTCATGCTTATTGTTTGCCCATAGACTTGATAATTCCATGGTGTTTCTGGCTGGTCCCTCTCATTCTTTTGTCTATAAACTTGAGGTCTTCCAAATTTCTGCCCATGTCTTAATTTGCACCAAATTCCTTTCCCCATTTGTCTCTGTCAGTCTGACCTATGTTGACTCCCAATTAAGCAATGTCTTGATTTTAATGTCCTCCTTGTTTTCAAATTTCTCCATAACCACATGCCTCCTATTTTTGTCATCGTCTTTGATCCCAGATATCTGTGCTCCTGTAATTCTGGCATCCTATGCGTTATTGATTTTAGTCACATCAATACCAGTGAATTGCATCTTCATTTTGCCTAGGTGTCAAGTTCCCTATATTTCTCTCCCTGTCTACCTTTCTTTTGTCCTCCAAAATGCTATGAAACCTACCCTTTTAATGAAGCTTTCGGTCATTTTACCTAATATTCACCTTAAGAGTTAGGAGCAGATGTAGGCCAATTGACTCATTGAGTCTGCTCCTCCATTCAATGAGATCATATCTGATTTGATAATCCTCAATTCCACTTTCCTGTCTTTTCTGCATAATCCTTGATCCCCAGACTGTTTAACTATCTGTCTATCTCAACTTCGAATGTAGTTAAAAACCTAGCCTCAACAGCCCTCTGTAGTAAACAATTCTGCAGATTCACTCGTTTCTGAGAAAAGAAATTCCTCCTTGGCTCTGTCTTAAATCTGTGACCCCTTCTGTGACTATTATGAAGAGAGGTTGAGTAGATTAGGATTATTTACATTAGAAAGACGGAGGTTGAGGGGGGACCTGATTGAGGTCTACAAAACCATGAGAGGTATAAACAGGGTGGATAGCAAGAAGCTTTTTCCCAGAGTTGGAGACTTAATTACTAGGAGTCACGATTTCAAGGTGAGAGGGGAAAAGTTTAAGGGAGATATGCGTGGTAAGTTCTTTACGCAGAGGGTGGTGGGTGCCTGGAACACGTTGCCAGCAGAGGTGGTAGAGGCGGGCATGATAGCGTCATTTAAGATGTATCTAGACAGATACATGAATGGGCAGAGAGCAGAGGGATACAGATCCTTGGAAAATAGGCAACAGGTTTAGATGGAGGATCTGGATTGGTGCAGGCTTGGAGGGCCGAAGGGCTTGTTCCTGTGCTGTAATTTTCTTTGTTCTTTGTTCTATGCCCTCTGGCCCTAGACTCTCCTACAAGACCTTGTCAAGTCCTTTTCAAGTTAGAGCATAGATTGGCAATTGGACTTCCTGTTTATAGTGATCTGGCATATAGTGGCTCATGACCCCTGTGGAGAATGCTAGTAGAGGCACAAAGATAAGGCATAAACTTATTGAAAAGGAAGTGAAACTAAGATAGTGGCAAGCTAGAAGGATGGTGGAGGAGTGCCAAAGGGTTATGTAGGGCATTGGGAGATCAGCATACTTGAGATGAGCAAAGTTAAAGGAGGCATTGGTGATAGACGTGATGGATCTAGGAAAGATAAAGGGAAATGTAGAGTAACAACCTCTGTTCTGGAGCAGTAGTTGAAATGCTTGCAAAAAGGGATTTGGAAAGCTCAAATTTTATCTGGAGAAAAAGTGTTTCCTATGGTAAGTGGGTAGCTAACCAGAAGCCATAACTTAAAATAATTGGCAAAAAAGCAAGCGTAAAATGAGCCCAATCTTTTTCATGTCGTGCCGCAGAACTCAACAACTCTGTGCATTCAGGCACTTCAGTACAAAATTTCCAAAGGCAATTTGCCATGTATTTAAAAAGAGCAAACTTGCAGAGTTATTGCAGATAAAATAAGCAATGGGTTGACTAAATTAGACTGCTCTTTCACACAGCTGGCACAGGCTGAACAGCTCAGAAAATTATCTTGGGCTATGGCGCAAACTGACCAGTATCTGATTGGCTGCCTGTTATATTCAACACTTGATGTTTAATTCTGTTGACTGCAATAAACTAAACGTCATGTGCTGTGTATATTTGGAAAACATCCATTATGTACCTCTGCATGAGACAAATTTCCACCCCATTTTTCAATATGCAGTTTGTTAATGGAATTACCAGAAAAGTTTTTTTAATCATCTATTTATTTCCAGACAGTGGTATAAACTGCTTAGTTATTATGGAATTTTGATTTCTTTATAATTATTCCAGTACAGTGCAGTTTCACTAAAGCCTTTTGTTTATACTGTATTACAAACTCTTGACATATGATTAATTATTTTAATATTTAGCAGCTCTAAAGTGAGCAAGTGTAGCAGTCTTTTATGCAGAACAATATTAGATAACAAATGACTTTTCATTGTGTTTACTGTGTTTATGACGTTTTCAGTTGAGAATGAAGTTTACTTAGAAACCAAGGATAATGACCTCATCTTCAAACAGTGCCACTAATTATTAATACAATAGGATTGGCAGGATGGTGGCCTTTTGATATTTTGTTAAGGGGCAGCCACCTCCAGTAATGTATTTCTGTACTGCATTGGAGAGCCAGGCTGGTCCACACTGAAGTCCTGAAATGAGACTTGAATCCACATCTTGGTGCTTGAGGCAAGGCTACTGCCAACTGAGTTAAGATGCTGCACAGTAGTTTAGAGGAAGGTGAGAATGAAAGTGCAGCTTCAAAATGGTTTGTAGAGAGTGCATAATTGTAATTTCCATAATATTTTACCTGAGGTATGAACATCCAGTAAATTTCACTTCTCAAAAGCAAACAAGTGACTATTGTCATAACTTCGACAATCTGGAAGTGTGAGCAAGTGCAATGTTTCACACTATGTTGATACTGTTAATTGAAGAAATTTACCATCCCTTACAATAGAAAACAATTAAGCAGTTAAAAATCAACATACAATGCTCAACTTTATAAATACTTGCTTTTACTCGTTCCTGCAGACTCTAAAGGAGTAATAAAAGAATTATATGATAGCTTATTAATGCTAGGCGAATTGTTTAGGGAGGGAAACACTGCTGTTAGACTGCCTGTCTTGTCACTGAATTTGGAGTATCTCATGAAGACACTACTGGTGGTATTTGTCCATTGCTTTCATTTGCCAGTTAAAGGTTGTCAAAGTCTCGAGTATATGGAGTGTGGTGATCATTGTCAGCTAAACCACAACTTTAGTCTCAGTTTAGAGATTCTTGTCCTCAGATTCTGTCTCTTAATTGGCTGAAGTTGACCTAGCATTTTGAAGGCGATGGTGAATCTTGTTTTCCATGTCTATCTACGGCAAGATAAGGTTTCCCACATTTAGTCCTTTCCCAGGATCTTGCAATTGATTTTAATTGATGGGGGAGGTGTTGTGCTATGAGAGCTGTCTGGAAGAGAACCTTAATTTTCTAAGCATGACCTATTTTGTCATATGCTTTGGAGAAGGTGTTGACAATGACCTGGCGCTCAATTTCTGAGTGAGCGAGCATGCCAGGATTACCTGCACACTGAAGATTAGTGACTGAAGTTGGAATGATTTGGTTTTAGATTGAAGTGGTGTAGGTTGGATAGTTTTCCGTCTGTTATGTAAATTAACTTCATGCCCGAGCTAGTAATGGTTAGGATCAGATCTAGTGACTCTGTCTTCAAGAATTCTACTCTTCCTCAATTACCAGAGGGCCCTCTATACTTTTTACAGCTGAACTGGAGCCAAAACCTAGATGCTGAATTCCTAATGTATCAGAGATAAAAGGTACTGCAGATGCTGGAGAATCCGAGATAACAAGCATGGGGCTGGATGAACACAGCAGGTCAAGCAGCATCATAGGAGCAGGAAAACTTGACGTTTCGGGCCTAAACCCTTCATCAGAAATTCCTAATGTTGACCTTCTGAGCCACCTCTCCTCATTGTCTGTGCATATGTTGCCTGCATGTTTTTCTTCCCTTGAGTGTGTAGGGTCTCTACCCCTTTGCTAACCACTTTAATAAGGCCTCCAAACAATTTGAAAACCTAACAGATCTCATTCTTCTTCTCTTTTAGTACTGATGCTCAGTTTCAGTGCCTCCTGCTTGCTATATCTTATCTCCTTTAAAATTGTATAAATGAAGCCCAATTTTCTGCCTAACCATAACTGCGCAAATAGGTATTCTGCCAATGAAGGCTGTGCAGGTATTTTCAGATGCATCTTAAGCTGCCAGTACAAATCTGCTGTGGTCACTGCAGTTGTCTGAATGAGCATACCATTTCCAAGTGTGATTGAATTTCTTGTCAGATTCATCTGTACAGAATATGATATGTTATAAATTGGTCTCGGAATTGATTTCACTGGTCTACAGTGCAATGCACGAGCACTTGTATGAACTGAATAAATATTAGAAATCTGAAAAATATAAAATGTGAACTCATCTGTTCTCTTCACAGATGCTGACGGGCCTGTTAAATGTTTCCAGCATTTTTTCTTAGTTCCATGTACAACTGCATGAACTGAGGAATACTTGCCCTATCGTACCACCACTAAAAAAATCAAAGTCACCATGTTTATGATAGATGTGTGTTGTTTGCTGCTATTAACTTTGAAAAACAAAACTTGTGTGTTATCATCGGTGTTTAATATTTTTCTGTTAGTAATCCTTTTAGCGATTTACTCATTTAGAGCACCTTGAATACTCTTAGTGTTAGAGCTATTTGTTTTCTACGGCTACAAGCTTAACATTTAGCATGAACATTTCATTAGGCTTGCTAATGGCTATGCTAGAGTTGGAGGAAGTGTGCGAACTTATGCAGAGGGAAGAAAAACATACTGTCTGTTATCCACTTGCAGACCACCAAGAATTTATATAATATGATCCAGGCATGCCTCATCGGTAATATCAGAATAAATCTGCTCTTAGGCATCAAGCAGAGAGGTTATCACTAGGAGATAGCAAGAACTGCAGATGCTGGAGTCAGAGACGACATAGTGTGGAGCTGGAGGAACGCAGCAGGTCAGGCAGCATCAGTGGAGTAGGAAAGTCGACGATTTGGGTTGGCACCCTTCTTCCGAACCAGATTGTACCAGGTACTGAAATACAACTTCTTTATTAGGTCCAGCACTTGAACTGCCCTGTCTGTTATGGTAAAAGTCACTTGAATTCAGATTGCTGATTTTCGACACCGAGGAAGAGATGGTTGGAGAATAGTAATGCCACTAGTCATCCAGATGGCAAGCTAATTCAGTGGAAAGTGGGTAAAAATCCCACCACGGCAGCTCATGATTCAAATTCAACTAATTAATAAATCCGAAATTGGAAGCTAGCCTCAATAACGATGACAATGAAACTACCATCCGTTGTCATGAAGGCTCGTTTGGAACATTCGATGTTCTTTAGGGAAGGAAATCTGTTATCCTTGCCTTATCTGACCCATTTGTGAGTTCAGAGCCACAGCAGTGTGATTAACTCCTTAACAGCCCTCTGCAATATCCAAGCAACTCACTCAGTTCACGTGCAATTAGGAATGGGTGACAAATGCTAAACTTGTCAGTGATATCATCATCCCTTGAATAAAGGGAAAAATATAGCACCATTTTTCACATTGTTCAGTATAAATGTATTGATTCTCTGGATAGGTTACTGCAGCCTAATGAAATGAGCAACACACCTCAGAAGCCCTTGACTTGACATTATTGCTGTATCAGAACCATGGAAAGTATATACAGCTCTTGCAGCCCAACATAGATGCTGAAGTAGAGGTGTTATACATTCTCAAACAATCCATCTGAGAACTCTGAAGCCTCTCAAAGAACATCAAATAATTTATGATGCTTAATGAATGTAATTGGCATACAGCCTCTTAAATTTAAAAGCTTGTGGATTGTGCATAAATTGCTCACTTGATACTAAATTTCATTTCAAGAGGTGGTTGTTCTCCTGCTGTCTCACCTGGTGGTAAGTGCTTTGTTCATGCTCCTTCCTTACTCCCCAATCTAATCTCCCAGATTCAAAATGCAGTGTACAAAGGGGCTATGTGGTTACCTGCTAGCCAGTGCTAGGTGGTAATATAAATGTGAAGAAAGCATTCACTTGAGCTGCTTCAAGGCCACTAAAAGTTCTCCTTGTTCTCATCATTGCTCACCTCCTCCACCCACAGTAATTTTAGGACCTGTTTTTCATAATTTTAAGTGGCTTTGGGTAGGTGTTATGCATATTGAGCTGCTGTTGTGTCTGAAGTGCAAGCTCTCTGGTAGATGAGATTATAGGGAAAAAACATGTTAAACGTGTTTTCAGTATGACCATTGAAGATGAAATATAGCCTATTTTCCACCTGGAGAGCAAAGAGAAATGTAAGTGTGCCTGTAGTTTTAGAAATTACAGTGCTTAGGTAAGCAAACATGCAATAGCATTTTAAGTGAAGGGTGAGCATTGCGTTTTGCTACTAAGTACTTCAGTTGAATCAGGAGGAGTTGGATGTAAAATTCAGGCATGTGTTTTTGAAGGCTTTGTAGGAAACTATAGACTAGTGAGTCTAACATCTGTGTTAGGGAAACTATTGGACAGAATTAATCTCCACTTGGAGTTAACACTGACTGTTTCATCTAAAGAAAATAGAGGACAGCCATTCATAGGTTAATTTCTCAGGCAATACCTTAACCAGAGTCAACCTGCCTGGCTTAACATTTAAACAAAGCTTGGCAGTTAACTATCAATTGTCGTCAACTGGTATAACCCACATGGCAAAGCTTTCACAGATCAGCGTTTGCATTTCAACAAATCAGCACTGTCCTTGCATACAGTAGAAACATAGTTTTCCTTTTGATAATTCTTGTGAAATGTCCTGATGAGTGCAAGATGAAGAGCTTTGACACAATCTGAGCTTTTGCAATAATTCTCAAGTTCTGTGCTATCAAACAACTTGTGGAATCATCCCAGCCCTGAACGATGTGGGCATTGGAGAGTAAGTTGGGAAAACAGGGTGAGATCAGTAGAAAGTAGATTCTTACGAAAAAAGAAAAATGTCCAATTCGCCAACCTGGTTTTGAATGATGAGATGAGAATCTTTTGAGTGAGCCGTAACAGATTGCAACTTTTGCTTGCATTAGTAGCCAATATTACCTAATCTTGCCTTATTTATATGCAGTTTCCCATTCTGTCACTCACTGGTTAGAAACTGTGCAGTAGCAATTCCTGACTTTAAAACAAGAGTGGGTATCTGCCAGCTCCATTTTGCTACTTGCTCCTCCAATGCATTGTTTTGGACAGCAGTCCCCAAATTTTAAGGCACAATTCCTGACTGCCCAAAATCCTCCATCCATTATGGTGCTTTGGACATGTACCAGCCTCACTGCATCCTCATGGCACATCCCTCTGATCCGCATACTATATAGTTCTTCACTTCAGTGCTGCAGTTTGAAGCGCAGCAGAACCTCTCATTGTAATACTGCTGCCTGGAGATTTGCAGGAACAGACACCCAACTTATATTCGAAAAGGTGCAAGGGCTATTCGCTCTTCACACTCACTCATTTTGCGCCTACTTGGATGCTCACAGCATTCTGGCCTTGCCTTGTCTTGACTTGGCTTTTTGTGCATTTCTGCTTCAGCCAGAGCTTAATGGCTCAAAGTACTTCTGAATTGCCTTGCTGTTTAAAGCAGACACTAAGCCAGGCAGCTCATCATGGTTGTCAGCAATCATACTTCAAAGGCATGAACATGTTGCTGTAGAATGCAGTGCTACATCAGTTTCTCACATATACCATATGCCAGCTGCGTACAAGTTAAACACATTGCATGTGCTTCAAATGGATGGCCCTGTCTGAAGCCTTTAATAAGATCAACTGAGACTGCCTTCTGATAGGGGGATTCAGTCAAGGCAACATTTGCTATCAGTCTAGGCGTTTAGTTACCGTCGGGTGTGTGTATCATGACATCTCAGGGAGTGAGCCATGGTCAGCCCTGTCAGTCCATTGCAACCATTCGGAGTTTTTATGGCCTGTCGATTGGGGAACCTGTACAGAGATCAGTAAAGGGTCCCTGTCACTCATCAGTTAGGGCTGTCTCTCCATGTAGTGGGGCTCTAACCACTAAAAGTCAAAGGAGGATCATCATAGGCCACTGCCGTGCTAGGGCAACTGGTGAATTCAGTTGTAGGGATTACAGGCAGCGTGCAGAGGTGATAGCAATTGTGAAGGGAGCAACTCAATATATAAGCAGTGAGGGGAATAGTAGAGCATAGGAGGGAAAGGGATAAATACAAGGGTGGGGGGGGGGGGCCCAACGACTGTCAATACCATTTGGGTTTCATTGGAGATAGTGAACTTCTATGTTTGACATGATGACATTGTTTACCTGGGTACAGAGGTAAAGTGGGGAGAGAAACTGTTAAATAAACTGGGTTGGGTGGCAACATGGGAAAATCAAAGCTGCTCAGATTGGCAGGATGGGAAACCAAATACCAGTGACTTGGGGCATTTCTTTCTCAACCATCTGTAGAGATGCGGCAGGGATTATAGAACCCCTACAGTGTGGAAGCAGGCCAAACAGCCCATCGAGTGAATATCAATCTTCCAAAGACTATCCCACCCCGACCCCATCCCCACCCTATCCCTGTAACCCTGTATTTTCCCATAACTACCCCACCTAGTCTGCACATCCCTGGACACTATGGCAGGTTTAGCATGGGAAATCACCTAACCTGCACGTCTTTAGACAGGTGGTAGGAAACAAGAACATCTGGGGAAAACACAAGCAGGCACGGGGAGAATGTGCAAACTCCACACAGACAGTTGCCCAAGGATTGAATCGAATCAGGTCCCTGGCTTTCTATGAGGCAACAGTGTTAAACACCAGTATGCTTGCCAGCAAGAGCTCCTAACTCTAGTGTGTCTAAAATTTCACCAACATATAAATATCTGAGCTGGTGGAGGGTGACAGGAGACAACCTTACCAGTGCATCCACAAAGGGATCTATAGCTTTTCCAGCAGCTTCCGCTGGTACATGCAGAAGAGAGAAAAGTAAGAATAAGTGAGGATTTAAAAATCAAGGTTTTTAATGTATATTCACGATTGTGTTAATGAAAGAGCCGCACAGTAATGGACCGTAATTCTTTCTTGGTTTCTGGGGTATGGCAATTTCAGCACTAGCATATGAAGGTTGGTCTTCTCCATGTGGGGCAAGATTCTCTCCTCCTATGAGTTGAAGAGATGTTTGTCAGGTAATCTATTATCCATCATGGCTCACTCAGCCTGACTGTGGGCCGTTTTCTCCTGGAATGTGGTAAAGGGAGGAACTGAGTAACATGAAAGTGGCTGATCCACCTGTTGGTACTGATGAAGGTGGAGTAAAATTGGTGAGATGTCTCAAGTGAGTGATTAGGCATTGCAGAGGCTATGCAGGGTTTGTAGTGTAAGGATATTGTATGAACAAGGGAAGGTGAGGGAAAATGTTGCATACATAGTGAGGTTGATAGAGCATGAGCTGTGTTAGGAGATGGGTACAGTAGCAGACAGTGAGTGTGAGGTAGTAAAGAGAAGATGGAGCACCTGCCCTTGCAGTCAATGACACTCTTGCACCATTGTTGCACATTCCTCCAGACCATCAACATGCACTGACTCTTGGTGTCTTTCAACAACGCTGCCAGTGACGACTGGCATGGTCTCCTCTTCTGGTTCTGAGGATGGAAAAGGACAACCCTTCTCTGCAGCACACTGTCTACCAGGTCCCTGTCAACTCATTATGCCAATTTGCCTTTGTCTGCTATCTCCAGGGCAGTTGCTCTCTCAAAGGAGCTGTGCAAGGCAACTCTGGATTAACAGTGCTTTAGCTGGTATACAACTGCATTTTAAATATTGTGCCTCGAATCTCAGGAGGTCCTGGCAGTGACACATACCTCCACCTCTGGCAAGTGGGAAGATAGGGCAAGCAGGGTGCCAAAGAGATCTGGTGCATATGTAGGGCTAAATTTACAGAATAGCGTGAGAACTCTTACTAAGGCTCACAGAGAGAAATCCTGCAAGAAATTTGTCAAAATTGACATGTAGCCAATTAGATTTCTGGTTAGATTCAACCCCTTGTATCAGAACATTTCTTTAAAGATTATGTTCTTAGCATTATATAGCTAATATCTTATCAACTGTATCCTTAATATCTCTTGAACTTGAAGGATTGTTATTCTAAGATAACTCTCTATGTTCTAACTGAAAGACTGGTTGAGATTTGTCGCTTTGCTATGAAATATAAATAAGTTTGACAGTTCTGCATAAGCTGTACAAATACTTCTGCAGTTCTGTATAAACATACTGAAATTTGCCCTGCCACTGTGGAATGTAGACTATAAAGTCACATCAGTCTCCCACTTAATGGCACAGTGATGTTAGCTGATCGGTAATGGGTAGTTTGATAGTATAGTAGTCAGTGGCAATCACTTGTTAACGAGTATGATAGTACAGTAAGTATAATTGCAACTGAAATGTATCTAACTCAAATTAGTTAATACAATTAATGAGTATGAATTTTTTTCTCTGAATCTTTGGTTTACATAAAGTTGTTGATAAACACACTCACAAACAATTTGCACTTATTGGACCTGCATGAAATTTCAGTTAAGTTGGAATTTTGCTCATTTTTATAATTTCAGGAATACCAGAGCAATTTTGTCATAATTTTTAGTTGTTCATTATCTGAAGCCTAGGATCTCATGGAAGCTATTTTCAAGCATTAAAATCCTATTTACTGCAGCCCTAGGGAATGCTGTTGATTTTTTATGTTTAACCTCTCATTTTCCACTGCAATGATGCTTTGTGGGAGAAGACCAGCTATTTGATTTTTGCTGCTGTTCTGAGATATGGCAGTAAATGAAACATAGACTCCAGCCATTACAATTTCTCTGTGCTCCGTGTCTGTGGCCCTGTAGTGGAATGTTTGATCTAATGATTGTATCAGAGATAAAAGGAAGGGTCTAGGCCCGAAACGTCAAGCTTTCCTGCTCCTATGATGCTGCTTGGCCTGCTGTGTTCATCCAGCCCCACACCTTGTTATCTCTTGATCTAATGATTGCTGTCTTAGCTTGAATGCTGTGCTATGCATCAATTCTACAACTATATCTAGGTATAAATGTTTAGTTCCCTTCTATGAAGAATTAGTTCCAGAACTTCATGACGGTGTAATTCTGTTGCCTCCAAATTAAGAGAAGTCCCAACAGAACATAGAATCCATATAGTGTTTTAAGTGTACACAAACAATCCAAAATTGCTGTTTTAACAGTTCCAACTGCCTTTTATAGCAACTGCCACTGGACTCAGTCTGTTTAAATTCCAGTGGAATGCTGACTGATTTGGCTTTCCAAACAATAGGAATTTTATATAAATACCAACTTGGGCCATATACACTTCTTAATTCCTTTGCCTTGTAACTTTAGGGGTAATATATGTTCTACTGGAACTGCCACATTAGTTGGTTTTATTGTCCGTTTGCATTCGTGATGATATGGGGTAGTACTGTAGAGCTTTGATCTGATCTATTGTGTGATCACATACTTTGTAACATACATATTCTGCTGTTTTATCTGCTTGCAACTGTGTGTTGTGGATGTATCATTTTAGGCACACGTAATGCTGCTCTTGGCATGTTCTTTCACAGCCATCTTTGAACCAGGTTTGGTTCCATGTTTCATAATGGTAGAATGAACCAAACCAGAACATAAGGATACACATTATGGTGGAATACAATTCTGATGCTGATTGAATCACAACACCTCTCAAATTTCCAATTTCGAGTTGTGTGTTCTGTTCTGAATCTATTAATTTGGCATAGTAGCAGTGTCACACACTGGAAAGTGTCCTTAGTTTAAAGACAGAACTTTTTTTTTCTCCACAAGATCTTGTGCACTGATCATTTCTGTCAATGATGCCATGGATAGTTGCATCTTCAACAGTTAGTTTGGTGAGGTTGAAACGAAGTAGATTTCCCTCATGTTGGATTTCTTGTAATCTGCTGCAATCTCACTCTTGCATCAGTGTCCTTCTGAACTCTGTCAGTAGTGATGGTACCAAGCACCACTCTCAGATGGACATTGATGTCCCCTGCTTATGGTATCCTCTTTGCCCTTGCCGCTCTCAGTGCTTCCTACAGTTGATACCCAGCATGGTGGTGTCCTGATTCATTTGCTTTGAGAAGAGGGTAAATGGTAATCAGCAGGAGGTTTTCTTGTCTGTATTTGACTTGATGCCGTGGAATCTCCAGGGATCCAGAACGATGAGGTTTTACAGGAGCATTTACTCTTGATTGTGTACCATTTTACTGCCAACTCTGATGAGCCATGCATGGTGATAGAAATATCTGGGCACTGGATGAGTGGTTTTATAACATGCAGTAGCTTTTCCAAATATTGCACAACTTCCCAAGTGTTGGTGAGGAGGACTTTTACAGGGTTGATTAGGCATGCTTTTGTCACCTCCAGTGCCTAGATTGAACCTGGGTTTTCTGTTTTATTCTTATTGACCTTTTTTCATCGTTTGATAAAACTGAATAGTTTGACTATCATCTACTTCTTTCAGTTTTCTTTCATAGCTTTGAGGCCTAACTGCCTGAGTCATCATTCCCACTTTTCTTAGAACTGTTCCTAAACATTTAATCATTTTGAAATTTGGGGGCCACTAAAGTGTAGTAAATAGAATCCCTACAGCAAGGAAGCAGGCCGTTCGGCCCATTGAGTCCACACCCACCCTCCAAAGAGCGTCCCACCAAGACCCAAACTGTGTAACCTTGCATTTCCAATGGTTCATCCACCTAGCCTATACATCCCTAGACACTATTGGCAATTTAGCACTGTCCATCAACTTAACCTGCGCATCTTTGTACTGTGGAGGAAATGGGAGCACCCAGAGGAACCCACGTAGACACAGGAGAATGTGCAGCCTTCACACAGACACTCGTCTAAGGCTGGAATCGAAACCAGATTCCTGGTGCTATGAGGCAACAGTGCTAACCACTGAGTCACCATGCTCCCCCACAGTATCACCAATGTTCTCTACACGTTTATGGCAAAGTAACAACATAACCACATAATCAGAATGACAAGGGCAGCAGGTACATGAGAACACTGCCACTGCAAGTTCCCCTCCAAGCCTTTCACCACCTTGACTTGGAAATGTATCGGTATTCCTTCACTTTTCTGCGTTAAAATCCTGGAATTGCCTCCCTAAGGGCATTGTGGGTCAGCCTACAGTGTATAGACTGTAGAGGTTCAAGAAGGCAGCTTGCCGTTTCCTCCTCAATGGCAACAAGGGAAAGGTGACAAATGTTGGCCACATTCTATGGGTGAAAAAAATGTTTTAATGATGGTTGAGGAATAGCGGATGTGATCTTTTACAGTCACTTTAGAGGACAGAAAGGGTGGTGCCTTTAATGTATTTTTTCAAATGCTGACAATGTAGCACTCCTGAAGTATCAAATTAGGTTCTCCAGCGTGTGAATTGAACCTTGAGACCTACAATTCGAAGTTAGGAATGTTACTACTGGACCGCATCAGACAATTAGATCGCATACAAACCATTGTGCAGTTCCAGATTTGCTAATGAGCACTTTATTCATCATACACTATTTGATTCCTGTTTCAACATGCATTTATCTGCCATTTCTTAGCCTATGTATTTAACTGATCTATCTTTTTGTGTCAATACAGTGTGGAGCTGGAGGAACACAGTGGACCAGGCAGCAACAGACGAGCAGGAAAGTGGACGTTCCAGGTTTACACCCATCCTGATGAAGGGTGTAAACCTGAGACAGTGACTTTTCTGCTCCCCTGATGCTGCCTGATCCGCTGTGTTCCTCCAGCTCCAACACTGTATTGATTTTGACTCCAGCATCTGCAGTTCTTGCAATCTCCATATTTTTGTGTGTTTTTCTCAATTTCAAGCAGTCATCAAGTGATATCAGCAGTTGGTTTAATACTGTAATAAAAGCATTATTCCGAAGTATTAATGATTAGATGAATTGGAGTGTATTCACTACAGATACCTGCACAACTCCACTATTTCTTGCTACCAAGATCAAAGATTTTCCATTGATCATACATGCTAAATTATTTTGGCAAACAGTCGCTAATTTATTATATAGTTTTCAGTTCATTTCTGCTTAAATACTTTTATGGAGAGGTTTATTAAATACCTCTTTGAAACAAACTAAGTTTATTTGTTGGTTAGAAGTGATTGACTCAGTTGCTCATTACCTCATTAAAAGATTAGTCAATACAGATTTAGAAACCTTACTAATCTTGAAGATCTCTTTTTAATGAACTTGATAGAATATTGTTTACAATACCAAGATATTTTCTCCTTTATAGATGTTAGCTTACAATTTAAAGTTCATTTCTCACTCCCTTTTTGAATATAGACATATTCTGTCTTCCTTTGATGAGGCATACAAAGCACAAGATCTCCATAGTGAGTGTTTATGCAAAAAGCAACTTCTGTTAGGTCAAGCTTTAAAAAACATAGGGTCTCCCATTTAAGACAGAAATAAGAAATTTTGTTTTTGAGGGTTGTGATTCTTTAGAATTCCCTTCCTCAAAAGATGAAGAATCTTTAAATATTTTTAAGGCAGACGTAGATAGATTCGTAGTTCTCGAAAGATTATCGGGGTAAGCAAGAATGTAGAGTTGAGCTTAAAATCAGATCAACTATGATATTATTGAATGGCAGAGCAGGCTCAAAGGGCCAAGTGGCCTACTCTTGCCGCTCGTTCAGATGTTCGTGTTTATATAGCACCTTGAATGAGAGAAGTAACTCACTGCATCTCCTGGGCATTGTAAAGAAAAATATGACTCCGAACCACATAGGAGATATTAAAGCAGGTAATCATATCATTTGAATAAAGGTGTTGGTTTTAATAGAAAGACAAGCAAATAAAGAATGAGAGCTGGCAACCTTGTTCAACTTGTTTAACTCCAGAAATCACAAATTGGTTTAGTACTTGTAGGTTTGAATTTTAAAAATGTTACTTCAGGGAAAAATGACTAAAATTCTAATTCCTACAGAGGTTATCTTTTGCCTTTCACAACAAGACCTGAAATATTAACTTGTACAAAATGTACCAATGAAGTGAGAAGTGTACTTAATATTGCTTTCAGTAGTGTTACAGTTTGATAATGAATAATAGGGATACTCAAAAACTGTTGAGCTCACTTCATTGGTACATTTTGTACAAGTTAATATTTCAGGTCTTGTTGTGAAAGGCAAAAGATAACCTCTGTAGGAATTAGAATTTTAGTCATTTTTCCCTGAAGTAACATTTTTAAAATTCAAACCTACAAGTACTAAACCAATTTGTGATTTCTGGAGTTAAACAAGTTGAACAAGGTTGCCAGCTCTCATTCTTTATTTGCTTGTCTTTCTATTAAAACCAACACCTTTATTCAAATGATATGATTACCTGCTTTAATATCTCCTATGTGGTTCGGAGTCATATTTTTCTTTACAATGCCCAGGAGATGCAGTTACTTCTCCTGCTCCTATGATGCTGCTTGACCTGCTGTGTTCATCCAGCCCCATGCGAGTTATCAAGAAGGGCTTTTTAAACATACAAATGATCTATTCAAAAGGTGTTTGGTGTCTTTATTTGTTAACTAGCTCTTGTCCAAAGGACTTGGTTTTAGTTCACTTAGATTTTACTTCCTTTGCATTAGTGACATTGAGTAGATATTATTGTGTTGCTGTTATATTTGCATATGTATGAGTTGAAACAGCTGGTTTGTGCATGGGCTTGGGTATCATCATTCCCATAGGGTTGCTTGTTAGACTTGTACTGCTACCATGTGGATGAACAGCAGAATACAGTCACTTAAACCCAATTCTACTGCAATCTTCACATTAACTGAAATGCAAAACTAAGGTTGTTTTGGAAGTCTCCACAAATGTTTCAACTTTTTCAGTAAAATTGAGGAGCAAGTAGCATTTATAGTAATCTGTTCATTTGTAATGATATTACAGTTTACTGGGGTTATTGCCAGTGAAGGTGAAATAGTCAATGCAGCAGCTGGTGCACAGCAAGGGGTCTAGTTAAGACAGTCTGTTCATAATTTGTAACATACGTGTTTGTTGCAAGGCTAAGAAAATTATGAAACACTCCCAGTGCTTCAGTTAGAAGTATTTAATAAAATATCCTTTGTCTTGTTAAAGGTTATTCCATGCTTGGTATAATATCTCTATTTTCAAGTAATATTTTAAAACTATACATCAGATTTTTCAATATTATCAAGTGTGTATCTTAAGTTGGAAATTTGCACTTCACAATCTCATTGAAGTAATAAAGCATTATTGCACGAAAGTTGATAAATGAAATAATGTAATTGGTTTAAAAAGAAATGCTGCATCTTACCTATTTGTTAATTCTGTAATTTTAATGTTAAACTATTTTATTACAGGTAAAGGAAAGGAAGTCAAATATTTTGAGGATAGCTAGAAAGGCACGTTATTCTAATTTCATCAGCCGACTATGACAAATAAGTCAAATTACCTGAAGGCCTAATCAACAATTGGTTTTTAAAATTAACTTGGTTTTTCTAGAAGGAGAACAAATGCAATCTTCACTGCTGTCCTGTCAAGCAAGTGATCAGTATTATCAGAAGGTAATGCTATATTGATATGAGTTGCATCACTGCTTTCAATATGTAACAATAAAATATCACCACATATAAGAAAATTTTATTTAGAATCATGATAGAATTAATGGGTGCGTATATTCATTCTGCTAAATGTTGCTATTTAATTCTTTTCAGCAAAGCTGGAGTTAATTATTCTGGATTTCACAGCACACTTCACTAAACTTAATATTTTAAGCAAAAACAGAAATTGCTGGATAAACTCAGCAGGCCTAGCAATATCTGTGGGAAGAAAGCAGAGTTAACATTTTGAGTCCAGTGACTGTTCGTCAGAACCTGATATTTTAATGTGTTAATAAATGTCCTGCAAAAGATATCTCGCCTAACCAAGAGTCTTTATGAATTTGACGGTACGTTTTTCTTTTTGAATTCTGTTCCTCTAGAAATGAAACTCACTACTTTGATTTTCAATCACCCACAGGTAGAAGGTGAGGTACAGGTGCGCATTGAAAATACTGCTTCTGGATATCCTGTCAGTGAGCTGAACGCCTCTGGGGCACAATGCTCTTTTGAAACCTAGTGCAGGTGGGGGTAGCCAGCAACCCACCTACTTCATTTAATTACCTGTTAAACTCCTTGAGAAGCTTATTAATGTGTTGAGGAGGGCCAGAATATGATTTCAGACCACAGACTAACAAAACTGAACAGACTGCTGCATGTTAGTGCACAGCTGTTATTTGCTATGCTGAAAGACATTGTCAAATTTCTGCTGAACAATTGTTTTGGAAAACAGTTATTCTGTCAATGCTACAGTTTCATTGACTGTTTGGAAACATCTGCCTCTTGAGAATCTGGCTCTTTGATCTCTTGCCTCCGGTACTCTGCAAGGCACTGTCAAGCCTGATTATGCCTGTCTTTGAGGATTGTATTCTAGATTCCGTTCCTGCCTCCTGGCAGTGCTTAATTAGGGGATCTGCATTTAAACATAGAGCCATTTGATTAGGAATGGTAATGATCCTGGCATCTGATTCTCAAGGCCGAATGAAAATCCAGCCCCTTCACTAAGCAAATTTCAAAAATTGTAATATGGGTGATAGTAATCTGTATGTCTGTGCTGCATATGCTTTCCGAATTGTCAGATGCTCTTCAGTTACTTAGAATTGGGCTTGCAACTGTTCAGTTCCCCTTTGTCTTTTGGCCTTTATAGACGTGTGGGTTGAGAAACACTGTTGAAGGAACCTTGCTTGATTAGTTGTTGCAGTCACATTGTAACATTACAAATGATGTGCACTATAGCATCTGTACACCAGTGGTTGATGGGTTGCAAGTTCCTTTGTCTTGTATGGTGTCAAACTTCTTCAGTGTTGGTTGAGCTGTGGTTGCCAGACAAGTGGGAACCATTCCATTGCACTTATGACTTGTGCTTTATAGATGGTGCATCATACTCCGAAATCATGAGCTACATTCTCCTTACCTTTTTCTCCACTTTGTGAACCTCTGAGGTTCATGCTCAGAAACGTGTGGCTGCTAGCTTAGAGGGAATGTTGGTTGTGAGGTGAGTTACTCACCATAGATTTCCCAGCCTCTCTTCTACTGTAGCAGCAACAGTATGTAAGTAGCTGGCTCAGTCATTGAATGCAAAGAGATGGTTAGATTTTCATTTGTTGGAGATGTCATTATCTGATAATTGTGTGTCATGAATGCCACAGGCCAAACCTGAATTTTATCCAGAGATTGATTTAATACTTGATTTCTTTTATTTTATTCGTACGGGGACTCTTCCGTTCTGATGAAGAGTCACTAGACTTGAAACATTAACCCTGCTTTCTTCCCACACATGCTGCCAGACCTGTTGAGTTTTGTCAAAAATTTCTATTTATGTTTCAGATCTCCATCTGCAGTTTTTTCCCCTCTCTGATACCCCTTGATTTCAATTTGCTAGGGCTTCTTGAAGTCATACCAGGTTGAATGCTGCTTTGATATCAAAGGCAGTCAATCACATCTTGAATTTAGCTCTTTTGTTCATGTCTGGTGAAGACTGAGGTGAGCTTGGAGCTAAGGGACTTGACCATGAGGCGAGTTTGTAATGTTCTTCTTGTCACATATATTGTGTTACAGATTGGGATTTCCTTTTCTTGTTTATTTTAATTGCCATATTTTGGACTTGCTGTATGGAGAATTGAGTCTGGCATGTATTTTGCCAAGTGATTGCCATATTTTATGTCTCAGTTTCTTATGAGGAGAGAAATGTAGCTTACTTAGCAGTTTATGGACAGGCTCAACACAAATCAGAATCATCGCGGATGATGCACTTCCATCATGTGCAGAGCAATACTGCCACAAGGAATTCAAATTTTCACTGATATTCAATGTTGTTATAGTATTAGAAAGTGAATTTTAATTTAAAAATGCAAAAAAAACCTACGCTGGAGTAATTGATTTCAAAAGTCAGTAGAACAAATTTGTTTTTGCCAACATCTTGGAAGACCACTGTCATTGCTATGGTGTAGAAGACCAAAGACGCCACCAGCAAAACTCTGCTACTTTAGCTACGCTCTTTACCAAAAACAGGTGAGCCTACCAAAAATGTGTGATGGTTCTACATGGCCAAAAGATCTACTAGGGTAAAAATTATATCTTTTGAATAGGACAATATTGCCATGATGGAAATGCTTTTTAATTTAATGTGAATGAGAAATCTGGACTCTGGTATCAGGTAATCTAATTTTAAATAATTATTGCATGAGATCTGTAATAAGAAATTCGAATTTGAAGCACCCAAAAGTTTGGAACAAATGATGCAGACATAGGTTGATTGACACTGTGAAAATTATCTTACCAGAGGAATTTACCACCCTGCAAGATGTACGTAAGTTTAATTGAACTAATTACACAGATAACTGTGCTCTCCTCTTCAAAATAGTTGCATTTTAAGTCTACTTAATTTGGGATGATCGGATTTTGGTTGAACATCAGACCTGAAAGATATCACCTCCAACAGTGCAGCACTCTGTGTTTTTAGGGTTTCTGAGAGACTCAGAACATGCAACTTGTGATTTGAAGCTGATTGCGCTGTAAATTTGAGCCATTGCTGGCACACCTGTAAAATATGTTTTATTAACACTTTATATGAAAATCTTTGGGACTTCTGTGACTAGGCATTTGCTGGTCTTGAAATCTTGTACTATAATTCACATTGCTGCACCTGTCATTCATTTAGTGTAGTAGCTTGTGAATGAAGGAGATACAGGTGCCAGTTAAATGATTTTGTCCACTCTATTAACTTGCAGTCAAAGTTTTTTATATGGAATTTTGTCAGGGTTGAAATAAAAGCTATGATTTATTATTAAGAAATGGTATTTGCAAACTTTTATTTTTACATTTCTCACTGCACTTAGTTGCAAGAATAGGTTTAACTTATCTATTATTTACATACATAAACATTGATGCTCCAAATCCAGTCTGACCAGATAAGCGATGAACTAGTGTACTGTAATTTAAATTGAGTTTTTAGTTCTCTGTTTTCACTGTTTTATGAAAGAGTATTAGAGCGCAAAAGCTTGCATTCCTAGAGTATGCAAATATAAACAGGCAGGTCATCATCTTCTGTAGTGAGTTTTCATTCTATTTAGTTACAATGCATAAAACTTTGTTTTCTAAGTGTTGTGTTCAAACAAATATACAAGTATTTTGAGTTGAGTCGTTATTTACCCATTGCCACTTAATGGTTCATTCACAGACCAAGTTAAAAGTAGCGATATATTTAGGTTTCTCATGGTACAGCACAAAATTTCATCCTGTCAAATCTGTTTGGATTTTATCTATCTGTTTAGCAGAGCAATACTGAACCACTGAAAATATCTTTAATCTTGTGTTGTCAAAACCAAATATTACAAATATGCTGGATGCTTACTTTCTCATATAATAAAAGAAATTTCTTTTTAACATAGCTAATAGGTCACATATATAGAAAACATTTTAAATATTTTTATTAGTGGCTAAAATTATTTTACCAGTACTTTTTAAGGGAAGAAGATCAAAATGGACTTGTTATGTTTATGTCTTAGGAGCAACAGGTTAATTTCAGGTAGGCTTTGAGCTAAGTGTTATATTCACTTTGCAGTGAACTAAACAGGGTGCTATGTTTAAGTTCTCAACTTGTTTTTCACAAAATTGCGTGCAATTTAATCCTTTCTTAAAACATACAGGTAGGAGCACCCAAAAGGCAGTCTGAAATATCAGCCATTATGGGATTAGGCACCTTGAGATAACTGAGGAGGTTTTTGCAATCATTTGCCACATGAGAGGTTGAGCACAAAGCAGTGCAAATTAGGAAAATGAGTGTTTGAAAGTGACTGGGATATAGAAGATGCACACACTGGAGAAAAATGGGCTGTGGGAGCATTGAGGGAGGAGAGCCAATCACTGAGCAAAGATGAAGACTAGAATTAGTGAGGAAGAGGGATCGTCTAAAGGTTAACAAAAGCCCAGGATACGGTACCTGGTTCCTTGAGTGTAGTTCCAGATATTGAATAATTGCTTGTATTTCTGAGTGACCAGGTCTGAAAATGGTGCATTTATGCTAGTTGAGAATTGAACATTACTACTCTGCAGAGGCAGAGAACTTAGAGATGAGAAACAAAATAGATTGATTTTGCTTGTTGTCCTCCTCCTCAGGAGGAATTGAAGTAAAGTTTGTCTCTTTGGAGAGATCTGGAATTGGGTTAGAGAATGATCTTGAATACCATGTGCAAAATAAGTTGTTATAAATGCAATCCTTACCATAAAATAGTAATTCTCAAGCTTCAGTCAGTTTAGCACCTCTGGGTAATTCTCAACCGTTTCTTTTTTGGGTGGAATTTTAACCTCCCTGTGTGAAGACAAGTGGGAGAGATTCTCTGCAGGATGGAAAGGGATTAAATAGGCAAATATATCAAACCCGAACACAACATGCTTACTTCAGATTCAACTGTAACAGGTTTGGTGTTGTATCAGTAACCCACTTGAGAGAAAAAGTTTCATAATAATGATAATATTAAATAATGGACCTGTTCCTCAAATTTTGGGGGTGATTTAAATTTAACAACTGAAGACTGGATTTCCTGAAACTTGGGAGGTAGGATGTGTTGGTTGCAGGTAAATGTTTTCTTGAGGTCTGCTTGTGGTCCACAAGGAATTCAGGTAAATCAAATTATTGAAGTAAATCTGCTACCATGATCCAGCAAATTTCTTGTAATCCCATTCTCCTTCACAACATACTGTGAGCCTCATCCCCATGTCCAGATTGTATTCGGTCTCCCCCACCACCTCGCTGCAGTGTTCCGCCTCCCCCCTCCCTCGCTGCAGGGTTGTGTCTCTCCCCCTCACTACAGCGTTCCATCTCCCCCGCAAAGCTCACTGCAGTGTTCTGTCTCCACCCCTCACTGCAGTGTTCTGTCTCCACCCCTCACTGCAGTGTTCTGTCTCCACCCCTCACTGCAGTGTTCTGTCTCCCCCCACCGCCCTCACTGCAGTGTTCTGTCTCCCCACTCCCCTCCCCCACTTACTGCAATGTTCTCGACATGTTCTCACCCTGTGTGTTTATTAATCCCTGACTATTGCATTCCAGGTGCCCCCACCCTGTCCTGAATATTCCCTTGCTGTCATTTTCCAGGCAACAGCCACTGTGCCCTGATTACTCCCTTATTGCTATGTTTTGGACACCCATCTACCATATCCTGGTCATTTCCTCATTGCCTTGCTGCAGGTATCATCCACCACAGCCCCAATCATTTCTCCCTCCCTAACTGTCATGTGCAAAGCAGCATCCATTCTTTCTCCCCCACTCTCATTGTTGACACACTTTGAGCCTCTGAACTGTGTATTAATTATCTCTTTATTTTGGATTGTCCCTAATATATCCCATCTCTCTGGACTTAATTACTCCACTCCCACTCTTGACTCTTGGGACCTTTAAGTCAATCTCTCTTTGTCTCATGTTCCCTGTCTCTTTTCCCTTTAATTTTGTCAGTAGTTTACTTGTCTGTCTTCTATTGTGTGTTCCTCATGCCGCTGACTCATACTGCTACTCTTTATCATTTTCCTCTTCAGCTTGTCTTCCTGTACTTCAATGATTTTTTTTTCCATTCCTGCCTACCAGTGCTCTTTCACTTTTTACCGCTAGTGTTCTGCTCTTACTATTTCTCCATCTAGACTGTCACAAGTTAGCTGTATCCCTCCTGACTATCCTCCTCCTTTCTTCGGATCTGTCTCCTTTGTTCTTTCTTCCTCATTCCTTCCTCCTCCTCCACTTCTTTTCACCTGCTGCTTCTCTCATTCTCTTACCACACCAGCTCCTCCTTTCATTTTCCCCTCCTTTTCTTCTATAGCAATGTTAAATTATTATGAATGCACTTCTTCAATAATTTTAGACTTGTATCTGTTGCACATTCTTCCAACCCAACCCCTGCCCCACGATCTGTTGCCAATGCATTAAATGTTGCTTCAGTGTTTGTTTTCAGACCAAGTAATAATTGTTCTTTTGCCACCCCAGTATGCTGTGTTTTCCTCAAACATGATCATATTACTCCAAAGGAAAATAGTTTAGATTGAAAGCATTGGCAGCAGCAGTTGTGGTTAATTGTAGCACTGGTGAAAACAGTATTAATAAACTTGTAAAGTAAACATTTAAATAAAATGTACTGTGCTTTTTCTCAAAAGCATTTGTTGGTAACTTAAAATCCATTCTGTGAACGAAATGACTGAATTTATTTGGTCTACTTTTTAAGGTGCTTCCTTGCAATTACAATAGCTACCGAATTGTACAATATAATGCTTCTATTCCTTTCCTGTGAGCAAAAGTTGTAATTTTGATGCGTGCTATAAAAGTGGTTTGTATATTGAACAATTCTTCCTGTATTAACATGGTAGTATAAATATTTTGGAAAAGCACATTGTTTTTTAAACATGGATGGGTGGTCAGCTATATCCTCTACCAATGATAACTTGTTTCCTGAATATGAATCCAACAGGGCTCAAAATAAACAGTAGGATAAGGTGATACTTCGCTGTGGGAGGTTAACAGCAAGAGGTCAAAAAGTGAAGATATATTACAATTTCCTGTGGCAGTGTATAGCTGGAGACCTGATTATCCTGGAACAAGAGTTTGGAATTTTGTTTGTGGGTACAGTTTTTTTTAATTTCACCATTAAGGCACATAACTGAGCTATTATTATGTGATGACTGGTTGTCTTCAAAGTGAAGAACATCTTTATTAGGGAAAGAAATTCCATTGGAATGATACACTTCCTGCTTTGTCAAAGTTTAGCTTCAGAACAGGATTCTCCTGAAGAAAAGCAAAATTGCATTAGTCTAGGCAGCATTTGAACCTAGGTTCCAATCTTTACCCTAAGTTGATGCAAAATGTATGGCTAAATTTCACTTAAATATTGAAAATGGGTTGGCTTCACTTGCAGTACAGTATACATACATTTACCACTGGTCCAACAATCTCTGTCAGTTGTTCATGTAACCAGTACACAGTGGTATAGTTATAATGCCACTGGACTTGTAATCTCGAACCCCTTGCTTATTTTCTGTTTTAGGGTTAGGGTTCAAATCTCACCATGGCAGATAGTGAAATATAAATTGAATCAAAACAAATTTAGAATAAAATGGAAGCTGCTAGTCTTATGGCAACCATATTTCCATTGTCAATTGTCATAAAAACCCATCTAATTTACTAATATACTTTAGGGAATGAAATCTACCATTCTTATCTGGGCTGACCTACATATGAAGGCAGACCCACGGCAATGTGGTTGTCTCTTAACTGCCCTATGGACAATTAGGGATGGCCAATAAATGCTGGCGTAACCAGATTCACTCACATTCACAAATTAAAAAGAAACATGGCTTCAGTTTTGTAAAACTGACATTGTACTGTATTTTTCAACTTTACTGCAGTGGACAGTATAACTAGGACGTTTAAGGGAGCTTTTCACAGTCGCATGGAATGCCTGCATAAAAGGAGCTAAGTCGCTGAAATTGATGTTCGTTGTGTATTCCAATATCTTCCCATTTCCAGGTTTCTTTGGATTGTGATTGAGCATGAGTGGGAAATTGCCTTGGAGTTCTTAAATAATTAAGAAGTCAGTTAAGGACTATTTAAACTTCAACCTTAAACATTGAATGTTCCTACCAGAGGACTAGTCAGCAACTCACCAGGGTCATCGAGGCGAGAGCATAAGAGGAGTTTCTTCAAGGTAACTGAAGAACTCCAGCTGTAGCCAGTGGAGAGGCTGCTGCCTGAAGCACTTCTCTGAGAATGCTATCACTAACTGCAAGATGATTACTAAGTTATTGCAGGACACTTCACCTGTCTAGCACTTCTTTGACTTTCAGCTGAACCTCTTGCTGCCAGCCTTAAACGTAATATAGCAGTGACTTATACCATTACACCTTCAACCTCTGATAAGGGCAGAGCCAACATCATTGTGATTAGCTGCCTTGTTCCAAATACAGGACAGAGGGAATGGACACTGGGATCCACCTAATAGGAACTAAGATTCCCAAAGTCTGCCGGCAGAAGGTGAACACTCTGGATATGCCAAAGTCTGCCGGCAGAAGGTGAACACTCTGGATATGGATGATAAACATTGCCCCTTGAGTCTCTGGCTGTCATGACAGGTCACTGCTGACATCATCAGGCTTCCGCAATAAGAAGTCCTTGCCAGCAGATTAGGTGGGAATGCAATGCCAGCAGCTGATAACATGTCAGTCATTGAAGGGCTAGCCCTCCCTCTCGCTGACCAGGTCTCTGCTTATCATTATGCAATGTGCTGTCTTCTCCTGTAATTTGAGAAAACACAGAGGTGTGGATGCCTTTATTGGTTCATGTGGAGCTGGACCAAGCATGTTGATTGTGGACAGTTACTGTGAGGCATGAATGCAAGGGAGTAGTAGGATAAAGGCAAGTGTTTGCTACACATATGGGAATATGAGGTTCCTGCAGAGAGACACAAAAAGCAAGCTGCAATCTCCCTATCCCGTCGGATGAATCATTGCAACCCATTTTGTTCACTTTTGGAAGGAGAACAAAAGAACAGTGTATTATTTAAGTGGAAAAAAATTGCCGAAAGATGAAACGCAAAGGGACGTGGAGGTATTTGTGCATGAAATACAAAGGCCGCGCACAGTTACAGCAGGTAGTCAGGAAGGCTAATAGAATGTTGGTCCTCATTTCAAAGGGATTGGAATGTTAGAGTAGGAAAGTCAATGCTACTGCAACTGTAGAAGGTGCTGGTGAGATCACATCTGGAGTACTGTGAGCAATTTTGGTCCCTGTATTTAAGAAAATATATCATTTCATTGGAGGCAGTTAAGAGAAGGTTCACCAGGATGATCCCTGGTATGGAATGGTCAGTAGATGCGAAGCTAGAAAAGTACAGCAGGTCAGACAGTATCCGAAGAGCAGGAAAGTCGGTGTATTGAGCTGAAACTCTTCGTCAGGACTGAGGAGGAGAGCCCTGAAGTAAATAGGGTGAGGGGGCTGGGTCTGGGGGTGGGGTGAGTGGGATGGTGGTAGGTGTATGCAGGCAGGAGGTTATTATGATTGGTCAATGGGGACGGCGGAGTGGATAGTTGAGTAGGAAGATGGACAGGTTAGGTTAGGTCAAGTCAGGGAAGCGAGGAGGAGAGGGAGGGCTGGACATGGGATAAGGCTATGGATGGAGGAATTTTGAAGCTGGTGAAGTCAATACTGGGGCCAATGGACTGTAAGCTCCCAAGGTGAAATATCAGGGTGTTGTTACTTCAATTTACATTTGGCCTCACTCTGACAGTGGAGGAGGCCAAGGATGGATATGTTGCCAGGGGAGTGGGAAGGGGCATTAAAATAGGTGGCATCTGTTGTATCCGTTGCTCCCGATGTGGTGGTCTCTATACTGGGGAGACCAAACGCAGATTCCGGGAGAGGTTTGCAGAGAATCTGGACGCACCAACCAACCCGACTTTCCAGTTGCCATCCATTTTAACTTCCCCCTCCCACTCCTCTGGCAAAACTCTGCCAACCCTGGTATGGAAGGAATGTTTCATGAGCAAAGGCTAAACGAGTTGGACTGTGCTCAGTGGAGTTCAGAAAAATGAGAGATGGACTTATTGAAACACACATGATTCTTATGGGACTTGATAGGATAAATGCTGAGACGATGCTTCCCCTCATGTGAGAGTCTATAAACATGGGGCATAGTGTCTGAATAAAGTGGTGCCAATTTAAGACTGAGATGAGGAGGAATTTTTTTTGAAGGTTGTGTGTCTTTGGAACTCCTTGCCACAGATGGCTGTAGGGGCAGAGTCTTTGTGTACATTTAAGTTGAGAGAGATTAATGATCAGTAGGGAATCGAGTGTTATGGGGTAAAGACAGGAAAGAGGAGTTGAGGAATGTCAGATCAGCCATGATTCTATTGAATGATGGAACAGGCTGGAGGGGCTACACAGTCTACTCCTGTTTGTATTTGTTATAGTATGGTGCTGATGCCCCTTGAATTAGAAATCTTTGGTTTAGTAGATCTCATCCACCATCCTCCCTCTCCTCCTGTTTTGCATGGGGAACCGATGACAGGATATTAATGCTTTGGCTCTGAGGAAGAGCCTTAGCAAGGACTGCTAAATAGGAAATCAGATCCCCAACCTGCAAATGTCTTTGCTGTTCCAGTGGCATCTAAGTGCAGAGAAAATTTCCCTTAATTACTACAATATAGAATTTTTTTTCCATTTCTTAAATGTATGCACCTAAAGCTATGCTGTCTAATACACAACTTATGAACTGTCATTCCTAGTTTACAAAGGTTTTGTGGCACAGTGGGCTTGTGGCTGAAGAGATGCAGCAATTATAGCATAGTCAAATAGGTGCTTATTAACCTGAAAGTCATTCCACTGGTGCAATGACTGGCAACCTGTGCCTGGAAAATGTAGTCATAGGAACAGATATAACCATGTGCTTGTTTATGTTATTAAAAGATGGGAAAGCTCCTCAGTCCCATTCCTGGTTTTCTTCTGTGCTTCGTCTCCAATGATCGAGGTTATAGCTCAGATCAATACCAAAATATATTGTTTAATAAGCAGTTGTGATTCATTAACTGTGAATATCCCCAGTTTCAGTTGATCCAGTAAGGGCAACTGTGTGCTAGCAGCAATGGCCCTAAATGCAGGAACTCGCTCCCCGGATCTCTTTGTTTCTGTATTGCTGTTCTGTCATTAAAATGTTCCCTGAAACCTAACTCTTCGACTGGACTTTTAGTCATCATCCCTAATATTTCCTTCTATGATTTATTGTCAGATTTTGTTTCATAAAGCTCCCGAGTAAAGCCTTTGCAAGTTTATTGTGTCAAAGGTGTGAGTAGCAAAATAATTCACCTTAAAACTCAGTATGACTCCTGTGAGGAGTCATATCCCATGCACTTTTTTTCTATGCATTTCCCTTTGTTCAGTTGAGATTTTGTCTTTTGACATGCCTATTAAACTTAGAGAACCACCACTGGCAGCTGAGCCCGAGTTTACCTGCAAAGGTTCGCTCGCCTAATTGTCGTCTTTTCCTTCACATGGGCACTTATTCTGGAAATTTTCTTTCTCTCAACCCTCGACGAATGTAGCAACTCACCTGTGCTCCTTTGGAACCAACTTTTAAACATGTGACCATTATCATCTAGAAGGGCAAAGATAGCAAATGCATGGAACACTACTACCTATAATTTCTTCTTTAAGCCATGCACCTGTCATTTCATATCTTTCCATCTCCTTTCTCACCCAAGATTCTCTTGCTGGACTCTTTCTCTGAAATCAGCAAGCCTTGCAAATTATAATGTGCAGGGAGAAAAGTTGAAAATTCGAGCAAAGTTTCCATAGCTTATCACTGTTTTATGATAATTTGCAATATTCTCCTGGCTGTTGCTGCAACTGGCTGAGCTGATATGGCATTTCATTGCCATCTGTTATGCCTAATAAGGAGAATGAATAGGCTCTTCCCTTTTTATTTCTCTTAGATGCTCACAACAAATGTTTTCATTTCTTTTATAACATGTAGCTATCACACTTGAATTGAAATATAATTAACTAGATCAAAATAAAGAAGCCAAAAAGTGGAATTTTATTACCAACTAGCCTGAAAATGTAATAAACATGGAACGTCAAACACTCACTTCAACGTGAGCAATAAATTTGAAAAGAAAATAGGTTGAGTGTTGAGTACAAACAGGAAGATAAAGGCATTCGCAGTTCAAAGTTTTTAGGGTCCTTGAGTTGTGAGAATGACCTGAGTCCCAACTGTTTAGCTTCTATTGTCTTTCTTCAGCATTGGAGATATTTACAGATATCCTTGAGCTGTTGGTGAATTGTTATTTTTCCAGGTTGTTTTTTTTCATTGGTGCTGACTTAAAGATTTAGAGAGAGAAAGAGTGTCTTCCAGTTCTTGCCTACAAATACATTTTTTCTTATCTCTTACCTTGCTGCACAACAGAAAACATATATATTTGAATTTGCACAAAGCAAGAGATGGACTGTCATATTTCAATATCCAATCTTAAATACTGAACAGACATGCAACAACCATTGTCTGGCAATATTATCATTGAGGATCTTATCTTGAAGTACATAAAAATACACACCTACCAGAAATTTAACATGGAATTCTAACTACGATTTTAAAAATTGAATTGTTTGAGCAGAAATTTTGATATTTATAACATGAGAAGTATTTTGATCTTATCTGGAACAACAGTAAAGACTATCCAAATGTAGTAAGTAATGCATATTCATTTCTTTCTGGGTGAGTAGAGATTTATTTGAAACTAAGCAATAATTTTACAGTTGTGCACTAACTTTAAAAAATCTAATTATTGAGTACAGTTGCAGCACGGTATTGTTACAAAGATATGGGTGAGAGACAGGACGTTTGGATTTCCAAGTTGTGTGGTGCTGATTCCCAAAGAACAAACTGATGTTCAGGAAGAATCCCCTGACACTTATGTGGTGCTTAAATTGTCAAAGCATGTTTAGCATGCAAAGATGAGCTAATCTGTTCCAGCAAGGTTTGCGAGAGTTTTGAATAAATGGAGAGCTCAGTTAGATGAAGAGGGATTAACTATACAGATTGGGCAAACACTTCTCTCATTGAACAAGTGGTTTTATCGAGGATTTAGCAACTCCTGAAAATATTGATTACTTATCTGCTACTGAGAACAAAATTGATAGAACATGTGCTAATGTTTGTGTAACTGGTATGCTGGACCATGAACCATACTGTCTAAAGTATTCAGTATTCATATTAATGCTTCTCTATAGACATTTTAAGACCTGACTTTAGATGCAAAACAAAGTGTCCATTCTGTTTAGAATGGATGCCATGGTGCTGTGTAGATCTTAAGAGATTGTTAAAATGCTTATTCAATGTAATGATAAAATCCTGAAATCTATTAATTTAACATTTGGAGAACAGCATTTCTATACACACTCAAAATTTATTTTTGATGCAGTTGCACTAAACTTAAGTTGCTGGTTTTAAATTCATTTTAAATTTATTTTTAAAACCATAATCAGTATTCTGTTTTTGTTAGCTGGTCAGCGAGAGGGAGCTACAAGTGGTTTCAGTGTCTTCGAACAAGGCCCGAGTACTTTATTATCTTACCCAGGTCACAATTAATAGCAGTAGTTTGGCAACTTGACACATGCGCATGCACACACATACCAGGCACAGTGGAATGTCCTCTATGATTGAATAGACTCAGTGTGGCTTCAGATAAAACAAAGGCAACTTAAGCAAGGATATCATACATTAAGCTTTTACCCATTTGTTATCAATGGACATTTAGTTCTCCGTGGACTCTTACTTTCTAGTATCATAGAATCATGTATTAATATAAATCAAAATCTTTGAGACAATGGAGACTTTTTTTTCGGAGAGTTGGGACTGAGGGGACAGGGATGAATATTTGTTAATCTTATAGAAATTGGGCAGGGTATGGTTAATGATTTTTATTGTCACAAGCACTGACGTGTGGATTTTTGACTCATGCAATTCCATTGTATAAAGCTGTTGAAATTCATTGCATTTTGTAATTCCAATTTGCACACTTCAGGCTGATTGAAGCTTAGGCATCTAATAGTCTGGCATGGTTATATCATGTGGAATCCAGGGGAGGCAGCCAATTGATTACAAAGTTGGCTTAAAGGTAGAAAATAGAAGGAGGATGGTGGAGGGCTGTTTTTCAGACTGGAGGCTTGTGACTAGTGGTGTGCCACAAGGATTAGAGGTGGGTCCGCTGTTTTTCGTCATTTATATAAATGATTTGGATGTGAATATAGGAGGTATGGTTAGTAAGTTTGCAGATGATGCCAAAATTAGTGGTACGATAGACAGTGAAGAAGGTTATCTCACATTACAATGGGACCTTGATCAGATAGGTCAATGGGCAAGGAGTGGCAGATGGAGTTTAATTTAGATAAATATGAAGTGTTGCATTTTGATGAGGCACATCAGGGCAGGACTTGTACAGTTAATGGTAGGGCCCTGGCGAGTGTTGCCAAACAAAGGGACCTAAGGGTGCAGGTGCATAGTGCCTTGAAAGTGGAGTCGCAGGTCAACAGAGTGGTGAGTGTGGCGTTTGGCATGCTTGCCTTTTGGTCAGTTCTTTGAATATTGGAGTTGGGATGTCATGTTGCAGCTATACAGGAATCTGGTTAGGCTGCTTTTCAAATACTGATCTCCCTGCTACAGGAAAGATGTTGTTAAAATTGAAGGGGTTCAGAAGAGATTTACAATGGTATTGCTGGAATTGGAGGGTTTGAGCTATAGGGAGGGGCTGAATTGGCCGCAACTATTTTCTTTGGAACGTTGGACACTGAGGAGTGACCTTATAGTAGTTTGTAAAATCATGAGTGGCATGGTAGGATGAATAGTCATGGTCTTTTCCCTAGGGTAGGGGAGTCCAAAACTAGAGGGCATAGATCTAAGGTGAGAGGGGAAAGATTTAAAAAGGTGCTGAGGGGCGACTTTTTCACGCAGAGGTTGGGTATATATTGAAGGAGCTGGCAAAGGAAGTGGTACAGGTGGGTACAAGTACAAAACTTAAAAGGCATCTAGATGAGTACATGAATAAGAAAATTTTAGAGGGATATGGGCCAAATGCTAGCAAATGGGACTAGATCAGTTTAAGATGTCTGATGGGCATTGATGAGTTGGACTGCAGGATCTGTTTCTGTACTGTATAACTTTGACTCTTTGAAGTTGCTGTTGAAAAAGAAAAGTAAAACAGAAAGATCCATTAAATATACAAAACCTTTATGGTGTAGTTTATTGTTCTGATGTCTTGAAGGTACATGTTTGATCTGTGTAGTCATGTGCAGTCACTATTTTGTTTAGTGAAATATCATCTTTCATTGAGTAGGGATACAGTAGTAGTTTCATTTATAAATAGACTAAGCTTTGCCAGTTGTTGCAGAAAAATTCCCTTGGACTCTATTTCAAATAATGTTTTGTCTTAGAAAAGCCAAGATGCCATTAACTCAGCGTGTGATGAATTGTCATACTATAATCTGTTGATTTTGCACAGCAAAGTTAACCCTCTCTTTCAGAGGTTGGTTGACATCAATGCTGGAGTTATTCAGCATGCTTTAAATGATGAAATTTATGTCATGTATATGTACAATTAATATATATATCATGTTGCTTGTACTTCATATATCTCTTGTATGTTATGCAAATCATACTTTTTTTTTCCTGTCCAGGCTGTATTTTTGAATGGCTTGATAGGGTTCTATCATCATACAACTGGCTGATCCTCCATGACTATTTCAGCCAATAGGACCAAATATGCTAATCTATTATCCATGCATGCTTATTGCGCCTTTTGTTTCTTAATTGTTGATCTAGATTTAAATAAAATTTCTAGATGTGGCTAAATTGGGAAAAGCTTTACATTCAGTTTAAAACCATCAAAATCCATTGGCTATTTCTGTCATGTAATGTGCAGACATTTCTTGAAGGGCCTCAAAAACCAGAAATTGTTTCCTCTTTGGGTGAATTTAAAGCAAGTTGGCATAAATATAGTATAGTTCCTAATCTGAAGTAGATCAGTTGAAAAAGGAAACATTTCCTGAGAGTCCTAAGAATGCACTACCATTGGGAGTGGTTGAAGCTTGCTGCTTTGATGCAGCTAAACGTGTGCTTAATGTATACAGTAGTGAGAAAGAAATTGAGGCAATAAAGAGATAAGGTGAAAAGAGGTCTTCGTAATGGGAGGATATCTGTGTTGAATATAAACATTTGAATGGTTCATTTGGGATAAGTATGACAATTGCTGCAGTGTTGATTTGCTATAATTTATAATAATGACTTATTTCAATCTAGTTTACAGAATTGTATTTTTATTGTTTTGAAAAAGCTCAGGCCTATAGATTACCTTCTGACAAAACAACGCCAAAAATATGAGCTGACACCAGCTTATGGTGAAGAATATCTCTGCAGACCTATTTATTATCTTCTCAGCTTTGTGTTCGTGATCTGATGGCATTTTACCAGCTCATCCATTTTAATTTTGCAAAGCTGCGACTGCTACAACAATTCCACTTCAGTGTTCATTACCATGCTCATCTCTTGTACTGAAGTGGTTTGGGCCTGCACGCAGCAAAAGCTGCACAACATTCAGGCCTGGGCCCTTAAGTATGAATAACATTCATGCTGCAAAAGTCTCAGGCAATGACTATCTCCAAAAAGAGAGAACGTAACTGTATCCCCTTACATTTCAAGTGCTTTATCATTACTGAATCCCCCAATATCAACATTCTAGGGTTGTCATTGGCTTGAACTGAGGCTGTCAGTGCAGATCAGAGGCTGGGTATTCTGTGTTGAGTGACTCATGTTCTGACTGCTCAAAGCCTGTCCACTACCTGCAGGGCACAAGTCAGGAGCTGGAAAGAGGTGATGTTGTGTTCATCTCTGACAAACAAGCAAACATAAGCAAGCCCAGGCTAATTGTCTAGGGATATGAGTTCACAGCAATTGGTGAAATTTAAATAGAAAGAATAAAATTAGGAACATAAGCTAGTCCCAGTAATGGGGAGGAGTTAATGAACTCATAAAAACTCGTTTGGAGCATTATGAAAGGAAATCTGCAGTCTTTACTGGATCAGCCCTCCAAGTGAATCCAGAAAAATAGCCATGTGAATGACTGTAAAATGTCCATGGAAATGGGCATCATCCTTGTTGTAAAGGATACTAATAACATTGCAGAAATTAAAACGAACAAGGGCTAAAGTTGAGTGTTGGGGGAAGTGAAAAAATAAACACAATAACTGTCACAGGAGAAAAAAATGTTGGGGAAACAATTGGGGATAAACACGAATAAGACTCCTGTACCTGATGACTACTTCCCACACACTGCATAACCATTGTTATTAACTTTACCAACGTTAACTGGCTCAGTTTTGAAGGACATAGTTGTTGGACTGCATCTGTTGCAGGTGGTGAGAACTGCGGTAAATAATGAGGGCAAACTAGTAAGTAACATAAAACAGACAGAAAAAAGGAAGGCAGAGGCACAGAGAACGTCAGCCTCTTAGAAAGTGAGACCACGGGAGTAATAATGGGTAGCCAGAGAATGGCATAAGAGTTGAACAAATATTTTACGATGGTTCACATGATTGACTGAGTAATAGCATTCCAAAAATATGAGATGATCAGGAGACTAAAGGTGAGTTGGCTGCAGGAGGAAAAGATGAACAGAATAACTATCGCAAGAGAAAAGGTACCATGGAACCTACTGTGGCTAAAGACCAGTAAAGCCCTGGACCTGATGCATTGTATCCTAGAATTTTAGAGGAAATAGCTACAGAAATGGTGCAATGAGGGTAATCTTCCAAGAATCCTTGGATTCTGAAAACATCCCAGAGAAAACTGCCAACATCAAAAAGGATGGAACAATAAACAGATGTGTGTATGCCAGTCATTGGAGAAAATGTTAGTGCCCATTATATAAGATTGTAATAGCAGAGCATGTAGAAAGACATAATATAATCAAGCAGAGTCAGCATGGCTTCATGAGGGGAATCATTCTTGAGAGAAACGTATGATAGTTCTTTCAGTTCAGTTCGGTTCGGTTCAGAACTAGTGCAGGGACGATGGGTCAAATAGCCTCCTCCCGTTCCATAACACTTATGTGATTCTGTGATTTGAGGAGGTACTAAGCAGGACAGATAAAGGGGAACCAATAGGTGTAATATATTTTATTTCTAAAACTTATTTAATGAGATAACATACATAAGGCTAATAATTAATATCTTAATTAATAATATCTTAATAGGATTAGAACCCATGGTATTGGAGGTAACATATTAGCATGGATGGAGAACTGGCAAAGTAATAGAAGACACTGTTACGATAAAGGGGGCATTATCATGATCACAACCAGTACCTAATAGTGTCCCACAGTGATTATTGCAGGGACCACAATTATTTACAATATATATTCATATGGATGAAGTAAGTACATTTATAATCACCAAGTTTGCAGATGACTCAAAAATGGGTGGGAAAGAAAGTAGCAATGATGATACAAGGGGTCCACAGAGACATTTAGACAGAGTACGTGAGTAAGCAACAACTTGGCAGATTGAATATAATGTGGGAAAATGTGAGGGTATGCAGGAAGAATAAAAAAGGTGAATATTATTTAAATGAGAAAAGACTGCAGAAAGCTGCAGCACCGAGGGATTTGCAGGTCCTTGTCTATGAATCACAAAAGGCTAGCACCCAAGTTCAGTGTGTGTTAGAGAAGGCAACTAGACTGTTGACCTTTATTTCAAAGAGATTAGAATATAAAATTAGGGAGGTCTTGCTGAAGATATACGAGACACTGGTCAGACCACGGCTGGAATACAATGAACATTTTTTAGACCCATTTTCTAAAGAAGGATATACTGTCGTTAGGGGCAGTCTAGAGATGGTTCATTAAATTGACTCTGAGTGTGGAAGAATTTTCTTATGAGGAGAGGTTGAGTAGGTTGGGTTTGTTCTCATTAGAATTTAGAAGAATGGGGCTTGACAATGTGCATGCAGTGAGCTTATTCCGCCGTGTGGGGGGAGTCTAGTCCTAGGGTTAGAGTAAAGAGTCACCCATTTAAGACAGATGAGGAGGAATTTCTTGTCTTGGGGTGAATCTGTGGGCTGTCAGGGGTGGGTTGTTAAGAATATTCAAGGCTAAGAGAGACAGATTTTTATTCATTAAAGAATTCAGGGTTATGGGGGTAAGGCAGGAAAGTGAAGCTGAGGATTATCAGAATGGCCATGATTTCATTGAATGGCAGAGCAGATGATGAGCCAAGTGGCCTAGGTCTGTGCCTAGTTCATATGGTGAAGGACCAACATGAGAGAAAATCCTACCTGAGCTTGTCCTCAACAAGCTACCTATTGTAGGTGCATCTATTGCTTTCAGCCCAGCCTTCCCATTCCTTCTTATTCTTAGTTTTCATTATCACTCATTCAGCTTCACTTCCGCCCTAAACTAGGGTTGATCCTTTCACTTGATAGTAATAGTGCAGTGGCATATAGGCTGGGCCATGATGTTACAGACAGTTGTCAGTTACAGTTGTACTGGTGGCCCACAGTCCTTCCTGATGTCGCGTTTTGAATTGTGAGTTCTGTATGAAAACTATTCCATACAAAGTAGTACCACACATTCCATGGAAGTTATCCTCATTATGAATATGGGTCTTTGTCTCCACGCGGATTGTATGGTGTCAATACCCCTCATCTTCAGCATAAATACTACTTTCTCCTCACTATAAATTCTGATGCAGGGTCACCAGACTCAAAGCGTTAACTGTGCTTTCTCCATATAGATGCTGCCAGGCCTGCTGCGTTTCGCCAACAATTTCCATTTCAGATCTCCAGCGTCTGCAGTTTTTTTGTTTTATTCAATATATCTCTGTTGTTATCAGTCCAGCCTCAGAAATAGTGTCTGCGCCTTTTGTCCCCTGCTATGTTTGTAGTGTCCACCCATTAATAGGTGAGTTTTTACAGAATGATCTATCTATCTTTATCCTTCTGCAATCCACTGCTAAGACTTTTGACCAACTTCTAAATCACGTGATTTGTAGTCATTTGTCTTCCATTTAACAAAAAAAACAAAAAGCAAAGTATTATTTTTGAACCAGAGAGGAACTGCTGATGCTGGAGAATCTGAGATAGCAAGGTGTAGAGCTAGATGAACACAGCAGGCCAAGCAGCATCAGAGGAGCAGGAAAGCTGATGTTTCGGGTCTAGACCCTTCTTCAGAAATGGGGGAGGGAAAAGGGATTCTGAAATAAATAGGGAGAGAGGGGGACGCGGATAGAAGATGGATAAAGGAGAAGATAGGTGGAGAGGAGACGGACAGGTCAAGGAGGCGAGGATGGAGCCAGTAAAGGTGAGTGTAGGTGGGGAGTTAGGTTGGGGGTTGGTCAGTCAAGGAAGCGGGGATAAGGCTGGTAGGTAGGAAGTGAGGGTGGGGGTGGGGATTTTACTTCCTACCTACCAGCCTTATCCCCGCCTCCTTGACCTGTCCGTCTTCCCTTGACTGACCAACCCCCATCCTAACTCCCCACCTACGCTCACCTTTACTGGCTCCATCCCCACCTCCTTGGCCTGTCCGTCTCCTCTCCACCTATCTGCTCCTTTATCCATCTTCCATCCGCCTCCTCTCTCTCTGTTTATTCAGAATCCCCTTCCCCTCCCCCATTTCTGAAGAAGGGTCCATACTCGAAACGTCAGCTTTCCTGCTTCTCTGATGCTGCTTGGCCTGCTGTGTTCATCCAGCTCTACACCTTTCTATCTCTATTGTTTTTGGACCATTTTTTATCAACCTTCATGATAGTCTACACTTGATTATCAGCAAAGTGAAGGAAGGAATCACAGACATTGCTGTCAAGCAGCATTTATCCAGCAGTGACCAGCTCACAGATATTCAGGTTGGGCTCAAGCAAAGACAAAATAGCTAAACTGCATACCGAAGGCAAGAGCGACCGCCCTTGTAATCAAGGTGGCATTAACCAAGTGCAGCATCAAGGAGCACAAGCAAAACTCAAATCAGTGGGAATCTTTATTTCTTGCGGGTATAGGGTGGGATAAAATGGTGGTTCTCCATTTGTCACACCTTAGATACTGAAGCAGCCTGTGTCTGTATCCAGGAATACCTGAATAAGATTCAGGAGAGGGCTGGTAAATGGTAATGGTATACGCTATTTTGTGCCACACAATTGCCAGGAAATAAGCATTTCAAGCAAGGAAGAATCTAATCTCCCTTAGTGGTCAATGACATTACCATTGACAAATCCTCCTCCATCAACATCCTAGGGGTTACCATTGACTACAAACTGATCTGGCTATATAAATTCCTTGGCTAAAGGAGCAATGAACTTGGAATTCTATGGTGAGTAAATCTCCAATGACTGCCCATCATCCATAAAGCAGAAATCAGGAATGTCAAGGAAATATCATCCAATTGCTTGGATGTGTGCAGTTCCGACAACCCTCAAGAAACTCAACATCATCCAGAGCAAAGAAGCCTACTTGATTTTTACCACATTCGCTCCCTTGACCACAAAAACACCGTGTCTACCTCTTGCAAGATACATGACTTCAAATCATCCAGGCGTCTTTGTCAGCACCTTCCAATATCACAACTTCTACCATCTAGAACAAATGCAGCAGAAGCTTGAGAATGCCACACCTGCAAGTCTCACTCCACTGTATCAGCATTTCTTCATGTCACTGCAAACTCAGATGCCTTGACCTATTCTCTTTCATATTTGATCAAGAATTATAAATCTTATGGCAAAAGTCTATAATAATCAATCTACAAGGGGTCTCTGATTTATGAATGTTCAACATACGAACACTTGTACTCGTGAATGCAATCCCGTACAGGCATGTAATTTTAAAGATCTGACTTATGAACATTTCCTGTATTTATAGATGGCTACTTTATATTTCCCTGCATTGTGTTCCAGCTTGCCTATAAATTAACCTGCGAATGAAACCTGTTCGCAATCCAGGAAGTGCCTGTATAGGCTGTATCGTATTAGCTTTAGTGAACGTTCTTCATGCTTGTTATTGGTTCAAAGAAGGAAAGAGAAAAATTACTAATCTTCAATATATTGTAAATCTAGAAATAGAATGTACCACCAAAGCAAGGAAGCAAAGAAGAGTCATTATGTCAAAATCATCATTTGATACATAAGATGAAAACTTTGATTTCAACTGTATTAGGATCACAATTCCACTCGACAGCATGACATATCCAGGATTAATGCTTCATGCCTGATGTGACTCTTCAGAAGAGAAGCCTGAAAAGAATAATTATCAGACTCAAACTGTGAACTCTATTTCTCTCTCCACACATGCTGCCAGACCTGCTTAGTTTCTCCAGCATTTTCTGTTTATATTTCAGTTTCTGGTAGTTGCAGTATTTTGCTTTTGTTTTATGTCATATGTCCAGGGACAGATTTAATAGTTTGCTGGCTTTGATTATGAATTTCGGTTATTGATTGGGTTCACTGACTAACTGTATGTTTATGATACATTTGGTGTAGTTTCCTCTTTGTGAGTGGTTGTCCTATTGGGCCCAATTCCAAAACTAATTTTACCCACTGATTTCCTACTTAAACTTATTTGTGCATTGCCAACACAAAGCCAGCTATGTATCAATACAAATGGGTCAAATTTGAAGATCTAACTTATCTTGTAAAATTTGCTTTAAAAATGTCCTTATGATTAAGTATAACTTTAATTTTTTTTCAAAAGATGAAAACAATTTTATCACCTTAACAAGTTGTTTTAGTCATCAGTTCAACACTGATCCAATTTTAGGTAATAAATTCATTTTAAACACATTTCTTCTCATATTGTTTACATTAGTAAGTTTCTGAGTAAGTTAAAATGAAAATCACATCTAAAGCTTTTCAAACATATTATTTAGTGTCCTTGCATCCAGAACAATTAACTTGACTTTTAAAGCCCAAAAGCACAAGTGCAATTCCCAGTGTTGATTAATTTATCCTCAGGGCATTAAATCTTGTAACTTTTATACTGGTTAAGCCAATTTCAGTTTGCTTCTAGCATGATCTTTTTAAGATTAGTTAGAACTGTGATATACTGAAGGTAAACTGCACTTAACTAGTGCAAAAGACTGCAGCGTTACACCAATTATGACTAAGACCATCAAAGGAAATCTGACAGTCAAGGGGAAACTTTAAAATAATATCCGTAGATTTACAGCTGTATGATTTACATGGTAGAGTTCAAAAGACAGCTAAAGTTGTACTTCCCTTTGGCATTTATATCAACAATTGAAGACATTCTAGCTTCTTGGCACCAACTCATTTTACTGCCTTTTGTACATTGCAGAGATGAGTTGACATAAGTAGTATCATTTGCCTTGGTCCTCAACAGTTATTCCTTACATAACTAGCTTGCGAGTGTTTTCTTTTTATTTGTAGACAGTCTCCTGATCATGTCTTTTTTTTGGATTTTGACTATTGTAATTTTGATCTAATAGTTGAACCAAAGCAAAATACTCGGGTGGTAGAATTCTGGAATCAAAACAAAGTCCTGAAAATACTCAGTAGGTCTGTAAGCATCTATGGAAAGAAAAAGACATTTCATTAGAACTGGGAAAAGTTAGACCTGCTTTGAGCAAGTAAAAGGAGAGGCGGGATAAAGAATAAAAGTGCAGCTATTGATAACATGCAGGACTGGCGATATTAAATGACAGAAGGTTTGTTAGAAACTAAAGGGAGTGATAATGGGACAAGAAACAAATGATGTGTTCAGAGCAGGTGTGATATGATCCTGTATAGCTGCCAACTGAAAGCAAAAAATAGGGAATGAAAGAGAAATAGGTTTATAAAAAACAAATCACCAAAGAAAAATGAAACAAAATTGGACAGAGATTACAACCTAAAATTGTTTAACTGAATATTGAGTCCATTAGTTTGCGAGGTGCCCAATTAAAAGTTTGCATTGAATTGTCATCAGAATATGCAATAGGTAAAAAGCAGTAAAGTCAGAGTAGGAACAAAGTTGGTAACTAAAATGGAAGTTCACAGTCACGAAGGATGTTTGCACATTCAACCAATCTGTGTTCGGCCTCACCAGTGTAGGGGACATTGGTTTTCTTCTGGCTAATAAAATATAATAACAGATCAGAGAATAAAGAATCCATATGGGTGGAGGTAACAAATTTTTAAAAAAAGGAAAGAATACTGTGGTAAGAGTAGTCTCTTGGTCCCCAGGCATTAGCTATATGGTAGATCAGAGAATCAATCAGGAAATAATCAGGGCATGTAAAAATGATAGTAAATACATCATGGATAACTTTACATTCACATAGATGTGGAAATTCTGAGGTAGCCATGAGCAAGAATTCATAGAGTGTAGTCCAGAGAGTTACTATAATGACTGTTATTGGGAAAATGTTCAAGTCTCTTATAAAAAATGTAATAGAAAAGCATTTAGAAATGTGAGCAAGCACAATCAGCATGACTTCATGAAGGGGAAATCAAGCCTGACAAATGTACTAGATTTCTTTGGAGAGGTAACAAGTCGGATAGATGCAGGGAAAGCGTGGATGTAATACGATTGGATTTTCAGGAAATGTTTGATAAAGTTCTACACATTAAGCTATTTAATAAGGTAAATGCCCTTGGTGTTGGAGGTAGTATATTAATGTGGATGGAAGTTTGGCTAACTAATAGAAGACAGAATTGGGATAAGGAGGCATTTTCAGCATGGCAAACTGTAACTAGTGGACTGCCACAGGGATCAGTTCTGGGTGTAATTATTTATAATATATATAATAATTGTTTAGATGAGGAAAGTGATTGTATGAGCGCCAAGATTGTGAATGACACAAAAATAGGTGGGTGACAAATGTTGAAGATGTCAGTATGTGTAAGACAGATGTAGATGGCTTAAGCAAGTGAACAAAAACTTGGTAGATGTGATGTAGCGTGAGAAAATGTGAGATTTTACACATTGTCAGGAAGAATAGAGGAAATGAATATTATTTAAATCGAGAAAGACTGCAGAAAGCTCCAGAACAGAGGAATTTGAGTGTCCTTGTGCATGAATCACGAAAAGTTCACATCAAAATTTACTAAATGTTTTACCAAAACTATACAAAACAATAGGTAGGCCACAGCTGGAATACTGTGAACTGTTTCGGTCCCCTTAACAGAGGAAAGATATATTGGCATTGGAGGCAGCCCAGAGAAAGTTCACTGGATTGATACCAGGTATAGAGTGACTGTCTTGTAAGGAGAAGTAGACTAGGTTGGGCCTGAACTCATTTGAATTTAGAAGAAAGATAGATCACCTTATTGAAACATGCAAAATTCTTACAGGTTTCTGACAGGGTAGATATGGAAAGGTTGTTTCTTTCCCCTTGTGGGAGAGTTTAGGACCAGACAGCATAATCTCAGAATAAGGGTGTCATACATTTAAGATAAAGATCAGGAAGAATTTCTTCTCTCCAGAGGTAGTGAATCTGTGGAATTCTTTACTGCAGCGGGATCATCAAGCTAATTCAAGGACAAGATGGATTTTATTTTTAATCAGTAAAGGAATCAAGGGTTATAAGGAAAGGCAGGAAAATGGAGTTGAGGATTATCAAATTAGTGGTTGTCTCATCGCCGGAAGTTACTCAATGGGCTGAATGGTCTACTTTTGCTTCCGCATCTTATGGTCTTAAATTGAAATGAGTATAAATAAATTTCTGTTTTATTTGAAAGTGGTGGTTGGAGGCTAGAATGATGAAAAGGAAAGGTGTTCTAAATTTTGTGCTTACGTGGAAAATGAGGTAGGATAGGGATGAAGTACTGGGAACAATTGATAGGACAAGGAAATTGTGGAGTGAATAGTTCCGTTGGAATTCTGAAAATTGGTTGGAGGAGTGTGAAGGAGGGGAGAGAGGTATTTTATGGTAGCATCCCACTGACCATGGCAAAAGTCTATCTGTTAATTGTGGAAACTGATGGATTGGAAGGTGGAGATGAAGGAAACCCTGCCATGGCCCTGGGAAGAAAGGGTAGAAGGGAGAGTATAAGAGCACAGTGGCTATTTGGTTATCAGGTCATTGTCCAGAGGAGATGAGTGGAAGTGTCAAACAGTTAGTATTCAGCCTCTGCTGGATTGAGGTTGTTGCATCAGACAATAGAACTACCCATGGCAGCAGGTTTGATAATCATATGGTTGGGCTTGAGGGAATGACATAATAAAAATTCAAGCGGAGATATTGAGGTGGCTGATGTCATTCTATGAATTCACAATGTAAAGATCTAGAGAGGGCGGGAACACAATGGGAAGGATCCGCATTGATGAAGAATATTGAAATTGACAACAAAATAAAGTTCTTACTACAGTGTGATGTGTTAATTAGTGGAGAAAAATTGAAATAATATGAGGCTGACAGCAGTATGATTCATCATGATTATTTTATTTTCGTCAAATAATAGATAACTACATGCATGCAAGTACTAAAACAGTAGTTTGAAAAATAAGTCCAGTATTGATATTACTTGCTTGTATTCTGATCAAAGTTCTCAAAACACTAACAGACGCATTCTCCAAAAACTGCCTTTTTTATCCTTTGGTATACAAGTTCCTTGAAATAAATCAAATGAGTGCTTTTTCTTTGGTGCATGGTTTTCATAGAATTGTTGCACCTAGGATATATCATATATATCACAGTTAATGGCTGACAGATTGAAATCTTAGCTATTCATTTTGTGAATGAGAAATGAATGACCTGAATACTGTAAGGTAAAGGGGCCATAGGGCACATCTCTATAAAATGGTTCTAGGAGTGGCTGCCACTCAGTGATACCGTTTGTAATTCAGTGATACCGTTTGTAATTCACAGTCTCCACATACAGATTCTCTGGGATATACTTAAGTACAGTTATTCATGGATAGCGGCTCCATCTTGCGTGCTTAAGGTGCCATTGCACCTGTTTGTCATGCTTTCCTTCATGTTCCCTTCTTTCCTCCATTTTATTTCTAGTTAGTTCAAAATTTAAAAAGGAGCACAGCTGTTCACTGAGCAAGATACCTTAGTTTCATCAAAAACTGTTATTGAATTTCACCTGCTTAAACTGACCTTATTTGTATTTAGGTACATATAATATATACTTTCAGAATAAGTATGTGTAGTTGTATGAGGGGGAAAGATGACTCCACCTTTTGGAAAATTATTTAAAAATATACATTCTCTTTATTTTGTGCAGTTCAACGATCCCTTCCGATACCTGCCCAGGAACTAAATCAAGTTCTGAAAGCTGGATATTTGGAAAAACGCCGAAAAGGTAAGCAGTTGTTTTGCATTGTGTGCAACACAAAACTATCAATGTACAACCCTCACTGTTATGCTTATTTTACAATAAATCACGCAATCACTTATATTACAGGCACCTAAAGGACTAGTGCCAGATGCCCATTTTGCAGGCGTCCTCATTTTCAAAATTTTTTCTTTACGTATGGATTTTTAAAGACACAAGTCTTGAAGAACTAGCTGAGATCATGATGAGACAATGCTGAGAATCCCCATGTGTGCCACCATTCATTTCTGTTCACTTAACAGTTTTGAAGTCTACATTTTGAAGCCTGACAAACCCTATCACTTGGAGCAACATATTTCACTCATAAGCTACATTGCTAATTACTATTTCCTAACATGGTGGCAGTCACAGTAGAAAACCAGAGGCACAGTGGGATGACATGCAGAAACCTCTTCAGGGCAAAAAGCATATCAGGCCGCATTCTGTGTAGTCATGAAACTAGTTTTCTGCTTGAGCAATGCATTTACGGGAAGATGATTGATAGCTGGAATCCATGCATTTGTCCATCAGTGGATGAGAAATGGAGACATCTACCTTCACACTCCAAAAGCCAATTTCTTCAAAGAAACAAATCAGCAGTAAGAACAAAGGAGAGAAGCGGCCTACCTGCACCTACTGGAAGAGTGCATAACTATGTTTCTGGGACAGGAGAGGATGGCCCCTTTTGCAGTGCCTGGTTTCCTTGATTCTGGAATCTGGTGAATAAGGTCAGCAGGTTTGGATGGAGGCAGTTTTGAAAGTTTAATCCGAAGACACAAAAAGCATGTAATGACTGATAATGATTCACCAGTTTGTCTCGTCCCCACTCTCCCTATCCTTATTTGCTGATTTCTGAAGTCCTTTGTTTACCAGTCCCTATGCTCATGAGATTTAAATAATCATCTGTTTTCAATTGTATTGGAATGTATACATTAACAATAACTGAATTCATTATTTTTGCTTATTTTTAACTGAGAAATTGGCTTACATTTATTACAGATCACAGCTTCTTTGGATCTGAATGGCAGAAACGTTGGTGTGTACTTAACAACAATGTCTTCTATTACTATGGAACAGAGAAAGGTAATTTAATTCTTACACAAAGCATAACTAGACACAGTCACATATACAATCTCTTCAGTGAACATACGAAACTACTCCAATAATTCTACTCCAACTTCAAACTGCAACCTCTAAACCCAGATATCCCTCCCTTTCTATTAAAGCCAAAGAACCAACCCCGATTCCGTGAATACAGAAGAGCACTGAGCAAGTCTAAAAGAGTTAATAACGTGTTGACATTGCAACATAAAACTTACTATATGCTTAACGATGGAAGCTGCATGCTACTGACAGAGCAAAGTGATTGCACATTTTGTTTTTATTATTCATTCAAAGAGCGTGAGTATCGATAGCTAGGCCAGTATTTATTTGAAATGGTGATAGTGAGTTGCCACTCTGAACCACTGCAGTCCGCGTGGCATAGGTACACCCTTAGGTGCCATTGGAAAGGGAATTCCTGGATTTTGAACACAGTAACAGCAATATAGTTACAATTCAGGATGCGTGGAGGGGAACTTGCAGGTGGTGATGTTCCCATGTATCTGCTGTCTTTTCCTTCTAGGCGGTTTAGGTTGCCGATTTGGAAGTCGCTGTCTAAGGAGCATTTGTAAATGGTATGCACTGCTGCCACTATGTATCAGTGGTAGAGGGAATTAATTTTGAAGATATTAGATGGGTTGCCAGGCAAGGAGACTGCTTTGTCCTGGATAGTGTCACAATTCTTGACTCCTGTTAGATCTGCACTCATGCAGGCAAGTGGCAGGTATTTTATCACATTTCTGACTTCTGCCATGTAGATGGACAAGTTTTGAAGAGTAAAAGGTGAGTTACTTACGACAGGATTCTCAGCTTCTGACCTGCTGTCATAGCCACTGTATTTATATTGGTGGGCCAGTTTAGTTTTTGGTCAATGGTAATCTCCAGGATGTTAATGGTGGACGATTTAGGCAAAAGTTGCATTAATGAATATTAAGAGATGATGTTTGGATTCTGTCTTGTTGGACGTGGTCATTGTCCAGCACTTCTGTTGTGAAAATGTTACTTGTCACTTATCAACCCAAGCCTGAATGTTGGCCAGATCGTGTTGCATTTGGACATGGACTGCTTCAAATGTTTGAGTTGCGAATGGTGTTGAATGGTATGCTTTCGTCATTGAATATACCCATTTCGGGTTTTGTGATGGAGGAAAGGTCATTGATGAAGTGACTGAAGGTGGTTAAGTGTAGAACACTACCCTGAGGAACACAGGTGGCAGAGGTAATTGGCCTCCAACAGCCACAACCCCATTAACGATTAATTATTAATGAATTAATAGATCAGATCAAGGCTCTGCAATCCTACCACATCCAGTTGTGAACAGTGACAGACAATTAAACAACTGAGGAAGAGGAGGATGTTTCATGAACATCCATATTTTCCATGATGGCAGAAATTATCGCATTAATACAAAAGATGAGGCTGACATATCTGCATTCATCTTCAGCTACAAGGACTTCTTGGATGATCCCTCCCATGCTCCCCGCAATCACTGCTGATGTTCAGACAGTTCAATTTGTCTATCTGGTTTCAAGAAATAACCAAGTATATAGCACATGCTAATCCCTAACAACATTGCAGCTACAGTGTTGAAGATTTGTATTCCAGTACTAGCCATAGCTCTATTCAAGCTGTTCAGTGCATTAACATTGACGAAGTGGAAAATTTGTCAGGGTACATCCTTGAGAGAAAAACAGGACAGAGCTAATCTGGTCAATTTTCATCCCATCAGTCGACTTTGTTCTCAGTAAGGGATCATCAGTGGTGTTATCAAAAGGCAAGTTTTTATTAATAATCTGCTTGGTTTGTTCCACCAGGGCCCCTTGACTCCAGATTTCCGTAAGGCTTTGGTCCAAACATGGACAAAGTAGCCAAATTCTGGCAATGAATTCAACACAAGACGACTTTTGACTAAGTGTATCAGGGAAAAGTCCTAGCAAAATTAAAGACACTGGTTGTCAGGGGAAACTGTTCGTTATTTGGAGTAATACCTAGCTTAAATAAATATGGTTATAATGTTGGTTGTGGTGTCGAGTACGAGTCATTTCAGCCTCTTGGACATTGCTGTTACTTTTGCAGCTGTTTTGTGTTTCCCAAAACACACTTGTGTTTCCCAAGCTCTACCACCTTCATCTGCTACCTCAATTATTTTATCTCCATCATTAATTCAGAAGTTGACATGTTTACTGATGATTGCAGTGTATTCAGTATCCGTGACTCCTGAGATTCTGGAACAGTCTGTGCCTGTCTGCAGCAAGACCTGAACAACCTTTAGGCTTGAGCTGATAAGGTGCGAGTAATATTTGTGCAATGTTAAAGGCCAAATAGTGACAATCTCCAACAAGAAAGAGTCTAATCATCTTCTCTTGATATGTAACAGTATTACTATCGTTGAATCCCTAACTAGTCCACATCTCAGGGATTATTATTGAACAGAAAGTTCACTGGACAGACATATACAGGTTGGGGTTAGAAGAACAGGTTAGAGATTAAGAATTTTGTAGTAAGTAACTTGACTCATGACTCCTCAAAACCTGTCCACCGTTGCTACAACCTGGAGGGAAGGACTGAACTGAACCCCTCTTCTTAGCTGGTTGCAACAAAAGGTTCAGTTCTTTTTCAGCACAAGTCTCTTGTTTTCTCCAGTTGAAAATGTTGGCTATTTTTACTGTAAGTAATAGAGTCAAACACCAGGGTTTTCTTGAATGATTGAAAAAGTGGTTTTATTACCTGCCAACCCCAGGAAAGTAGGAAGATAAAGTCAATCGTACTGTACATATGTGCAAATGCACAGAGTTAAAAATAGATTATTTTGGACACTGAGGAAGAGAGAAGAATGTACAGATCAGAGTCCTCACGGCGTAATGTTTTAATCTGACTGCACTTGTATTCTTAGAGGTCGCAAGTTGTGAATATTGCAGTTATCTTTTAATTTCTGAGTTCTCGGTTTCTTTCCAGTCAGTGTTTTCAACCAGGAGCTTTGCTGTCCTCTGCACTGCCTAAAAACAACTACCTGAAATAGTTCTGAGGAAGGGTCACCGGACTCGAATGGTTAACTGTGGTTTCTCTCCACAGACACTGCCAGACCTGCTGAGCTTTACCAGCAATTTCTGTTTTTGTACTTGAATAGAAACTTGTTTGCATGTTCTGTGTCTGTTAGCATATGTTTTCAGGCTTGATAATTGCAGGTGTTTCACCTCTAACGTGTGAAAATTCTCATAATGGTGTAAATCAAATGAGCTTTTCACACTTCCCTTGGAGTGTGGTTGAATGGTTTCATTGCCTTTAGGGCAAATGTTAATTTCAGTTCAACTATCTTTAGTCTAATCCACATTGGTTTCTTGAAATTTGGCCAATCTGTGTGGTTCATGTGACACCTATGTTCTAAGTCCCATTTTAAAATTGTTTCAATATTGGAAAATCACAGTTATTAAATTGGCTAATGCAATTCCAAGATCAATACCATCTATTTCATCTCATTTGACACCTTCTGCAAAGCACAAGACATCAGTGTTCTGGAATTTGAGCATACTCCGCTCAATAAGATCATGTCTAATCTGTTTGTGTTTCAGATTCCATATTCCCAACTGCCCACAGTTAACCTTAAATTCTTGATCGCCGAGGGAATTTAACTACCTCGGCCTTAAAGATATTAAATAATGTTGCCTCCATCAGCACCTTAAGTAGAAAGTTCTGAATTCTCTCAATCTTCGGCAAGAAAACAAATTCCCCTTATCTCAGCCCTCAAAGTGGTAACCCCTAATTTTGAAACAGGGCCTCTTGGTTCTGGATCCACCTGCTGGATGAGACATCCTTTTCCTCATCCATCTGGTCAAGATCATTAAGGATCTTTTATACTTTCACCAAGTTACTCATCACTGTTCTGAATTCCAATGGAAACAAGCCCAATTTGTTTAACCGATACTCATAAGACAACCACTCATTCCAGGTATCAGTGTAGTAAACCTCTGAACTCCTACCATTGCATTTGTTTCTTCCTTAATAAGGACATCAAAATGCTACACTTTCAACATACAGTATTCAACATAGGGTGTCACCACCACTTTACACTTGAAGCATAACTTTGTTACTTTTATGTTAAAGTCCTTCATAATAAAGGATATTGACCCATTGGCCTTCCTGATTATGTGCTGTATCTGCTTACTATCCTTTGACTCATGCTGTAGGACATTTAGATCCTTCCGTACCTTAGAAACTCCATTCAAGTAATACTGTCTTTTTTCTTTCTGCCAAAATGTACAACTTGACATTTTCCCACAGTGTACTCCATTTGCCAGATTTTTAACCGCTGACTTAACCAGTCTATATCAGTCTGCATCCTTGTTGTTTCACCTTCACAATATATGAGGAACCTAGGGAATTTTGGAAAATTAGCACCAATGCATCTACTGTCTCATAAGCAACCTCTTAAGTTCTGAGGATGTAGTTCATCTGGAATACTCCCTTGCAATGAGTATAACTCCAATAATACTCAAAAAAAAAACTTGATACTATTCAGAACCAAGCAGCCCACTTTATTGGCACCCTGTCTACCACCTGAAACATCCACTGTCTACACTGGGCGGCACGGTGATTCAGTGGTTAGCACTGCTGCCCCTCAGCGCCAGGGACCCGAGTTTGATTTCAGCCTCAGCCGACGGTCTGTGTGGAGTTTGCACATTCTCCCCATGTCTGCGCGGATTTCCTCTGAGTGCTGCAGTTTCTTCCCACAGTCCAAAGATGTGCTGGTTAGGTGGATTGTCCGTGTTAAATTGCCCATAGTGTCCAGGGATGTGCAGGCTAGGTGGATTAGCCATGAGCAATGCAGTGTTACAGGAATAGGGGCGGTCGATGGGTCTGGGTGGGATGCTGTTCGGAGGCTGTGTGGACTCAATGGGCTGAATGTCCTGCTTCCACACTGTAGGGCTTTTTAGAGCATAATGGACAGTGGCTGCAGCAGTTTGCCAGGCCTCCTTGAACAACAAGCCTGTGACTTCTAGTATCTTGAAGGACATGTTGAAGCCATGAAACAATCTCAAGGGAACACTCTTTGCATGTTCTACTAATTAGTGTGGCCGCAAAATGACTCCTCATGAGGTTGACTTTTAATACCCTGAGGGCAGTTAATGATGGGCACTAAAGACTACCTCATCGTTGTCTCCCAAATCAAAGTAATGTTTTGAACATATTATTAACCTGGTGTTTTGGCTCATTGCTGTTATTCTATTTAACACTAGTTGTTGAGATCTATTCACGAAGATAAAATATATAAAGCCTTTGCTTTATAATGTATTTACAGATAAACAGCAAAAAGGTGATTTTGTCATAGATGGCTACACAGTCCAGCTGACAACTACCATGAGAAAAGACACAAAGAAGGATTGCTGTTTTGAACTCTCTGCTCCTAATAAACGACTGTATCAGGTTTGTTTATTTTTTTCTTGGTTTAATGGAATTTGCATCATTTCCTTAGTAACAGATTGTAACAATCTGCAAAAAAGATCACTCACAAATTGAGTTTATTTCAGGATTGCACAGACTGCTACATTTTATCAAAAATTGAGAAATTTTGACAGCTAAGCATTCAAATGTCAGCTAAGTTTTGCAATTACTTTTTGGTTAGTTTTCTTTGTAAACTGAAAAGTGTAACACCACTTCAGCATCGAAATACCTTACTTTAATAGAACACAATAGAAGAAATGAATTTGTTTATGGTTTCTGGTCTGCTGAACTTTTATTATTCACTCATAGGACGTGGGCACTGCTGGCTGGCAGGCGTTTTTCACATGTCCCCAGTTGCTGCTGAGAAGGTGGTGGTTGTTATGAAGCAGAAGTCAACTCCCATCTGATAACTCAAACCAAATACCCAAAGAAGCTTGCCTTGCCTCATAATCTGTTAAAGGAAGTGTGAAAAGTGGTATAACCTGCCTCTCATCTGCAGACATAAAAACAAAGTTGCTCAAGAAGCTCAGCAGGTCTAGCAGCATCTGTGAAGGAAAAAACAGAGTTAGAGTTTGGGTCCGGTGACCCTTGAGGAAGGGTCACCAGACCCGAAATGCTAACTCTGTTTTTTCCTTCACAGATGCTGCCAGACCTGCTGAGCTTTTCCACCAACTTTTTTCTTGTTTCTAATTTACAGCATCCGCAGTTCTTTTGGCTCTCATCCGCAGACTCTGTTATAAAGGGGAGCTTAAAGAAATGAACTCTTCACAGTCACTCTATAATCAACAAGTAATAATTCATTTATCTAACTCTAACAGTGAACAAATTAAGAACTACTAACAAACCGAACAATTCCCCCTTAACTACTCACTATTCCCTGATACAACAAAATTCTAATTGTATGCTATTCCAATAAATGCAAGCCTCACTTATGTAAACCAAGTTGTTAAAAAAAAACTTAAAACTTAGTCTCTCGAAATTACAGTCAGGATAAGTCTTCCAGAATGTTATTTGCCTTCTTTGCTGTTCTCCAGTCAGGAATGCCTTCCTCCGTTAAATTCTGATGTCATGAATATTAGCTAAGAGTGCTGTAGTACCTTTAATTAATTGGTGCTTACTGAGAGAGCTTAGAGATTCTGTGAGACCCAGTGAATTTCTCTTCAGAAGGCAGTTCGCTCTCACCCTGATTCTCAAATAACATCTTCTTTTATACCCTTGATGACCTATCAGTTTTTTATAACATGATTTGTCCATGGTTATCAAAACTATCAGATTTAAATTTTTTTTTTAGTTTCTAACTGCCTGATTTAAATTAATTGGTTGATATTCAAACTGGTTGCCTTGCTAACAAAAATAGACTATTGCCTGGGTTTCTAACCATCAACCTTTTGATACATTGTTTCAATTTCAGGAGCTCTCTGTGTCTGTACAGTTCTTTTTAATCTCCAAGCCTAGAAAAGACACATCATCTTTTAAATGGACCACGTACTGTCCCTGCTATCATTTTACAAACATCAAATCCTAACATCCTGCCTTCCAGTCCACAAGTAATATACCAACATCACAACAGTGGTGAACTGCTGCTTTGAATTGCTGCAGTCCATGTGCTATAGGTAAAATTCCAGGATTTTAATCCAGCATCAGTGAAGGAATGGCAATACATTTCCAGGTCAGAATGGTGAGTGGTTTGGAGGGCAACTTGCAGGTGGTGGCTTTCCCATGTATCTGCTGCCTTTGTCCTTTAAAGTGGAAGTGGTCATGGTTCTGGAAGGTACTACCTGAGGATCTCTATGAATTTCTGCAGTGCATCTTGTAGATAGTCCACATTGCTACCGCTGAGTGTTGGTGGTGGAGAAAGTCAGTGTTTGTGTAATCAAATAGGCTACTTTGCTCCAGATGGTGTCAAGCTTCTAGAGTGTTGTTGGAGTTGTATCAATCCAGGTGAGTGGGGAATATTCCATCACATTCCTAACTTGTCCCTTGTAGATGGTGTATAGACTTTGGCGAGTCAGGAGGTCAGTTACTTGCCAGAGTATTCCTAGTTTCTGACATGCTCTTGCAATCACTGTATTTACGGATATTTTCTAACCAACCTGATCAGAGATGGCATTACACACCTCTTGAGTAGTTGGGACTTGAATCCAGGCCTCCTGGTTCAAAAGTAGAGACGCGAGCATTGCACCACAAGAACTTATTGTGTTTAAATGGCCAGTCCAGTTCAGTTTCTGCTCAATGGTATCCCCTAGCATGTTAATAGTTCATTGAATGTCAAGGGGCTATAGTTAGATGTTCTCAGTTTGGAGACCGTCTATCCTGGCACTTGTGTGGTGCAAATGTTACATGCTATGTGAATAACTAGATACGTTGAAGGTTCAGTTGAATTAGTGCCCACTTGCCTAGACTACGAAAAGTGAAAAGAAAAACTGTAACATTTATGCTCCTTTCTGTCTAGTGCTGATTGTTTACACAGGGACTTTCAGATCTGATCTGGCATAGTGAGCACTTCTCTTACCTGCCTTCATACAGGCGATAGCAGTCTAGGTCTTGTGTAGATCAATGAATCAGTATGTTACTAAGTCAGCATCAGCAATCACTCACTATTAAGTCTGATTGACTGCTGAGAATAATTTATATTGTGTTTATGGGTCCTTGTGTGGCTGATGATCCCAGAGCTGCATCACCACCTGCACATTTGGCAGGACTTTATGGGAGGTGGAATTGTTCCTTGACCTTGAGATCACTGACGTTCCTTTCTCCAATTCCTTTTTCATCCTTCCTGTTGCCGACAGGTGTTCTAATAGAATTGTGTCCCTTCACACAGAAGTTGCCTCCAAGTCAGTTTCTTTTGATGAGTGCCTTATACGCAAGGATTATGGTATCAGTATGGATGTCACAGTCATTGGAGACTGTCATCCATCAGAGTTTGAAGGTGACATTCGTAGATTGGATGCCATGTTGAATCTCTGCATCGATGTCAGACTTAGATGAGATGTGCCTTCCCAGGTAAGCTAAATGGGCCACGTTTGGGAGTATTCTCCATTGATCTTAATGAAGGGATGACCCGAAACTTGACCTGGGACAGGCTGGTAAAGGATTTATGTCTTTTTGAGGTTGAGGCTGAGACCAGTTCCTTGGTATGTTTCCACAAAGGTGTTAAGTGAAGCTTGAAGATTTTCTCCCCAGAGAGCAGAGATGACATTGTCATCTGCATATTGAAGTTTCACAAGTGAGGCCTGTGTCGGTTTCTTCTTGAATTTCAACTGGTTGAAGTTAAAAAGTTTGCTGTCCATTCTGTAGATAATTTCCACACCTCTGAGAAGCATGTTCTTGACATGATAAAGAATAGTGGCCGTGAAGATGGACCAGAGGGTAGGAGCATTGATAATTTGCTGCTTGACCCTGCCATGACCTCAAAGGATTCTGTCATGTTACTATCACTGAGGACCATCGCCGACATCTTATTGTGGAGGAAACCGAGGATGTTGATGAATTTCACTGGAACGCTGGCCTTTGGCAGGGTCTTCTGTAGCACTTCCCAACTGACTCAGTCAAAAACCTTGATCAGATCAATGCAGGCCATGTAAAATGGTTTCTGTTGTTCTTGGTATTTTGATTGGAGTTGCTGAGCAATGAAAATCATGTCCGTAGTTCCACAAATTGGTTGGACTTCACACTAGATTTCAGGAGGATTTCCTCATCAACTCGGCAAAGGCACCTATCAAGGAGTCGGGCGATGATTTTTTTCTGCCAAAAGAACTTTCCTCAGTAGTTCCTACAGTCCACTTTCTCTCCTTTCTTGAAGGCGGTTGCATTGGAAGCTGCCCTGAAATCAGCAGGAATTTCTTCTTTGTCCCAAATTTTCAGGCACAGTTGCCGAAGATGATAGGTGAGCTCTGCTCCTCTAAGTTTGAAAATCTCTACTGGAAAGTCATCTGCTCCAGCAGCTTTTCCAGTCTTCATGCGTCAAATAATGGATTCAACTTCTGCCACAATAGGTGGGAATCCAAGATCATCTTTGGACAGTTAGGCATTTTCCTCAAACACGTCCTTATGGATGAGGCTGATATTGTCTCTGCTTCTCAAAGAATGCCATTCTTACTCCGCATCAATTTTATACCAAAGTTTTGAGTCCATATTTTGTGCCTTGGTGGCACCGAAAATAATCCAGGTGTCATGCTTACCGGCAAAGAGTTGCAACTCCTTTGGTTTCTCAGGCCAGCACTGGTTTTTGATTTCCCTAATTGTTCTTCGTAACTCTGCCTTTGCCGTTTGATGAATTCTCCTGTTTGCCTTGCTGATGTTGTTTTGCCAGACACACAAAGCTTTCCTCTTCTTGTAGCTGAGGTTTTTGATAATGTGGTTGTTCTCATCAAACCAGTCTTGGTGTTTCCTAGACTTGTAGTTGATGGTTTCTTCCCAGTGTGAGATGATCCTTTCTTCCTGCATTCCAACAACATTAACTCTCTGGAGACTTTGCTGAAGATATTGTTAAATGTTCGCTGGTCTGCTAGGCTCTTGAGGCCACTCAGTGTAGAGCTTTTTTTCTGAATTGGTCCTTCACCTTCACCTTCTGGTGACATTCAATGAATGTTGTGGAGCGGATGAGCCAGTGTTCTGGGTATCAGTTGTCTGCACTGGTAGTCACTTTGGGAATGAGGACATCCCTTTGGTCTCTGGATCACACAATGATGAGTTGATAATCTGCCAGTGCTTTGATGTGGACACCTCCAAGAAGTCTTGAACTTGTCTTTTTGGTAAAAAGTGTCCGTGATGATCAGCTGGTGTTCTGCATATTTGGTGAGTATGAAAATTCCTTTGGAGTTGCACTTCCAACTCTTCCCTCTCTGATGGTCCCCACCAAAAGTTGGGAGTCCCTTCTAGCCCTACCATTGAAGTCTCCAAGAAGGATAATTTTATCTTCCTTAGGGATGTTGGTGAGTATGCTGTCCCAGTGAAGTAGAAGCCTTCTATGGACTCATTATTAACATCAAAGGTGAGAGCACAGGCACTCATGACCTACAACTCAAGTTGTAGACGGAGAGTCATGAGGTGATCGATGATGCCAGGACGGAGCTCCAAAGCATGGTTGTCGAGTTTGTTCTTGATTGCAAATCTAATTCCATATGTCCTGGGTTGATCCTTTGGTTTTTCCCTCAGTTGCCTTTGCCTATTCTTCAAGTCTCCCGGAGGGAAGCGATATCAGTGCTGAAGTGCATGAATTCATCGGCAACAAGGGCAGTTATTCTGTAAGATTGTTTTTCTCATTACCTGTGGGAGATTGTACATTCCAGATTCGAAGATCAAGTTTCCTGTTGGTTTTCAGACTGCAGGTAGATGACCCCTCTGGATCCGGTTTTTCAGCCAGGTTGGTGATGGAACGGACTATTTTTACAGCATCTTTCTAACTCCTTCCCCAGTCTGAGTGAGCAGAGTGGATCCCGAAGAGGTCTGCTCAGTCATGCAGAAAGCTGACAAAATGCTCTTCTGTTCCTATTCCAAGAGCAAAACGACTGTTTCAACCTCCATCACTTACATGCCAGTTGAAAACTGGGGACATTGAGATCTCTCAATTCCATCCCTGTCACCTCTCGCCGATCACTGCAGGGCTTGTGGGTTATTGAATTCTGCTAGGTAGATGCCTTGTGTAGGACATCTTTTAACATGGGAATGCTGCTGCATTCTAGTGACAAGGAACCTTTGATAATTGGGGACCTCCCTACGGCTGCAGCCTTCATCTACCGTCTCAGCCATTGATATTACACAAAAATCTTCCATTTGGATCGCTTTTGAGGACTTGGTTTGGATTGCACTTTGTCTAGTTCCTCACCTTCAACCTTAGGTTTATAGATGGCTCAACCATGAGTTGAGAACTCCCTAATGGCATCATTCTTGGGATCAACGGAACACTCAAGCTTCTTCACCACTACAAGGTTTCAGTCCACATAAAGGACACCATTATTTATTAAATTGCATTAGAGCATAGGTCACTGTCTCCAGAGGGAGATGGGGAAGAAGAATGAACAATACAGAATCAAACTGTAAGTTGACCGTATGAAGTCAATTTTGTTTGGACCATGCCCCAAGAAACTGTTCGGTCTCTGCCCATTTCCTCAAATGGTTCATAAATCTGTAATTAGAGAATTTCACTTCTGTCACATTTCCCTTCATTGTCTTCCTTAAATGTGTTCTCCCCATTCAATTAGAACCTATTTCTGGTGGCCTAATGGCAAAGGTCCCAAATCCTAATTACTTGCAACGCTTTAATATTTCTACAGTTTCTGTATACTACATGCTAAATGCATTAAAGTTTTGTAACCCCATTGATTGCAGATTCTTCATCTGTTTGCAAAATCTCTTTAATTGAGTTTAGGGGGTATACAAGCAGATTATTGAACTTTGAATCAATACAAAATTCAAGATTGATTTCAATTTATGTCTCATTTTGATGCAAAAATCTCCCCTATCTGGTTGAAAAATTAGGTGAGACAGCTGTGTATCAAATGACAAGTGCAGACTCAAAGGCAAAGCATAATAAATTGTTGTTAAATAGTTTAATACTTTTAAATCCAAAAATGTTCTCTAAACAAGATATTATTTTATCTTTCTAGCTTTATTTGCCTCTCTATGGCGCTGGTTGACATATTAAGTATTTACTACACTTTCTGCCCTTGCATTAAGATTGTCACGTTTCTAAATCCTGGCCAAAAAAGTTACCTCCAACATAGCTGAATCTAATATTGTCCTTGTTTTGGACACTTGAACCACTTTATTTATTTAACACAATTTTTCCAAGTGCTCTTATCAGTGCAGTTTACAAAGGAACACAGAATTTGGTTTGCAGTTCACCTCAATTTCATTAACAAAATATTCCTTCTTAAAAATACCATGTGAATATTTCCAGAAATCCTACAGTATTTACTGTCTATCTAGCTCTATGGGTCTGAGAAAGGATATTACCAGCAACAATCCACGTGTTGGAGCTGGGCAATTAGAATCTCCCTGTCTGATGAAGGGCTGACTCTCTTCCACAAAGGTGGGTCTTGCCAGCGCAGTCATTTGCCTAGGTCTTGGGTTGCTTCATAGTCTTCCGCTATGAATCTTAACGTGAGTGTTCTCTGAGGGGCTAGCTTCCTGGTGTGTGTTTTTGTGCCCCTTGCCCAGGACCTTCCAGGATGTTTTTGTGGCCTTGGTCGATGGGGTCATGAGCTGGCTCCAAAGCATCCAGTGAGGTCATACCAACACCCTTCACTGTTGCCATGCTGAGGAAGGATAAGGTGCACGTCATCAGGCACTGGCTGGAAGGCGAGAGGCTAGACCGTCTAATCAATACTTCTCAAATACACAACCCTCAGGTGGTTGTAACTGGTTGCATCTGAACCTTGTGACCTGTTTGACCTTGGTTTCCACTCTTCTCTGTAACCGATAGCTTTTGGCTGCTGTTTAATTTAGTATGGCCAGTTTATTTTGTGATGCCTGATTTCTCTGACTGTGGGACAGATTTAGAATGTCCAATTTTGGGCAGTGGCGGCACTTACTTGCTGAACCTGTCAGATTTTATAAAAATTGCATTTGAGGAATCATAAGTTTTGATGTTTCTGGCTCACTTTTAGCCAGACATAACGTTTCTGTCCCTCCCCCCTTCCCACCAACATCCTCCCACCCCATCTTCACGCCCAACACGCTCCCTGCCCCTCAATCCCTCCCCCCTCCAACAAAATGCTGTCCCTGTAATAGTTTGTCAAATGGTAGCATAATGGTAATATTACTGGGCTAGTAATCCAGAGGTCTGGACTACTGATTCTGAAGTATGAGGCTTGGGTATAGAATGGTGACCAGTGCACATCTGGAAACCCTGACCTGATTTCTATCTCTAGCTATGCACAGGACGGAGGATAAGGCAGGAATCCTAGACACTAATGTTTAGAGGTTGCCAACACGATTCTGGATTTAGGCATTTCAGAACTGCTGCCATTTGCAATGAGTTAGTCACATTTTGTAAGCCTTTCTAAATTACACCTGACCAGGGACCCATAGATTGGAGATGAGTAGAGTCTAATAATTGGGTAAAAATTGTATTGGCCTCGCTACAGTTCATCATGAAATGGTATAACCAGTTTGTATCTAAGTTTACTAGAATAATTGTTGATAGTGCTGTGGGTGGCATGGTGGCCCATGATTAATGCTGCTGCCTTACAGCACCAGGTATCTGGGTTCAATTCCACCCTTTGGTGATTGTGTCAATTTGTGCAGACTCCAGATGCTGCCGTCACCCATGTCTTTGTTGTCTCCAGCTTTAACTATCCTAATGTACCCCTGATTTGCCTCTGAAGTCTTTCCTAACATTAATTTGAAATCAAGCAAACTCTGCTCTGAATGGCCTAATTCATACCATGTCCTGTTTTCTCATAACTTGTGCTCGCTGAATTACATTAACTCCTTCTCATGTCATGCCTTGATTTTAAAATTCGCACCCTTGTTTTCAAACTCTGCATGACCTTGGCTTCCTTATCTTTATAATCTTCTTTCATCCACACAAATCTATGATGTGTCTATATGCTAGTTCTGGTAATTTAATAATCCCCAATTTTATTGCTTCACTATTGGTGGCTGTGATTTTAGCTACCTCGGCCCTGTACTCTGGAATTCCCTCAATACACCTCTTTGCCTCTCCACCTAGAATCTTGTTTTAAACCTCCTTTCATCTGCAGTAGTATTTCCTTGTCTGGCTCAATATTTGTTGCACCTCCTGTGAAGGACCTTGATGCTTTTAATGTGTTAAAGACAGCTTAAAAAGACAACAGGTCATTCTCAGTCTTGGTGGATAATTATTGTTGTTACCACTGCAGAAATTGGGCCAATGTTATCTCATACCTGTTAACAATAAAGACAATTCTAGATGACGCTCGAGATAACAAGCATGGGGCTGGATGAACACAGCAGGTCAAGCAGCATCATAGGAGCAGGAAAACTTGACGTTTCGGGCCGAAACCCTTCATCAGAAATGGGGGAGGGGAAGAGGGTTCTGAAATAAATAGGGAGAGAGGGGGAGGCGGATAGAGGATGGATAGAGGAGAGGATAGGTGGAGAGGAGGCAGACAGGTCGAAGAGGCGGGGATGGAGCCAGTAAAGGTGAGTGTAGGTAGGGGGGTAGGGAGGAGATAGGTCAGTCCAGGGAGGACGGACAGGTCAAGGGGGCAGGATGA
>JAHRHZ010000013.1:12213652-12261085 GCA_024137785.1 Ginglymostoma cirratum | reverse complement strand
TATGATGCTGCTTGACCTGCTGTGTTCATCCAGCCTCATGCTTGTTAGCTTTGGTCTGTTTTTGCTGTTGTCTTTTCTGATGCCTAGGTCAATGCCAGGTGATCCATCTGGTTTAATTTCTTTGTTGAGCCATTTGATACAAGTGAGTGGCTTGCGAGGCAATTTCAGAGAGCAGTTGAGAGTCAGCCACATTGCTGTGGCATTGGAGTCACATGTAAACCAGACCAGGTGAGAATTGCAGATTTTCATCCCTGAAGGACATTATTAAGCCGAATGTGTTTTTTCAGCAATCACCAATGGTTTTATGGTCATCATTAGATTCTTAATTCCAGTTTTTTTTGTTGAATCTGCTATGGTGGGATTTGAACCTGGGTCCCTACAGTATTAGCTGAGTTTGTAGATTAAGAATCCAGTGATAATACCACTCGGCAATCGCCACCTCCTTCATTGGTTTTGGGTCTGGTGGTAATGCAGCTGTATAAATATAACTCTGCCCTGCTTTATCTTCCATTGCAAGGCATTAAATTCCATCAGTAGATTTGGTCGTAATCTCTTTGCTGACCTCCAGGATCTCCACAATATGATGGACCGTCAGCAGCAGATTGTACTCAACCACAAGCTGTAACCTCATGGCCTGGTTTATGCTTCACTTGACCATTAATATCATGCAATCAGATCAATGCTGGTTCAATACAGCATGCCAGACCAGCACCTGGTATATCTAAAAATGAGGTGCCAACCTGGTGAAGCTACAATCCGAGGCTACGTTAGCACCAAACAGCAGAAGCAGGATGCAGTAGAGCGAAGTGGTGTCATAACCGATGAATCAGATTTAAGTTTTGCAGTTTTGAATTTAAATGTGTAGGCATTCTAGAGGTACAGGTACAAAAATAGTTAAGAGCAGCAATAGTTAAGAGCAGGTTAACAGCTCCAAATAAAGCATTAAGATTTATTTCTGGAAAAGAAAAGGGAAATTGAAAGTGGGGTAGTTATGTAAAGTCTTTAAAGTATTTTCAATGACTAGATCTCACTAGAATACTCTGCACATGATGCTGGTCATCTACTGTAAAATGAACATAGAAGCATTAGAAACAATGTTACTGAAAAGCTGGAACTCTCGACTCCCAAAGGGAAATGGAGAGCAGGTATGATAAAGGGTTTTAAAATTATAAAGGAGCTTGATCATGCAAACTTAGAATTGCCAAATGGTTAGAGCAGGCCAATTGGGCCATTATTTATATGCTGGCTCTCCAAAGGACGAACTTACCTACAGCCACTTGCCAACCTCCTTCCCATGGCCCTGCGTGCTCCTTCTTTTCAGGTAATCTAACTTTCTCTTGATCACCCTCTTGAACTCCTCAGGTACTGAAATAGACTCTGTCCATTTGCAGGACCTGGGCAGCATTCAAACTTAGGCTGACAAGTTACAAGTAATATTCATTCCACACAAGTATTAGGGAATGACTATCTCCAGTAAGAGAACATCTCACCATCTCAATTTGACATCCAACATAACTTAGGAAATGGGGGCAGGAATAAGCCATTTGACCCCTCATTTTCACTGTCTCCAGCACCAACACATAATAGCAGCAGTATCTCTCACATACAAGCTGCCAGAAACCAAGAAGTGCTCCCACCCAGAAGAGCAAGAGCAAGAGCAAGAGCAGCAGATTCATGGGAAAACATAGCCATATTTACCCTCTAAGTTATGTGATATCCTGGATCTGAGTTATACAACTACTCCTTCATTGTTTCTGAATCAATGTTTTGGAACTTCCTTCATCAAAGCACTGTGGGAACATTGTGGATCAAACATATTTCTTGGGATTTCGGTTTGTAAAAATGGTTTACATGCTTCCCTGCAATTTGCATAACTTTGTCTACATGAACAGGTTCTCATTCATTCAGACGTCATGTTTCATCTGGTGGAGGCTTTTAGATGGCAATCTCCTACTTGAAATACCTCTCCACAAGTCTGTTTAGATTGCTTGATGCCCTCATGGGAACCACTTTTCTGAAATTTCACTGTGCAACTTAACCTGGTAGAGCACTGGATATTACCAATTTTTTTCAGCACTAGATCTAGTTCCACATGTACATCACACAGCTGCTAACCTCTGGTGATCTCTGACTGTGTGCTGGCTTAGTTATCCAGGAAAGTCTCTTGGTGCCATCGCTGAAAAGTAGTATTTTCCCAGAAGGCCTGGAGAAGAACCTGCTAGGAGCATTGCTGAACATAGCTGAATGGGGCCCTATATTTTGTACTGTGAGATGTTACTCAGTATTTATAGGGGATTACAGCACTTTCTAAGTCCAGAAAAATGAGAAAAGTGGAAAGAGAGTGACAGCAATTTAATGTTTAAGATTGCACAATCCTCAAATATGCTGCTGCTGGATGCTTGTTTGGAGGCCATTTATGAATGGTACCTCGACTTTAATGTATGAGCTGATGCTGATGGCAGGATTGTTAATTTCCTGCTTACGTATGCAAATAGTCAAACCCTATACATCTCTAAAACTAATTGACTGGCTGCAGCGTGATTGCGGACATCCACTTGTTCACTAGGCAAGGATTTCCAATGGTTTCCAGATCTGACGTCGGAAAACTGACCGCTGCAACAAAGTTTCCATTCTTTGACTCATTTTTATAATGATTTGATTCCTCATCAGTTGTGAACCTGCAGGTCGGAGTGGTGTGTTATCAAAGCACATTGCACCTGTAGACTAAAATATTCCCTTTTTAAAAGGTGCAACATTCCGTTTCCAATTCCTCTTTTGCTCTTTATCAAATGACATGGCTGTCTCCCTACTCTTGACAAATTGGGCCCATGCCAGAGTCATCAATCCATTGGATGGACTCTACCTGATATACTTTCAAAGACTGGCTCCCATTCTACATGCAAACAGGTGTAGTGTGAATACCACTGGCTTATTTTCATCCCTGGCCTTATTTCAGAGAATTAATCATGCCACTTTCATTGACATACCATAGTATAGCCTATATGCCTGCAAAAAAATATTTTCAGTCAGTAGTGCCTCTTTTCAGTTTGTTCCTGTAAATGTTAACAATCTCTACAGAGATAATAACAAAGTTGAAATTTCAGTACAGTACCAAAAGAATGCTGCATGGTTTCAAGCACCATTTTTGGAAGATGTTAAATTGAGGCCACATCAATTTATTTTGAAGGTTCAAATTGAGTTAAGATCCCACAATATGTAGCAGCATAGAGTTCTCCTTGGCCAGTGTTCCTCATACTACTGATGTGAAGGCCTTATCCTCCCTCTCTGTTCATTGTTTGCACCCAATCAACATTCTCATTCTGAGTGGAATGTTAAAGCCGTTTTTGTTAAAGACTTGTATCATTGTTACTTTCATGTTATCTATCAGGATATATAGAGGAATCACTTGAATAGATTGAACTGTTTCAAAATTACAACATGTTTCCCCTATCCTAATGTTCACTTATTGTTTTTAAAAGACAGAGAATCTTCTATGATCCCAGAAGATGATGAAGAAATGTATGATGATATAGATCCGGAAACTAAAGATGATAATTCCAACCAAGTGTCAATAGATGAAGATATTTATGAAGAGCTTCCAGGTTTGTGCATTTAAAATACTGATTTGATGTCTGTAAACTATTCAAATTGTTCATAAATTATGTAAAAGATATGGCAATAATGACCAATTAATCCAATTTTGAAGTCACTAATTCTTAAATTCTTGAGGTTTACCACAATAGCCAAAAAAGGGTCATGGGCAAACTGCATAATCCATTGAATTAGTGTAAAAGGAATTACACTGCAGAGAAAACTAACAAGAAGACCAATAAATAGAGGGAAAGCCTGTATGGTTTTATGGATGCACCATATAATTATTAAGGGATCGATGCAGTGAAATAACTTCATTGTGTAATTCAATTAATTTGTTGAAATTTCTTTGGATTTGAAAGTTGGTGGCAATACTTACATTAGATTAGTGGACAAAAAAGCAGGAATGTGCATGTAGAAGTGATGATGTGCTTGGTTAGAATATCAAATGGAGATGTAGAAATATTTTGAAAGCAATCCTATCAGATCATCAAGTCAAAATATTTTGAGTACTGTGCTGTTATTTCATAAACATTTTTAGAGTCAATTAAATACTGTATTATCCAGAACTGCTGTAGTATTGTCATTCAAATAGCAAAAATAACTTCTAAAATAATTGTAGTAAATAGAAAGCAAGACAAAATATTTTCAAATATGCCTTACTTGCCAACGCTCTGCACATTAGGTTTGTTAGCATGTTAAAGGCCTTAGAATTTAAGAGTGCTAACATGATTAAAATTAGTTTATGGAAAGAAAGAAAAGTTGTGATGAATAGTTAATTTCTGACAAGTTGAGAGTCTGTTAAAATGCATATGGATTATCATTAGAGGAATAGAACACAAATGCAAAAAGTCATGTCAAGCCTTTGTAGAATAGTCGTCCAACCTCAACTTAATTATTATGGCTAATTCTGTGCAGTGCCTTTTAGGGAAAATGTCGCAGCCTTTCAGATGATGTGGAGGAAATTTACTGAAATAGAACGAAGTATAAGGGGCTATTAGTTATGTTGGTAGGATAGAAAACTAGGAAGTTCTTGATAGAGCAGAGAAGATTAATAAACATTTGCTAAAAGTCTTTAAAATCATGTTTTTAAAATTCATTATGGGATGTAGGTGCCACAGTCAAGCCCAGCGTTAATTGCCTATCCCTAATTGACTTGGAAAAGGGGCTGGCGAGCTGACCTCTTGTACTGCTGCAGTTCTTGGACTGTAGATGCACTCTCAGTGCTGTTAAGAAAGGAATTCCAAGATTTTGCCCTTGCAAGAGACAAGAAACAAGAATATTGTTCCAAGTAAGGCTGGTTAGTTGCTTGGTGTTCCATTGCCTCTGTTCCCTTATCCCTAAAGGTGGTAAAGGCCGCAGGTTTGGAAGGTGCTCTCAAGGGGCCTGTGAGTTGCTGCAGAGCATTTTATGGTTGGTACGTACTGCTACCACTGTATGTCAGTGGTAAAAGTGGTGAATGTTGAAGGTGCTAGTTGGAATGCGAAATCAAGCAAGCTGTTTTGTCCTGGAAGGAGTCAAGCCTTTTGAGTATTGTTGGAACTGCGTTTATTCAGGCAAGGGGAGAGTATTCCAATACACTCCTAACTTTTTATCTTCTAGATTGTAGACAGGCACTGGAGACACAGTTATTCTCTACAGAATTGCTAGCCTCTGACCTGCTGTTTCAACCACAGTATTTATATGGCTGATTCAGTTCAGTTTTTGGTCAGTGGTAACCCCCAGAATATTGTTAGTGGGGAATTCAACAACAGTTATACCATTGAATGTCAAGAGAAAGTGCTTAGATTCATTCTTGTTGAAGATGGTTATTGTCTGGTATTTGTACGGTGTGAACATGAGGTTTTAAGTAAATGAGAGGTAGTTGTTTCCAGTGAAAGAGGTGTTAATAACCAGAGGACAAATTAGCAGGAAGATGAAGCGGCATAGTGGTATTGTTGCTGTAATCTAGAGACCTAGGTAATCTTCCAGACACTTGGGTTTGAATCCCACCACACAATAAGAATCTGGAATAAAAGTCTGATGGTCACATTCGGTTTACTAATGTGTGATGGTGGTGTAGTAGTAATGCCCCTAAATCAGTAGTCTAGAGGCTCAGGCTAATGCTGTTGATGCAGGGATTCACATCCTACCACAGCAGCAGGTGAAATTTGAAATCAACTTATAGTCCCTTGCCTGTATTAGTCAAAGCAAGGAGTTGTGTATGACATTGGTTAGGCCACATCGCCCCACTGTAGGAAGCGTGTGGTTGCACATGAGACAATGCAAAAGTGATTCACTAGGATGTTGCATGGGCTGGAATGATTCCGCTATGTAGAGCATCTGGGTGTGCTGGAATTATTTTCCTTAGAGCAGAGAAGGCTGACCAGATATCGAATTGAGATGTACAGAGTTCTGAGGGGCATAGATAGGGACCCCTTAGTAGAGGAGTCATTAACAAGGAGGTACCATTTTATGATAAGGAGACAAAAGTTTAGAGGGTATTTGAGGAAAACAGTTTTCACCCAGGGGGTTGTGGTTATGTGGAACTCACTGCTGAAGGATGGAGAGGTAGGAACCCTAAAGGCATTTAAGAACTGACTGCTTGAGATGCCATTGCATATAAGGGTAAAGGCTAAATGGCCAAATTCAATTAGAATAAATGGATTTTTGATGACTGATGTGGTCACAATGGGCCAAAGAACCTCTTTCCGAGCTATAAGACCTCTGGCAGAAATTTAAAGTGAAACTGAAGAACCAGATGTGACATGATGAAATGTCTGCTCACACTGAGAGCTCTGTGTTTGGCTGCAGCACTAAAAAGGGCACAAAAACATTCAGCAAAGAACAATTACTCAGTAAAACAACGGTTGAAGGGTTACAGGAAAAGGATATAGGAACCAGACTAATTGAATAACTTTACCAAAGATTCAGCACAAGAAGAATGGGCTGAATGACCTCTTCCAGTGTCATTCTGTGGTTCTACACAACAGATTCCTCATAGCAAAGACTGTAGGAATGACTTTTTTTTAAAGTTTATCAAATGACTCTTTTAAAAAGTAGTTTGTGATTCTATTCACTCAGTTTCAAAATCTTGAATGTTATTGTTTGGATTTATCCTAGGATTCTCTGGGAAGCTAGAGAGGAGATTGCAGAGCCTTTGACTTTGATCTTTATGTCGTCATTGTCTACAGGAATAGTGCCAGAAGACTGGAGGATAGCAAATGTTGTCCCCTTGTTCAAGAAGGAGAGTAGAGGCAACCCTGGTAAATATAGACCAGTGAGCCATACTTCGATTGTGGGTAAAGTGTTGGAAAGGATTATAAGAGATAGGATTTATAATCATCTAGAAAGGAATAATTTGATTAGGGGTAGTCAACACTGTTTTGTGAAGGGTAGGTCGTGCCTCACAAACCTTATTGAGTTCTTTGAGAAGGTGACCAAACTGGTGGATGAGGGTAAAGCGGTTGGTGTGGTGTATGTGGATTTCAGTAAAGCGTTTGATAAGGTTCCCCACGGTAGGCTATTGCAGGAAATATGGAGGCATGGGATTGAGGATGATTTAGCGGTTTGGATCAGAAATTAGCTAGCTGTAAGAAAACAGAGGATGGTGGTTGATGGGAAATGTTCATCCTGGAGTTTAGTTACAAGTGTGTACCGCAAGGATCTGTTTTGGGGCCACTGCTGTTTGTCATTTATATAAATGACCTGGATGAGGGCTAGAAGGATGGGTTAGTAAATTTGCGGATGACACTAAAGTCGGTGGAGTTGTGGATAGTGCGGAAGGATGTTGCAGGTTACAGAGGGACATAGATAAGCTGCAGAGCTGGGCTGAGAGGTGGCAAATGGAGTTTAATGCGGAAAAGTGTGAGGTGATTCACTTTGGAAGGAGTAACAGGAATATAGAGTACAGGGCTAATGGTAAGATCCTTGGTATTGTTGATGAGCAGAGAGATCTCGGTGTCCATGTGCATAGATCCCTGAAAGTTGCCACTCAGGTTGATAGGGTTGTTAAGAAGGCGTACGGTGTGCTAGGTTTTATTGGTGGAGGGATTGAGTTTCGGAGCCATGAGGTCGTGTTGCAGCTGCACAAAACTCTGGTGCAACCGCACTTGGAGTATTGCGTACAGTTCTGGTCACCACATTATAGGAAGGATGTGGAAGGGTGCAGAGGAGATTTACCAGGATGTTGCCTGGTATGGAGGGAAGGTCTTACGAGGAAAGGCTGAGGGACTTGAGGCTGTTTTCGTTAGAGAGAAGAAGGTTAAGAGGTGACTTAATAGAGACATACAAGATGATCAGAGGATTAGATAGGGTGGACAGTGACAGCCTTTTTCCTCGGATGGTGACGGCTAGTACGAGGGGACATAGCTTTAAATTGAGGGGGTGATAGATATAGGACAGATGTCAGAGGTAGGTTCATTACTCAGAGTAGTAAAGGCGTGGAATGCCCTGCCTGCAACAGTAGTAGACTCACCAACTTTAAAGGCATTTAAATGGTCATTGGATAAACATATGGATGATAATGGAATAATGTAGGTTAGATGGCCTTCAGATTGGTTTCACAGGTCGGCGCAACATCGAGGGCCGAAAGGCCTGTACTGCGCTGTAATGTTCTATGTTCTGTGACTTCTAAAGACCTAAACTCTTGATTTATGGCAAATCAACTATACTAAGAAAGCAAAATTAGGGAAACACAGGTTACTGGGAAGTTTTGTAGGACTGTATGGGGTCATAAAAGGTCAGGAGGGGTAAAACCATAGAGGAATTTGACTGAGAACCCTTTTGGATTAGCAGATACAAGGTGCTCAGGTGAACAGAACTGAGTGCTAGTCAAGATGTAGGGAAGCCTGGTCTTTGTAGCCCCTGTCTCAGAAAGGACCACCTTTACTGTACCTTGGTCAAGGCTTGTGATAAGAATAAGACTTAAGACTCAGGTCAAGGTATGTGAATTTGGAGGCCAAGCAGCAAAATTGACAAAACACAAAACGAGAGATAAGGGTAGAGAAGATTTGCTCACATTAGTGGGAGATGGGAATTGGTGTTTCACAGCAATTGGTGCTTTGTGCAACATTTACATCAATGATTTACACTCAAAAATTAGAAGAACTATGTCACATTTGACAGATGCTGTCAATTTGGGGTATAGTGCTGTATGAGACTGTGCAAGTAAAAGAAAAGTCATAACAAACTTGCAAACTATTTAGCTAAAAAGTAAATGAGTTTTCTAAACAACTGAATGTGAGGTTTTGCATTTTGATAGAATAATGAAGCCACATGTTCCTCAACATAAGAATTTAAATGAGTCCCTGCTTATTGAGTTATGAATGGTGTGGACTATTAAATAACCAACTGAAAGTGGAAACTCCAGAAACGTCCCCATATCAAAGGGAACTAACACATCAGTACAAAGATGAGACTGAATCATTCGCAGCCATCTTCAGTCAGAAGTGTTGATGGATGATCCATTTCTACTTCCTCCTGAGGTTCCCAGTATGCTAGGTGTTAGTCTTCAGCCAACTCGATTCACTGTATTTGATGTCAGGTAGCAGCTGAAGGCATGGCATATTGCAAATTAAAGGAAATAGAGTTCTGCTGTTGATTAAATAATGTGGGAGAAGAAACATTATGGGCTGTTTATGTTGTAAATCCTATATAATTCCCACATTGTGATTGAAGATTCATAAATATCATGAACCAAAAGCTGGGCACGTAATTTTAAAAGGAATAACCTCATGGAAGTGATGGAGTAACTCAAGAAAATTTATTGTTACTTTACTGTGGAACAAAACATTGTTACAAACCTATATAGAAAGGCATAATCTTACAAATTTTAATTAATATGTATATAGAAACATCAAGTGTAAATGAAATAAACATGGATCAATAATGAATGAACAAAAACAGCAAAAGAGAAACAAAGAATAGCACCTGTAATCATTCGGCAGGGACATGAAGCTCATGGATCAGTAGAGGCTTACTGAAACGACAGCCAAGAGTGGCAAAAGAGACATGAGAAAGATCATAGCTGTGGAGCCAACACAACTGCAAACTGTAAAAGAAACTGAAACAGTGGATGATATTTAATTGATACTGAGTCATAACATTCTCCAGTTGTTGACAAGATTAGACAAGCAACGTGCCCATCATACATCTATGTAGAATTGATGAATTTGATAGAAATTGGATTGCAAGCGCAGCAAGCAATATGCAGACAGCAAGGACATTAATGAACTAGATTGTCATGCTATATGTTTTAGGTGCTCATTAAGGATAACAATTGCCTTAAGAGAATTCCCCAGCTCTTTTCATAGTGCCATGGAGAGCAGACAAAATCGTGGTTTAAAGTTTCAACTAAAGATACACCAAAGTGTGCAACACTCTATCAGTACTGCACTGATGTGCCAGCCTAACTTGTAGAACATAGAACATAGAGCATTACAGCGCAGTACAGGCCCTTCGGCCCTCGATGTTGCACTGACCTGTGAAACCAATCTGAAGCCCCATCTAACCTACACTATTCCATTATCATCCATTTGTTTATCCAATGACCATTTAAATGCCTTTAAAGTTGGCGAGACTACTACTGTTGCAGGCAGGGCATTCCACGCCTTTACTAGTCTCTGAGTAAAGAACCTACCTCTGACATCTGTCCTATATCTGTCACCCCCTCAATTTAAGGCCATGTCCCCTCGTGCTAGCCGTCACCATCCGAGGAAAAAGGCTGTCACTGTCCACCCTATCTAATCCTCTGATCATCTTGTATGTCTCTATTAAGTCACCTCTTAATCTTCTCTCTAACGAAAACAGCCTCAAGTCCCTCACCTTTCCTCATAAGACCTTCCCTCCATACCAGGCAACATCCTGGTAAATCTCCTCTGCACCCTTTCCAATGCTTCTGCATCCAATCTCCTTGGAAATGTGCTTCTAAATCACCCACTGAGCTGGTCTATGATAATAAATAGCAGTCAACATCACTTCACCTCAGCAAGGAGCAGTGCTCCAAAAGCTTGTGATTTTAAATAAACCTGTTGGACTATATCTTGGTGTTGTATGACTTTTGAACATGGATCTAGAAGGTGACACTGCCTGACAAATACCATTAACTTTATTGAGAAAGTGTGTTGTGGGCAAACGTATGTTTTAAAGTTTCAACGCGCAATCAAATGCTTCCATGTAAGCCTTGTCTTCTCTTGTCAAGTTTCTGCACATTGAGCCACAGCTTGTAGGTCAAAATAGTGATGCAAAAGTTGAAGATCTCCAGATTTTCAGGATTACACATCTCTCATATTGAAGGGTATTAAATGTCATGGCAAGTGATGAAATAGTGCATGATCCAAGCTCCTTTCTCAGTGCTGTTTTACTGCATTACATTGCTGCAAGTCATTTTACGATATTCTTGTATTGAAAAACAATCTGCAACAGTAGGTTTAAGACAGAAAAAGTGAGCTCTGACTTAACATGAATGGTCACTGACAGTAGTGTATCAATGTTGCAGATTGCTTGTTATGAATGGAAGAAAAATTAGGAGAGATATAGAATGGGTTGCTGTTTCATTTCCATTTATTTTATACTCCACAAAGTAAAGAGCTACCTTGGATCTTCCCTTGAACCAGTACAAAATAGGCTTTATAGTGTAAGTTGTAAAAGTGGGTTCATCAGGCCAATCAGTTAAATACCTTTGTGTCTTAATAAAGCCCAAAACAGGGAACAGAAACAAAAAAAAAACGCAAAAGAAAAGTTATGAGTAGAAGGAATTCTCAAGCTTTTGTGTTGCTAAACCTCCATCTTCACACTGAGGGCACCTTCGAAGTGTATCATACAGTTTATCACTGCTGCATGGGACAGATTTTGAACAGATATTGCATCTCAAAACTGGATGTTCATGAGCACTGTGGACTATCAGCTCCAGCAGAATTACATCCTACCAGAATCTACATGGCCCAGCATGTCCCCCATTTTACTATTAGAATGTATTATAGAGCATAGAACAGTACAGCACAGGAATTCACCCAACAGCCAACATGCCTGTGCTGACCATGGTGCCATTCTAAACTAATCCCATCCTCCTGCACATGATCCATATCTCTGTATTCCCTACCTATTCATGTATCTGTCCAAATGCCTCTTAAACATTGCTATCCTATCCGCTTCCAAAATCTCTCCTGGCAGCATGTTAACAGGCATCTACCACCCACTGTGTAAAATACTTGCCTCACACATCTCGTTTAAACTTTTCCCCTCTCACCTTAAACCCTCCAGGATATGACATTTCCATCTTGGGGGCAGGGTGGGGGGAGGGGGCGTTGGCGAAAAACACCAACCATCTATCCTATCCATGTCTCTCATTTTTATACTTCTGTTAGGTTGCCCCTCAGCGTCCTATGCTGTCGTGAAAACAATCCAAGTTTGCCCAACCTCTCCTTATAGTGAATACACTCTGATCCAGGCAACATCCTGGTAAACCTCTTTTGCAGCCTCTCCAAAGCCACCACATCCTTCCTATAGTGTGACGACGAGAACTGCACGCAATACTCAAAGTTAGCTGAACTAAAGTCGCATACAGCTGATCTTGTGCTGGAAGGAAGGTCATTGATGAAGCAGCTGAAGATGTCAGAAGAATCAACCCTTCAATGAAGAAGACTTAAGTGCATGCCAGAAGCAAAACCAAGTGAACTTAAACGAGGGGTCAATTTGATGAAGGTACAACACAAGCTGCACACTGTTTGCATGCCAAACATTGGAAGCTGTTTGGAATTACCCAAAGTATCCTACAATCAATGGATCAAATCTAAGCTTCATCATAATTAATGGGGAGAGCCCAGAATGTGAATGCAGGAGACGAGGCTGAAGTATTTACAACTATTTTCAGTTACAAGTGTTGAGTCGTTGGTCCATAGCTGTCTTCTCCTCAGTCCTCAGCATCGCAGATGCCCATGTTCAGCTAATTTGATTGAAATGTCAGCAAATAGCAGAAGACATGGGATATTGCAAAGTCCATGGGCTCTGATAATACTCCGATGATACTATTGAATGTTTTCAGTCTAGGACTAATCATATTCCTCACCAAGCTGTTCCAGTGCAGCTGCAGTATTGACATCTACACAACAATGTTGAAAATTGCTGGGGAATGTCCTGTCCACAAAGCAGAACAAATCCAAACCAGCCAATTGCTGACCCATCTACTCCTGATCATCAGCAAGGTGATGGAAGGAGTCATCAAGAGTGCTAACAACTTTTCAACAATAACTTCACTGCTCAGTTGGAGTCTGCTAGGGTCACTCAGCTCTCAGCCTCATTATATCCTTTGCCCAAATATAGATGAAAGAGCTGAACTCCAAGGTAAGTTGCAAGTGACTGATCTTGATGTCAAGGCAGCATTTGCTTGAGTGTGGTTTCAAGGAGTGTTAGCAAATCTCGAGTTAATGGGAATTAGGGGAGAACTCTCCACAGGTTGGAGGCATACTTAGCGCAAACGAAAATGCTTGTGGTTGTCAGAAGTCAGGCATCTCAAATTCAGGGACATTGATCCATGAATTCCTCAGTGTAGTGTTGTGGGCTCAACCATCTTCAGCTGCTTCATCAATGGCCTTCCTTCCATCTGAAGGTCAGAAGTGGGGATTTTTGCTGACTATTGCACAATATACAGTACTGTTTGTGACTCCTCAGGTACTGAAGTAGTCCTGTATGCAGTAAGACCTACACCATATTCAGGCTTAAATGGCAACTAACATTTGTATCATACAATTTCCAGACCAGGTCCATCTCCATCAAGAGAGAGCAGCATGGTGGCTCAGTGGTTAGCCCTGCTGACTCACAACACCAGGGACCCAGATTCAATTCCAACCTTAGGTTGTGTGGAGTTTGAACATCTCCCCATGAATACATGGCTTTCCACCGGGTGCTCTGGTTTCCTCCCACATTCCAGGTGTGTAGTTTAGGTGGATTAGCCATGCTGAATTGTTCTATAGTGTGCAGAGGATTGCAGGTTACATGAATTAGCCATGGTAAATCTAGGCCTATGGGGATTGAATGGGATACCGTTTAGAGGGTCATTGCAGACTTGATGGACCACATGGTCTCTCTCGGTACTGTAGTGGTTCTAAGAGAGAATCTATTCCCCTTGACATTCAATTACATTACAATCTCTGAATTCTTCACTGTCAGCATCCTGAGGTTTGAGCAACCATATAAAAACTGTGGCTACAAGAGCAGGTCAGAAGCTGGCAATTCTGTGATGTGTCATTGATTCCCAACTCCACTGAGCTGTATACCATCTGCAAAGCACAAGTCCAGAGTGTGAAGGAATGCAGTGCACTTGCCTGGATGAGTGCAGATCCTACAACACTGAAGAAACGTAACGATATCCAGGATACAGCAGCGATTTGATTGACATTCCCCATCTTAAGCAAACAGTCCCTCTACCATCAACACACAGTGATAGCAATGTGTGTCATCAACAAGGTGTACTGCAGCAACTCACCAAGGTTGTTTTGACCACACCTTCCAAATTTGCAATCTTTACAACCTAGAAGAACGAGTGATTGGGAACACTACAACATGCAAGCTGTTGTTGAAGCTGTGCACCATCCTGAGTCACAACTCCTTCACTGTCACTAGGTCAGAATCCTAGCACTGCCCTTCCTCCCAACAGTCTTGATGTGTCCACAGCACATGAACTGCAGTGATTCAAAAAGGTGATTCACCACCTCCTCAAAGTGCATTAGGGATGGACAATAAATGCTGGCCAAGCCAGTGATGCCCATATCCTGTGACTGTATTTTTTAAATAAACATTTAAATGAGTATACAGTTCTGCTCTGTCCACCTTTATCATTTATTAAATGCAGTAAAAAATAGTCTGTTTCCACATCTTAAAATTACGATCAAGGCTGTTGCTGCATCTAAGCTCTTTGTCACCATTTCCTAATGACAGAAAATTAGGGGAGGTGATGGCCTAGTGGTATTATCACTGGACTGTTAATCCAGAAACCCAGATAATGTTCTGGGGACCTGGGTTTGAACCCGGCCATGGCAGATAGTGGAACTGAATTCAGTAAATATCTGGAATTAAGAGTCTACTGATGAACATAAATCCCTTGCCGAATGTCAGGAAAAATCCATCAGGTTCACTAATGTCCTTTCGGAAAGGAAACTGCTATCTTTGTCTGGTCTGGCCTACGTGTGACTCCAATCAATGTGGTTGACTCTGAACTGCCCTCTGGGCAATTAGGGATGGGCAATAAATGCTGTTTGGCCAGCAATGCCCTCATTCTGTGAATGAATAAAGAAAAAAAAAATACAGAGTACTATTTATTATGCCATTAGACCGGTGGCAATTTATGGAGAAGCATTTGGGAACATGGATTATTTGAGTAAAATTGTACCAAGATTTTAAAAACTGCTGTTTTGTGAATATTATGTAATGATTGGAATTTTAGTTATGATGTTAGATTATTACAGGGGATGTTTGAATAAGATTATTAACCAAATTTCCCCCCCTCCTAATTTGAAGGCCATCTGTGCTCAATATGTGAATATATGCAGTTTTGTGGTCCTTTTGGAATGTTTAACAAACTGTCATTTTATAGTTGTATTAAATAAGTGGGAATCATTCGTACTATTGATTCACTGTGAAGCTATTGCTAATTCCTGTTTTGTTTTTAACTAAACCAAAAATAGAAAAGCAAAAAGTACACAATAATATCATGCAAAAATTTGAAACATCAAACCTGGTTTAAGTGTGTGATCACGTGTCCACAGGACTCCATAATGATGTACTCTGAGGCAGAAAAAAAACAAAATTCTGCAAATAATTTATTGAGATGTGAGCCCTTGAGATACTTTCAGTTTGGACACTGCAGGATTTTAACATTTATCTGTGATTTTATATGATATTAATTGAAGGATGAATATTGACCAGCGTATTTGGAATAACAGCTACAAAATAGTGCCATGAGATTTTTTTTGCTCCTCCCTGAGGTTGAGGGGTGAACTTATAGAGGTTTTTGAAATCATGAGGGATATAGTTAAGGTGAGTGGCAGGTGTCTTCCCTAGGGTAGGGCATTTCAAGATTAGGGGGCATATTTTTATGGTGAGAAGATAAAGATTTACAAAGGACGTGAGGGGCAATTTTTTTTGCAGATCGGCTAGTGTAGAATGAACTTCCAGAGGACGTGGTGGATGTGGGTACAGGTACATTGTTTAAAAGTCATTTAGATAAGTACATGAATAAGAACTGTTTTGAGGGATATGGGCCAAGCACAGACAGGTGGGACTAGTTTTGTTTGGTGTTATGGTTGGCGTGGACTGATTGCTGTAAAGGGTCTGTTTCTGTGTTGTATTACTCTATGACTCTAAGTAGGCAAATGGGGCAGCAGTTTAACATTTCAACCAAAAGAATGGACTTCCTACAGTTCCACTCTCCCTCTGTACTGCTCTGATGTGTCAGCCAGGTTATTGTGTTCAAACTTTTGAGTGGGACTCACTCAGACTTCTGGCTCAAAAGGCGAGAATGTTACGAAGTGAGTAGATAAATTATTATTTTGAGTTCAAACCTTTTGTATAGGTCTTTTGTTTACTTGTCTTTTTATTATGAGATGCTGATAGACTTGCTTTAGGTTTCCAATTGCGTTTTGTTTTAAATTTCTAGTATTTACAGTTTTGTATTTTATGATTTTAATAACTTAGTTCTAGCACACCATGGCATTGAATGTCAATATTGTCTCTGAGTACTATTTTACTCTTCCAGAGTGCTGTTCTTCATGTACTATTTCTTATCTTGTACTGGATCTGTAAATCAGTTAACTATCAGCATGACATGAGTCCTTAATGACAAGTGAAAGAAGCCTTCCCTCCATTGTTATTTCACAGTGCGGAGCTAGAGGAATACAGCAGGTCAGGCAGCATCAGAGGAGCAGGAAAGTTGACATTTCAGGTCAGGACCCTTCTTCAGAAATGACCCGAAATGTGAACTTTCCTTCTTCTCTGATGCTGCCTGGCCTGCTGTGTTCCTCTAGCTCCGCACTGTGTTATCTCTGACTCCAGCATCTGCAGTTCTTGCTATCTCCATTGTTATTTCCTTTGCTTTTCATGTTGAACATTACTCCGAGAGAAATATTTGTCTAACTTGTCTAAGTTAGGAAAGTACAGATCCCATTTTTTGAAAGTGTCTTCACCCCGTCAGTATTTACATAAATGACAGCTTTTTTACTTAAAATAAAAATAACTTGAATTCGTCAATGGATAAGACAATATCAATTCCTGCTATTTCGTCTTAATAGTTACTTTTTTGATTTCAAGTCTTGCATTTGCTAATTGCATAAATGTCTTTCAATAAGAAATATGTATATTTTCATGGAATTCAGGCAACTCATACATTTCAATTAAAGATTGTTTTCATGGAAATTAAATAACTGCTCACAATCTTAAATGGACGTGCAGATGGTCTTTTCCAACATTTGATGTCATTCATTTAATTGAAACCTCAAACCAGGTGAACTCAATTAATGAATTGTAAACGTTATTTCCTTTGGGTAAAACTGTAGAGCAACTTCTGTTAAAGCCTTTTTTGTTGTCATTGTTGAGTTCATATTTGTTTTTCTCCATGAACTTTTCACGGTTTGGTGTTTTAAGACAAATTGTCTAACCAAGGCAACTGTTAATTCTGCCAACTTCACCTGACCAGTACACCACAGTGCTGTCAAAGGTGTGTGATGCATAACTACAAAGAAAGTAAGACTACTATTTTTTATGTTGCTTGAAGTTTCCTAATTCTTTAATGCAGTTTATTGTTTGCTGCTTCTTTCCCTCGACTGTGATTTAGAGATTTGAATGCTGCCATTTTGATCTTTTGTCCCCCAACTGGTTTCTTCCGTCTGTTGCTTAATTTTAGTCTGTAGCAGATTATTGCCAATAGATTGATTGATCCATGGATTTTTTTTTTGCATGTAAGAGTGGGAAATAATTTTTATAGGGTCTTACCATTATAAATATTTTCAGGAAATCTAACCCAACAATATTCTTCATGCAGCTGACAGCCTATTTCAGGAATAAACTAAATTCAAAGAAAATTTATCAAACTTGGCTAATCCAACAGATGATTTTACCGAAATAAATAATTTTATAAACAGGATGTTCATACAAGTATTGTGTTTGAAACAAAACATTTCCAAATTAACTATCCAGGGTTTCCCTCTCACCAAACAAACCTTGACACACCCATCCTCTTCTGAAATCTCACAACACTGCCGACAGTTGACTTCATTAGTTTAATCCATTATTTAACTTTCAACTTCCTCTGCTACTATGTTCTCAAACAGACATTCTCAAACATGACCGTAAGACAGCAGTTAGTTGAAAGGAAAGCAGGCAGACTACATACCAACACCCTTCACTCAGTGAAGGACACGAAGGTAGTCCCAGAGTTCTGACCAATATTTAGCCCTTAAACAGCTTTACTAAAACCCATCATATGGTTGTAAACACATTGCGGTTTTTGAGAACTTGCTTTATACAAATTAGCTTCAACATTTCAGTGACTACACTGGAAATTGCCTATTTAAGTTCCAAACTAATGCTTTAGAAATTAAGGATTTGAGTATTAAAGATGGTGAAAAATGCACTGAGTATGAATCTTTTCATTAATTCAACAAATTGATGGAATTAAAACCGATAGAACTGCAGATGCTGTAAATCAGGAACAAAACAGAAGTTGCTGGAAGCTCAGCAGGTCTGGCAGCATCTGTGGAAAAAAAAATCAAGGTTAACGTCTCAGGTCCGCTGTTCTGAGGAAGGGTCAACGAACCCAAAACGTTAGCTCTGACTTTTTTTCTTCACCAATGCTGCCAGAATTGGTTGAATCAACTGTGAATGTGGCTCATTTCCTGCATTAACTGCATGATCTGCATAATGCATAAAGCACTATCATGAATTATTTCAGTTACTCAGCTATGTACCATCGCAAGTGGAAAATTAGCACTGAGATAATCCAAACTATCCTCAGATTCAAGGTTACCAAATTGCAAGTAGAACCATTATGCATCCTCAGATTCTGTTGATTCTACATGAGAGTCAAGAATAATTCGAGTGTTACATTTTGAATGTGAAGTTGAGATCATTTGTGCCTTTGTTGCAAAAGCACATACAGCTCCAAAATGATGCCTATGGCATGCGTACACTTTTTGTGGGTGAATTATACGACACCATCTTGGTAAGGATGTTGGCATGCCACGGGAAGAACGCTGAGCAAACAGGTCATGATATCAATGAACATGTAATGTTAATTTCACCTCAGCAGCACTATTTTGGAGCTCTTTTTTTGCTATGTGCTCATGAGGTTTGGACATCGCTGCCTGGGCCAGCATTTATTGCCCAATCTAGTTGACCTTGAGAAGGTGGTGGTGAGCTGCCTCCTTGAACTGCAGCAGTTCATTTGCTGTAGATAGACCCACAGTACTGCAAGGGAGGGTGTTCTGGGATTTTAACTGACTGATACTGAGGGAACGACAATATATTTCCAAGTCAAGGTTGAAAGTTGCGTGGATGGGGATCTTGCAAGTGTTGATGTCCCATATGCCTTTTCCTTGTGGCAATGATTGTGGGTTTGCAAAATCCTGTCTAAGGGAACCTTGGTGAATTTCTGCAGTGGATCTTGTAGATGCTCCTACTGCTGCTGCTACTTGTGGATATGGGGCCAATCAAGTGGGCTGCTTTGTCCTGAGTGGTTTCAAGATTCTTGAATGTTGTTGTCACTATGCAAATGGTGAGTACTTCATCACACTGCTGACTTATTCCATGTAGATAGTAGACATGCTTGTGGAATCAATGAATGTGTTACTCCCTGCAAGATTCCTAGCCTCTGACCAGCTGTTTTTAGTTGGAGTGTTAGTATGGCTAGTCTAGTTGCAAGCAAGATGACGGTGGAATGGGACTCTTCAGCCGGAGCTCATAGTCTCCATCCATTTCTTTTCTTCTCTCTTTTTCTTCCTCTCTCTTATGTTTTTGTTCCATCTTTTCTTGTCGATGTCCTGAACTCCCAGCCTCAGTGCGGACTGGGACCCATGGCCTCAGCACAGGCCTGGCATGGTGATCTCTCAGCCCGGCATGGGGATATTTCAGCTCAGTGTGGCCTCAGCATGGACTTCTGGCCTCGAGATGATTCCAGAGCGGTCTCCCAGCCTCACGGTGAAACCTGCCTTGGCATGGTGGCAAGGCCCAGTGCAGGCCAGAGTCTAGGTGCTGGCGTGAACTGGGTTGCAGGACTGTTATTCTGAACTTTTTATTTCTTTATTTTTCAAATTTATTCCTATAATCTGAAATCCTGGACTTTTTATTTCTGAATTTTTCTAATTTCTTTTCCCTGAGGATTTGTACTTAAAAATCTGTACATAGATACCTTTTGTACTTAAGATGTGCTGTAAGTGGCGACTTGTAAACTTTTGACTGCGCTTATTTGAGTACATGCGACAATAAAGTTAATTCTAATGCTAATTCAGTTTCTGGTCAATTTTAACCACACCACCTCCACTCAAGATTTTGATAGCAGGGTACTGCCATTGAATGTCAACGGGCAATTCTGTCTTGTTGAAGATGGTCCTTGCCTGACATTTGAGTGAGGCAGATGTTACTCGTTTCTTGGCAGCCCAAACCTAGATATTGTCTACGTCTAGCCGAATATGTGAATGGATTACCTCTAACTGAGGAGTTGCAAATAGTGTTGAACATTCTCACTTCTGAGGTAATGTCATTGATGAGGCAGCTGACATAGTTGGATTGGGGACGTTACCCTGAGGAACTCTGCAGAAATGCAGGCCTCAGCTAATACTTTTTCTTAACCTCATACAGCTGAACTTGTGTTCAGAGGCAGGAGGAACCTCACACCAGTGCAATTTAATAGGGACCTATAAACGACTGACAGGTTAATTGCTGTTTGTTATCTTCTGCTTCTACTTCAATTCTACAGCTGCTCAGTGTTTCACATTTTTAGTGTTGCTGTTAGTTTACAGTGAGTGCTGTGGCAGCTGTTTCAGGAACTTTTGCTGAATTCATAATTTCTGCATAAGTCACAGTTGCTTTATATGTTATTCCATTCTTCATTGTGTCCTGAATGAGAATCACTCCTGCATGACTGTCAGTACTTGGCCTGGCTTCATTGCCCCCCATAACCTCACCTTGATTTGAAGGCTACCTTAAATGGCGCTTCCACAGTTAACATTAGATTCTTGCTGTTGCGTGCAGCTAGTTAACTTGGAAATAAGTTGTTGAAGTGAACAGATAATATGAAGTTGTAGTGCTGCCTGCACAACTACTGGCAGCTGGAAAGGCAACCCAAGCAAATCCGCAAGTGGTCCTATTTAAAGGGATGATCAATTTCTTACAGGTTGGTCTCTGGTTGATTACTTCTGGCTCTTAGTTCTACACATGTTTGGTGCTTGATAAAGTTGTATAAAGTTGTTTAAAGTTGTAAGAATCTGCAATCAGGGGTGTGATAGATGTTAAAAAAGTTCATGTTGACTTCAAGGCTTCTGTAAAACCGATTATTCCCAGACCTGAGTGTAGTACCACTAGACATTACCCTGAGAATACAGTTCAACTTGGAGAAGGAACAGACATAATGCAGAGCAGGGAAAGCAGCTGGGAGTAGTAGGGGGAGAAGGGCTCTCAGAAAGCACTATCTGTCCACATCAGTTAGAGATGTCACAATGCACTGGGTTAGGATGTTAGAACTCAAGCCTCATTATTCCCAAAGTTGTCATAAAAGTTAAAGATTTTAAAATAAGAACACAAATCCCTCAATTTACCACATTTTCAGACCCAGATTAATAAAAAGCACAGACCATGTTACTGCACTTGATAAGAAATCCTATTTATGATAAGCAATTGGATTCTTACTACAGGAAAACATTTAAACCCCATCAACATTTAATGTTGCAAATTAAAACTTTAAACCCATTATAAACTACCCTTTAAAAATACACAAACAAGCAGACAAGGCAAATAAGTTAAGAGCAAAGGAGTGTCTATTCACAGGTTGCTGAGATGATCTTTATGATCTTATGCTGGTCAGAATGTTGCTTTGCAATTGTCTGTCTTTGGATGCTACCATTGGTTTTCAAGGGACGCAAGGGTACTGGAATGAAAGGTTACAGCTTATAACAACTGCTAAAGGAAAGATGAACTGCTTTCCTTCAAGTTTGAAATAGATTTTAAGTGCAGAGAATAGAGGGAGATAGCATTTGTGCTGGTGAAGATTAAAACATTGCTCCCTAATTTGCTGCTAATCCTAAACTATTCAGTTACCTGGGTACCAATCACATAGTTGTTGGCAGGCAAAAGGCTTTATCACCGAAAACTGGTCACTAGTCCATGGAATAAATAGGCACAATTTTGACGAAGAGCAATTCTGCTTTCCGGACAACAGTGAGGAGCAACTGATGAGATGTTTGCACTTCAGAAAGAACGTTCTCACTGAAATCTGCCATCTGCTACAGGCCCATCTGTGAAGTAGAACAGAACAAGGACTGCTTTACGACTGGTTGTGAATGGTGCCTATTGGCCTGCCTGAATACTGCATCAACTTTGCAGGGAAAGCAGCAATCTCCCCTATCTGGTTGATGGGTAACAGCAAGGGCATTGGCAGATGATTGTGGGAGGACACATACTGTCTTCCTCTCAGAGGAGCTCTGGATGATACTTTGGCAATCCTAGCAATCTGTAGAAGGTTAAATTTCTGGACAGCAGTGACACCATACAGCCCACTTTGCATGCAGTGTTCCATAGACATGTTGGTAATTGTTTGACCTCCACTGCAGAAATCAAGCATTAGCTTGCTGCTGCTGATGTAGTGGAAGCTGCAGCATTGACAATCAGATGCTGCATCAAGTTTAAGTCCATAGTTTTGTTTTCTTTAATGGGATGTGAGAATTGCCTGTAAGAAGGCTATGATGAGCTGGTGTCTTCAATTACTGCAATCCACCTAGTATAGATTACCTAGCTTTTATGGGCTGGACTCCCAAAAAGGCCAGACAACATAAGGATGGTAAATTACCCTCCCTAAAGTGAACCAGATAAGTTTTTTTAAGGATAATCTAATCATTCATGGTTTCATAGTTTTTAATTTCAGATTTAATAATTGAATTTAAATTATACCAGCTGCTATAGTGGGAAGTAAACAGGTGTCCTCAAAGCAACAGACTGGACCTAGCGATCATTCATCCAGTAATATTGCCGTTTTGCCACTTTTCTCAAGAAGCAACCACAATCTATAACCTCCTGGCCTAGCAAATCCCTCACTTTGCCGTTACCATCAAGCCAGGATATCAATTCTGTTTCAACAACGAATCCAAGAGAGGAAGCTAGGAGCGGCATTGGGCATAGCTAAAACTGAGGTGCAAAACCTGATGAAACGACATCACAGAAATGCTTGCATGCCAAACAGCAGAAGCAGAATGCTATAGGTGGAGCTAAGCAATCCTACAGCTAATAACTAAGATTGAGCTACAGCCCTGCCACAATAGGCTGTGAATGTTTGTGGGAATTTAGACAACAGACTGGAGGAGGAAGCTGCAGAAACATCCCCATTCTTAATAATGGGAGAACCCAGCATGTCAGTGCTAACAGCAGGGCTGAAACATTTTAATCATGCACAACCTGTAATGTCAAGTGGAGGATCTGTTTCCACCTTCTCTTGAGATCCCCACCATCATAGGTGCCAGCCTTCAGCCAATTCTATACATTCTATGTAATGGCTCAAATAGCTGAAGACATTGGATACAGCAAAGACAATAGGCCCTGATAGCGTACTGAAGACTTGTGCTTCAAAACTAGCAATGCCCAACTCAAGCTTTCCTTGCAACTACGTCACAGGCATCGACCGGCACTGTGGAAAATTATCCAGGTATAACCTGTGCGCAGAACAATAGGACAAATCTAACCCAACCAATTACAATTGCATCAATCTGCCCTCAGTCATCAATGCAGTAATGAATGTTGCAGATGCTGGAGTCAGAATCAATACAGTGTGGAGCTGGAGGAACACAGCATGTCAGGCAGCATCAGAGGAGCATGAATATCGACGTTTCAGGTGCGCACCCGGTGTGCAGCCAGTCCTGATGAGGGGTGTAAACCCGAAACATTGACTTTCCTGCTCCTTTGATGCTGCTGACCTGCTGTGTTCCTCAAGCTCCACGCTGTATTGACAGTAACGGAAGGTGTAATACATAATGCCATCAACTAACATTTTAGCAACTAGCCTGCTCTCTGGTACTCAGTTTGGGTTTTGCCAGGGTCGCTCAGCTCCTGACTGCATTACAGCCTTTGTCCAAACGTGGATAAAAGAGCTATCCACTCAAGGATGATTTCAGGTGATACAGACCTTTTGGCATTAAGACAGCTTTTGGCAGAGTGTGACATCAGGAAGCCTAAATAGGATTGAAGGCAAGAAAAATTGGTTGTACCAAGCCACTCTTGATGACAGACATTAAATCCTCCCACCTAGAGTATATTCTGTGCTTATGCTATTCTCAACTTTTCTATCAAGTGATGTTTATTGTGGAGTAATACTGATTATCAGTGAAGAGCGGGCAGAATGTGGTAATTCAAGGAGATTTCCTTGCTATGTTTGGCTTGATGCTATGAGCCTTCACGCAGTCTAGTTTTAGTGTTAAGGATTTTCAGTATTACTACCATGCAACTGCATATTGCTGTGTAGCCACCTCTGGCTACAGTGCAGGGCAATCTAAGAGATTGTGAAAGAGGAGTTCGGGACATTGGCCATATGGTATGAGAAGATGAATGTGGCAGGCAGTTGTTTTACTCATCTGTGGGACATATCTCCTCAGATGTTAGTGACTTTGCAGTATTAGGAGGGGTTGGTGTACTGTTACAACTAAGGGGGTTGTTAGGCCATGCCAGAGGGCAGTTGGAAGTTCATGGCAGTGCTTTGGCCTGGAATCACATTGTTATAACAAGTGTTCCATTTGCAATTCTCCACCCTTGTGTCACCATTCCCGAGTTGAGGTGAGGTTGAAAGACTTGCCAGTGCCTCTGCAACTTCTGAGATAGTAAGAACTGCCGATGCTGGAGAATCTGAGATAACAAGGTGTAGAGCTGGATGAAGACAGCAAGCCAAGCAGCATCAGAGGAGCAGGAAGGCTGACGTTTTGGGTCGAGACCCTTCTTCAGAAATGGGGGAGGAGAAGGGGATTCTGAAATAAATAGGGAGAGAGGGGGAGGCGGATAGAAGATGGATAAAGGAGAAGATAGGTGGAGAGGAGACAGACAGGTCCAAGAGGCAGGGTTGGAGCCAGTAAAGGTGAATGTAGGTGGAGAGTAGGGAGGCGATAGGTCAGTCCAGGGAGGATGGGATGAGGTTAGTGGGTAGGAGATGGGGGTGGGGCTTTAGGTGGGAGGAATGGTTAGGAAGGCGGGGACAAGCTGAGCTGGTTTTGAGATGCGGTTGAGTGAGGGGAGACTTTGAAGCTTGTGAAGTCCACATTGATACCCTTGGGTTGCCGGGTTGCCAAGCGAAATATGAGATGCTGTTCCTGCAGCCTTCGGGTAGCATCATTGTGGCAATGCAGGAGGCCCAGGATGAACATGTCATCCAAGGAGTGGGAGGGGGAGTTGAAATGGTTCGCGACTGGGAGGTGTAGTTGTTTGTTGCGAACCTAGCGTAGGTGTTCCACAAAGCGGTCCCCAAGCCTCTGCTTGGTTTCCCCGATGTAGAGGAGGCCACAATGGGAACAGCGGATACAGTATACCACATTAGCAGATGTGCAGGTGAACATCTGTTTGATGTGGACGGTCTTCTTAGGGCCTGGGATTCTCCTCTGCAATTTCTACTGTCTTGTCCTTCCATGAGCTTGAGTGCATCTCATCCCACTCCAGCACCTTACTGACTTGAAGTACTGAGAGCCTGTCCAATACACCACCTTAAGTAATTTTAAATTCTTCTAGTGACTGTCACTATGACTTGGATGGCATCTTTGTTAGTAAGGACAAATGCAAAATATTTGTTTAACAGCTCAGCCATGCCACCGCCCCTATATGCAAGTCTTTTTTTTTTTAGTCCCTATTCCTCCTCTTACCATTCTTTCATTGTTTTTGTACTGTGGACAATTTTGGAATTCCCTTTTAATGTTAGCTGTTAGTCTTTTCTCATATTCCCTCCTTCCGCTTTTATTTACTTTACCTTAACTTCCCTTCTGATTCTTCTGTGTTTAGCTTGGTTTTCAATTGTGTTTTCTGTCTGAAACCCGTCATCTACATCACTCCTAAGTTTTCTTGCTGCTGTGCGGACCCACCAGGTCTGTGTACAGCAGCAACTTTTGAAACCGGAAATCAATGCATCCACACACTGATTGGCATGGATGGACCCTCTGAACAGCTTAGAGGGAATGTTGTTTGTTGTAAGTACACTTTTTCTTTATTTTAATTTCTATCTCCTATTTCATCCAAGGAACTTTGGTTTTGTTTTGTCTTCTTTTCCCCTTTGAGAGCATATAGCTCAGCTATGTTCAAACCGCATCTTCTTTGAAGGTATCCCATTGTTCAGCTACACCTTTTCCCATCAGCCTTCACTTCAGTTTATCTGGCCCAACTCCATGCTTCCTCCATCGCAGCCAACTCTTTCTTGACCCACCCCATCCCCCCTTCAGATTCCTTGTCCTTTCCACTGTCATTGCAAACTTGCCGCAGAATCACTGTCACTGGCTTCCGGCCCAGTCTTCCAGTGGTGGTCTCGTCCCGGAATGGTGGTCTCATCCCGGATGTGTCTTCAGGGTATTCCATCGTTCCGTAATCAGCTTTCCAAGAGCCATTAACTGAACTGTCTTGAACTCTGTCTTATTTTTACTTTTTGTTTTATTATTGAGTATGATTTCTATCATTGATGTAGAGTCCAGTGGTGGGGTGACTTATTAAACTTTTCACGTAAAAGTAAATGTGAAAATAATCTTCTATTCTGTCCTGTTCTTTCTGCTAAAGTGTATAACATCATATTTTCCCACATTATATTCCACCAGCAATGTTTTTGCTCACTCACTTGTAGTGACCTCTGTCGTCTGCTTGTGTCATCCTTGTCTCTTGCCTTCCTATCTACTTTGCGTCTACCACAAATTTGGCACTAGTACATTCACTTCCCTCATCCAAATCATTAATACTTACTGTAAATAATTGTACCCCCCAAAACTGGTCTCTGTTCCACTCCATTAGTTAAAACTTGCCAACTGCCTTCCTGAAAATGCCCCCATTAAATATAGTTTTGTCAGACATGATATCCCCCTCATGATGCCATGCTGATTTAACTAGATTATATTATGCATTTCTGACACTTTTTTTCCAAAGGTGGGTGATAAACTAACTAGCATGTAGTTACTTGTGTATCCCTTCCTTTATGAGTAGGGGTGTTACATTGATAGTTTTCCAATCTTCTGGGATTTACCCAGAATCTAAGGATTCTTGGAAAATTAATGCCAGTGTGTCGACTATCTCTGTAGCTACTTCTTTCATTTCCAAGGATGCAATCCATCAGGTCCCAGGGAACCTTAGGTTTTTAGCCCCATTTGTCTCCAGACAACTTTTTCTCTAATGATTGTTATTGTGTTTATTTCCTCCTCCTTCCCCATTAGCCCCTTGATTACTTAATGTTTTTTGGAATGTTACTAATGTCCTCTGCAGTGAAGACTAATGCAAAGTGTTTATTCAACTCCTGCTATTTTTGGCTCCTGTTATTTTCCCACCCTGTTCTTTAAGGGGCCTAATTTCAATGTTGGCTGTCTTCCCTTTTTATATTTAAAGCTGTTACTGTCTGATTACTTGCTGGTGTGTGTATATAATTTATTTTCTCCTTCTTTGTTATTTTTTGTCATATTTTCTTGGCTTTTGAAACTTTCTCAGTTCACTAATTTACCACTAATCTTTGTAATGTTGGAATTTTTCTTTCTATTAGTGTAATTCTTAGCTTCCCTGGTTAGCCCCTTCCTAGAATCCTCCTCCATCACTGGAATATATCTTTGCTGTGTGTCAACTCTGACATTGTTCCTCAACCATCTTTTATGCCATACTCCTTTTGAGCCAACTGCAGCCAACTCTGTCCACATTCCCATCTGGTTACTCTTATTTGAGTTTATCACTCACAAATTAAATGCTAAGTTCTACCATGTTATGGTAACTATTCCCTAGGGATTTTTTTTACTCTGAGAGCATTTATTAAACCAGCCTCAGTACACATTATACAAAATAGCCCGATCCTTGGCAGACTTTATAGCATATTATTCTTAGAAACTATCTGGAGTACAATATGAATTCTTCCTCATAGCCACCTTTGCCAACTTCATTTTTCAAATCTACATGAAGATTAAAGCCACCCATGACTAATGTACTGTCTCTTTTGCCTGCCGTCATCGTCTTCTGATTTACTATATCCTATAAACCAGCTACTTTTATGAGGTCTATTGATTACACCCACGAATATTGTCTTCCCCTTATTTGTTACCTCCACCCATTATGGATTCTACATTGCCCAATCCAAGACACTTTCTTGTTTTTGTATTTATTCCATCGCATGCTAACAACGCTACCCCACCATACTTCCTTTCCTCTCTGTCCAATAATCTCTGAATATTTAATTCCTAGTTTTGACCTCCTTATACTCATGTCTCTGTATCATAAAGCCTTCTAACAGCACTAGTGAAATGCCCTACAAGGAGCTCAGTCCTGATGCAACCTCTCTAGCTCATACATGTGCCGTATCCCCCCAAGCATGTCCCCAGAATCTAATGTATCTCCTCCTGTGCCTTCTTCCCAGCTATGCATTCATCTGTATTGTTCTTCTATTTCTGTACTCACTTGTATGTGGCACTGGGAGTCATCCAGAGATGGCAACTTTTGAGGTCCTGCTTGCTGATTTGTTGCCTATGTCCTGACTGTAGGACAATATCCGCCTTCCTGCCTATGTTATTGGTATCTACATTATTGTGACCTCTGGCTGACCACCCTTCCCCTGAAGAACATCTTGCATTTGTTTTGTGCCATCCTTGGTTCTGCCTGCAAAGAAAGCAACATGCCATCCTGGAGTCATGCCTATGGCCACCAAAGCACCTGTCAATTCCCAAAACAATTGAATCACCTAGTACTATCAGATTCCTCTCTTTCTGTCCTATATTTCTGGGCTGCCTGTGCTGACACAGGCTTGGCTGTTGCAGCAGTGCTCCAAGGTACCATTATCTTCATCATCATCTCGAACAAAAGCTGCTTAGTCAGCAGACCTCATGGCACTCACCACTCAGTGACCATATCATATTGTAGTAAACTGTATTTAAAGCACGACCCCCCCCCACCAACCTTATGCTAAAAATACCAAATTTCCACTTTCAAATTCCCCGAGAACTGAATCCTTATTGTCTCACTCAGACATCGACCATATGCCCCTTACTCACTGTAAGTACACTTTAAGTACTCGTCTTCTAAAGTCTGTAAGACTGATTCGTCGCTTAGCTTCATTTGGCTTCCAGCTTTCTCCAGGACTGTCAGGACCTGCTCCAGTCAGTCAGTTACCCCTATGCTTCCACTGTTATGTAATGTAGCCTAGTATAGAGTGGAAGTGATGTAAAAGTGAAATAATATAGATGCTGAAAATCTGAAATAAAAGAAAATCCTGGAAATGCTCAACTAGTAAGGCAGCATCTGTGTGGAGAAACACAGCTAACATTTAAACACCCAACTCTTATTCTCTCCATAGATGGTGCCCGATGTGATTATTACGTTTTTTTATTTTAGCTTAAAGTGGTGTAAACCTCTCATAATATTAGCTTTATGCTGTGTAGTTAATGCTGGCTGGACATCAAAATTATTTAAATGAACAGATGGCTCATATTTGGCATTCTATTTGCATCATAATTAATTAAAGTGGACTTATTGCAATCTTCTCATTCATTTTCATGTGCTATGAAACTTAGCTCCCCAACACTTTGAAACAAATTTACTGTATATTTTCTTCTCAGTTATTCCACAATACTCAAAATATTGCAGGTTTGCTGCTTTGTTGGAAATTTTACCACCGTCTAATGATCATGTGTCCAAGTGCTGCTCAGAACTTGAATATGTAATCTGCTGTGAATTTCATTGCAGTAGCAAGGGATTGCTGCAGTTTCAGGTATGCTGCATTTTGGATTAGCCATCGACCATGAGTCATGTCTCCCTGCTCCAATCTATATAAAAAAAGTCTCCTGGAATTACTCAAAGGTTTGCCGGGAATTCTACCAATGGGTATACTTTTTTTTAAGAAAGTTTCAAAAGTATAGTTTATTCCTAAAAGATATTTTTATATACATAGTCACAAATGCAGTTCGGTTCTGTACAGTAACATGAAGAAAACAAGCAAACATTGGAATTTGACTGTAACCAACAAACAAACCCAAAGGAATCTCTTACTTATACTGGACTATATTTACATGCATTTGAGGCACCAAGAGGGTCCAATAACTGAATAGACTCCAGCAGGATGACCTCAGACAGTGGTGGATGTATTTCCTGCTTCAACCAAGCCTAGCAAAATCAAACTCTTTGGCAGTTGATGCATTTGGATTCTGTGAGACTGCAGTCATTCCAGTTACTTGTGCAACAGTAATGATTGCACTTCAAAAATAGTTGTCTGGTACTTTGGTCCATCCAAAAGACATAATGAGTCACTATATAAATGCAGGTTTGTTTCATCTTTCTTATAAAAAATCATAATGCAATAATGAAAGGTAATTTTGGAAACTGTTGTCCTTGTATATCCTTTGGAAGAATCCTTTGCTCAATCTCATCACTCAATCAAAGTTGATTAAGTGTTAGCATATTTCTCTCCAACTTAGGATGTGGTGGGTTCTAGTTCCATTCCAGCAACTTAAGTTGCATGAGTGATTACTTTAATACAGTACTGAAGGAGCACTCCATTGTTAGTGGTCCCACCCCTAGGTCAAGACACAAATTTGAGGACCTGTCTAGCCATGTAGATAAATTTAAAGATCCCATGATATTCTTTGAAGAACAAGGGAAATCCACTGATATTTTAGCCAGCATTAATCCCTCAACCATCTTTACTTAAAAAGGCTAATTTACTGATTGCCGTTCACAAGTTGGTTGCTGCACATCTCTATATTATCATATTGAAATCTAATTAATTGACTGAACTACTTTTGGATATCCCAAGGGTATGAAATCAGGTATATAAATTTAAATTCTTGATTCATTTTTTTGTGTCCGCTTTCATTTTGGGATCTTTCTTCTCAGTCTGGCTAGCTTCCATTTGGTAATATGGCTGTGATGGGAGAACTTGTAATAACAATAGCTAGAACAGATACAATATAAGCCCCTCATCTGTGGCTGAAATCTAATTCCATTTGTGTCAATGTTGTAGCTTTGAATTTGTTATGATCCTCCCTCATCAAGGTCATGGGAGAAATACTCTAGTTTCTGGAGTGGTGAAGGCATCCAGACATTAAATCTAGAAAGTCTTGTACTTTTAACTGGAGCCTCAGTTTCAACCTTTGCAAATATATCATCCTTTTATTACTCTTGACACTCTATGTCAAATTTATGTCATGGAAATCTATACAACATTGTTAGCAGCACCAGTTTCAGTCAAGTTGGTGAGATAAAGACATTTGGGCAATTATTTTCTTACTTGAGTAATCACACTGAGCAAATAATTCTTAAAATATACCCAAGTTTCCTTCCAAGCATTGTGGCCCAGATCTTCCAGTCTCTGGATCAAAGTTTGAACTTTGGACCAGCATATCCCAGCTTGCTAGGATCCTGCATGAAAGTATCCAATTTTGAGGTAGAGGTTTGGACAATGTGGTACTTATCTGGGCAGTTACTCAGAAAGTATTAAACAAATTAAAATCATATGTAAGTGCCGAACTGACCAATCACATACTGGGTAACTACATATTACACTAATGCCCAACAACCCCTCAGTCAACCTATCTAACCCACCTGTTACCCTACCCACTCACTCACTCATCTACTTACCCGTTCACTGCCATTTATCCCCTGTTCACAGTGGACACTTAAACATGCTATATAGAAGCTAATTCCATGAAAAGGCATCTTGGCTTGTCTTCCCCTGACCCTCTTGCAGTCCAACAAAGTGCTCTGAAGGATGCTGTGTTCTGCCTTTCTGGAGAAACCAGGTTCAAAAGACCTAACAAAAAATGTTGAGCAATGTCAACTCTACACTGGAAGTGAGATGAGGTCTTGTTGAAATATACAAGTTTCTGAAAGGCTTAACCAACTAAATGTGGAGATATTGCATCCTCTGGCTGAAGAGGTATCATTAGATTAATTGATTTACTGTCACGTGTACCAAAATACAGTGAAAAGCTTGTTTACAAGTGGTACAGACTGATCATAGTAAGCAAAGGACTTGCAAATCAAAAAGTCTTAGAGGCATACAGGTTACATCACACAGGGTGTGGACTAGGTGATATCAACATAGCAAGATCAGCGTTATTTGATCCCATTCATCAGCCCGATGGCAGCTCAGAAGAAGCTGTTCCTGAACCTGTTCGTGCATGTGTTCAGGCTTCTGTATCTTGTGCCTGATAGACGACATCGTAGGAGGTCATTACTGGGGTGCAGTGGGTCTTTGATGTTGCCTTTCCGCAGTAGTGAGTTGGGTAAATGGAGTCCATGGATGCGAGGTTGGCTTCCATGATAGTCTGGGCTGCACACACCACCTTCTGTAGTTTCTTACGGTCCTAGGCAGAGCAGTTGTCATACCAGGCTGTTATGCACCCAAACACTATGCTTTCGATGGCCCATCTGCAGAAGTTGGTGAGGGACCTTATGGACATGCCAAATTTCCTGAGCAGCCTGTAGAAGAAGATGCGTTGTTGTGCCTACTTGACTGTTGCATCTGCGTGAGAAGTCCAGGACAGGATGTCGGTTATCATCACTCCAAGGAACTTGATGCTCTTCGCCTTCTCAACCTCAGTTCCAGTAAATGAGGGCGTGTTCTCCTCCTTTCTTTCTGAAGTTAATGATCAGTTCTTTCATTTTCCCGACGTTGAGAGATGGATTGTTCTCATTGTACCATGTCAACAAACCCTTTATCTCTCTTCTGCAGTTTGACTCGTCATTGTTAGATATCCATCCCACTACGGTGGTGTTGTCAGCCAACTTGTAGAAGGCATTTGTTTGGAATTTGCCAAACACAGTCTTAGGTGTAAAGGGAGTACAGTAGGGTTATGAGGACACATCTTCGGGAGTGGGGGAGGTCTTCAGTAGTGAGTGTTATTGTGGAGGAGGTGCAGTTACCTATCTTCACTGATTGCAGTCTGTGAGTCAGAAAGCTGAGGATCCAGTTGCAGAGGGCAGAATCCAAGACCAAGGTCACTGAGTTTTGAGATCAGTCTGGAGGGGATAATGGTGTTGAAGGTGGAGCTGTACTCAATGACCAGGAGTCTGACGTAGGTATCTTTGATGTCCAGATGTTCCACAGATGAGTGCATTGCTAAGAATATGGCATCCTCTTTTGGCCTTTACATCTACATGGTCGGCAGATTGGAGATCGAGGCAGGTTGGGAGACTGGAGTTGATGTGGGCCACAGCCAGCCTCTCGAAGCACTTCATGATTATTGAGGTCAGAGCCACTGGGCAGTAGTCATTAAGGTACATTACATGTGTTTTCTTAGGTACCTGGATGATGATGGTCTTCTTGAAATAGGTTGGGACTTCGGCTTGTAGGAGGGAGAAGTTGAAGATGTCAGTGAATACCTCCACCAGTTGGTTCACATAAGAACCAAGTGCTTGGCCGGGCCCATCGCTTTCCTTGGGTTGACTCCCAGAAAGACCAATCTGACATCTGAAGCGGTGATGGAGGGAACCAGTTTCCACAGAACTGGGCTGACTCCGGAAGCCTTTGAAAACGATGGATAAGGGTTGACTGAGAAAATCCCCATTTCTGACCAATCCCATTTTTACAGGCAGAGAGAACAGGACAGGCCTTGAATCCTGTGGGCAACAAGGCTGAATTCAGCAGGCCTATTTGAAATTAATGGCTAAAGGAATCAAAGGATATGGGAGTAAAACAGGACCAGACTATTAAATTGGATTGTCAGTCATATTTGACAGGACAGGCTTGAAGGGCTGAGTGGCATACTCCTATTTTCTATGTTTAACCCACAATTTAAGGCGTAGATGTAGATTTTGATGAATGTGGATTAGGTCTGTTTCAGTATCAGGTTTTTTCAAATCCCCAGCCATTTAAATATGAAGAAAAAATAGCTGAAGCTATCAGTAAGAGTTAGAGGTTGGATTACTTTGATTGACCCACCATGTGGTGTCGGTTAGTAAAAGCTATTACAATCTGCTCTCATAGTTTCAGCAGAATTCTTTGTCACTATTTTCCAAGGCTGCTGTTACTCATGAGGTTAGTATGAATATTTGGCTGAGTTAAAAGTTATAAAGCCCCTATTTTAACTGTTTGGGGACTGCGGTTCAGGGTTTGGTTCACAGTTTGTTTGAATGCTTAGTGAGGTTGCCAAATTTTTCACTGTTTGAGATTTGGTTACTTGAATAGAAATTTATTTGAAACAGGTAGAACACTTAGAGGGATTTAAAAGTATTGAATGGGTTTTATGAAATTCAGCATCAAGTGTGTATAAGAGGAAGCTGCATTAAATTTAGAAATTTGTCTTTTTCCAGCTCCATGAAACTCCTACGGTCTCTTCAAAGCAGATGCTTTGTGTGGCTGAGGAGATGGCTTGGGGGGAATATGAGTTGGCAGGGGTATCAGGGAAATGGGGGAATAAGAGCTAGAGGGTCTAGCTGTTTAATGTAACTGAGCCAAAGTTCCAGACAACTGATTACCTTCAAACCAACCTTCCTTAGCACTCACCTGTCTCATGACTGCCTACAGTTGCTGCATGGTTCAGAGGGCCCAATTCCGTCCATCATTTCTTTCAAACACTTTAAACTGGTGTGCTTCTGCTAGGCAGGGAAATTTCTTGATTAGGTTACTTGCCTCAGTAGCACAAATCCAACCAGTAATGAGGGGATGAGGATTCTGCCATTTATGACTGAGATGAGAGAATTTTTTCCACAATGTTGAAATTGTGGAAGACTGTAATCCAGAGAATGGTAGCTGTTCAGATGTTGAGTATATTCATGGCTGAGATTGTTAAATTTTTGAGGATGTGGATTCATGCAGGAAAATGGAGTTGAGGCTGAAGATCATTCGTGATCCTAATGAACGGAGGTGCGGGCTGAAGACTGTATATCATTTACTCCAACTCTTATTTTTATGTTCATGGGTAACAGGAAATGGAAGAAGCTAACAATAACAATGTGAGGGAGCACACGCTGTTCTTCTCTTCTCTTCCAATTGTTCTTCCATCCAATTCCATTGCAAATTGAAATATGCTGGCCAACTTATTACCTAAAACCTAAACAATTATTTGCAAAGATTAAAGCTCATCTTGCCACAGTAGCAATGTTACATGGCTGGAACACTCGTAGCCAATAGCCATATTTATAAAACCTATTTTTGTGCAAGTCCATCAATTGTTATCTCACTATCTCAGGTTTATGTATCTGAACTCCTAAATGGCCCTTCATTTCTTCTGCTTTTAATGTCCATTTTCTTTCCTCATTCTTTTTCCCAAAACATATCATCTATATTTTTCTCACTAAATTTCATCAAATTTCTTATCAGATCATATCCTCCTGAAATGAGCCATCTTCTTTTAGCCACAACCCTAGCTTCATGTTGCCTAAATGTCTGCCATCTGACCATTAGGAACTAGGTCATACTGCTTAAATGTAGAAAGCCGCAAGAAGAAAGGGCACAACATAAAAATCCTAATTATAACAGGGCAGTTTTGATTGTGACTTCTTCTATTTTTTTCTCTTTGTTATTTCCTTGAATGGTAAATGAACTGTTTAAAAAAAACACAGGGAAGGCCACCAAGATCTCTCTGAAGTGTTATCTTATGAATCAAAATGATCTGTCAATTTTTATTTTCTGTTCTACTGTAGGGGAATAGCCAACTTAAGCACAAATGAAAGAAATTAGTATTGAAAAATACAGCTAATGCTGCTGTCACTACAGTCTATTCATATACATTTAGTCGTATCTTGTTTTCTGTTTTGTGGCTGTGATACACTTTAAAGATTCAGTGTGCCTACAATCAATAAGCTGATCATTCAGTACTTTTTCGAAATTTAATGTTGTCCACTTTTGATTTTTGTAGCACTTTTAATAGTTAAAATAATCAGCTATATTTGTGGTAATCAAATTGAACAATATCAATTCCAAATGTTTTTATGGCCTTGTAATCTTTGAAAACACCATCTACAATAAATTTTCTTATTATTTAATTACTTAAGTTACTTTGATGTTTTATGCATGTATTTACTACAGTAAAGCAGTAGTTTATATGTATTGCTGATGAAAAATGACCCTTAGTTTTGCCACTTGAAAGCTATGTGATTAGAATGATAAGCCAACATTTGAACGGATTTGATAGCAGCTGAATGGTGTGTACATACAAGCTGTTTGTTTGCCAGAACCTTCCAGATTTATCATTACTATGGAAACCACATAATGAATGCTTTACAACCATCTGTGTGGTTTGATTTTTCTTGCTGTGTTGCTGTGTTGTTTTTGTTTACTGTGGTTAAAATTCTGCGAATGACTTGTCAAATGTCAGTGTCACTTGCTAACTGAACTTAATTAATCACAAAGGTGACAAGCTGTCAATTATCCAGACCAAGACATCATTGATTGTTATATGCAATGGCCAAGGGAGGAGTGCTGATGATCAAAATGCCTGTGTATTTTTATTGTTTTATAAATTACACTGAAAGTCCTAACAAATGACTATCATGTATTCAACATAAATGCATTCTGCATTAAAATTATCTTTGTAAAATTTGGTCTGTAGTGCTGTTCCCAAAAGACTGGGTGGGAGCACAAGTACTAGCCTAATTTGCAAGAATGCAATTTTCTTTTCCAAATCTGAATATCAATCTCTGAAAATGTGGAATTTCTTAACCAAAATGCTTGTGGGTCCATTCTACATGGGAAAGTCTGATCTCAGTAGAAGAAAATATTGTAGGATGTATAATTGGAGTCTTCCTAGGATCGGGAGGAGGTAATAATTGGCCAGAATTTCCACTTAACTTTAATGCATGATGCCTCCTGCTGGCAAGTGAATGTGGTGCAACGACAGAATTAGATTTAGTTATGATGTCTCTTACAGTTCCATTGCCACTCATTGGGTACACAGATGAAAAAGCATCCGCTTGGCTGAGATGCAGGAAGCCGTCTGGTGGATGTATAATAGAACCGTATAATAAAATGTTAGCTGGGATTTATCCTTGGAAGATTTAAACTTTCTAAAGGCTAATTGATGTTTGATTACTTCTGTGCCATAAAAGGACCCCAGCTCTGTTTAAATTTTTTTCTATTTAACCTATTTTTCCTAATCACCCTTTTCAGAGATGTTATTACACACCCCTGGAGCATGTGGGATTTGAACATGGGCCTCCCAGTCCAGAGGTAGGAACACTACCACTGTGCCACAAGAACCTTTTGGGTCTGCTATATTTTTCTGCACCACAAGAACCCTAGATTTTTTTGTTTTTTTCCTTCTCCTGTTTTTCTAATCAGCCTGTTCAGAGATGTTATTTACATGCCTCTTGAGCAGGTGGGTCCAAGGCCTCCTAGTCCAGGGCAGGGACACTCCCACTTTACCATAAGACAGCCCTTTAGCATATAACTTTTTTTCTGTGGGGCCAAGGAGTGACTTTTTTTATTCTCGCCCCCAAAATGACCTGTGGTAATCTTTATATATTATGAGACAGAAGGGAAAGACACTTTTGTGAATAAACTTTATTATGTATATTTTTCCACCACCAGGAAAATATGTGTGCCCAATTGTGTATTAACAAGCAAAGCCTGTTAAAAGCAATGCTCATATCAAAAAAGTGAAGCGAGGGGTAGAGAGGAGGAGGGGAACTAAATCAACGTACAGTTGGAGGGGGAATAAAGCACTCCATCCCCCATGGTGCCCATCTCTTTCTAAAGGAACCAGCGCATTGGTAGACATTGCATGCTCCCTCTCCAATGACACCCAGGCTCAAACACAACAACAGAGAGGGGCAGGCAGTCGGCAAAGATGACCCTCCCTACAGCCCACTGCCTGGACTTATTTATTGGCAGCCTGACCAGGCCCAGGATCAGACCCACAAGAAGACCCTCCAATCTGCCTGCACTTCTCTGCACTGGGTGCCCAAAGATTAGTAGTATTGGGCTGAAGTGCGACCACAAACACCACAACAGGTTTGTTTCAAATAATTAAAAAAGAAGTCCAAAACTGGGATATATCTTTGGAAGTCTTGAAGTTTCAAAAGGCTGGTTGATGCTTAATGATGTGACTAGCTGCATTAAAATAAATGCTGCAAGGATCTTTAGGAGAATTATATCGTAAAACTAACATATATGGAGAAAATATTTTTGGTGATGTTAGCATTTTTATTGCAGCAATTTCTTTAAACCAATTCCATGCTTCCCATGCCAACCCTCTTATGCCATACCCATCATATCACTTTCATCCTTCCCATATAATCCCAATGCCAACCCTATCTCCCATTCCTGTATCACATTTCATTTGACCTCATTCTCTTCCATGCCATCCCCTGTCTGTCCCTCCTGTAACATCCCCATTCTATGCTGTCATTTCCCACTTTGCTACTATCACCCATCATGCCTGCTGCAACTGCGCTCACTATTTCTTCTCTCACTATACCATGACCCTGTCCGCTAGTATTCATGATCCCATTCCAACTTTCCATCCGCTCTTGCCATTTCATCTTTGTCAAGTGCCTAGTGACTGCATTCAGGAAATGACGAGAGCTGAGGGGCAGAAGACAGTGAGCAATGCTGAGAAGTGATAAGAGCTGATGCCTGCTGACACCAGAGAACGTCAAGGCCATAACTGGAGCCAGAGCCTAGAAGCTGCAAGTCAATAATCGAGATCAAATAGCAAGATTTCTCGATCCCATAATCGGGGCCAAAGACCAAGAGGTGCTGCCTTATAACTTGGGTGTGAAAGCAGGGGCCAGGTGCCAGACAGTGGAGGCCAGGGGCAAAAAACTGAGACGTGTGTATAGCTCTGCCTACCAAGTCAAGCCATTGACTAATCAGCAATTTTGGATAGATAAGAACTGTTTTTATATTTTGCTTTTCATGTACCCCTCAACAACATTGTTTCAAACACCTCACCATTAAAAGATTACGAAAGCAACCTTATGAAGTTTAAATGTTCTGAAAATGAAATTTTGGCAGTGATTGATATGTCATCATTCTCCATAAATGATGAAAAATCAGTAAATTATCTATTAGGTCAAAAAATACTTAATTTTTGTTTCTTTGTTATATATCAGAAATGTTATCCTGGGGTAAAAGTTCTGCAGTTGCTTTGAAATTGTTAATTTATTGTCTGTATTTTTTCATAATGTATATGATTTTTATACTTATCAACCTATACCCAAGTATTTATTTAAAATGACGGATGAGTTTTGAAAGTTCAGTTATGAAAATGTTTTCTAAAATCCTCTCAACAACGATGTGTTCTGTAGACATTTAAAAGTAACTTCATCCTTTACAGCCGTCTATATTTAACAGTGAAAATTTTAGTCTACTGGGGTATAGGGGAAATAAGTGTAGGCATTTACTGAATGTGCAGAGTGTAATATGTTAATACAATAACTTTCATGTGCTCCACTTTATGCAATTCATAATAAATATTCACTTTGTTCTAAATGATTGGATAAACTGATTTTCCTGTGTTTAAAGAATTAAATTACAATTTTTGATGTTATAGTATGGACTTCAATTTGCTCACAAGATTAGCTGCAAATCGGATTTTCAGGAATTAAGATTTTAGGTTGTATTGTAATTTTCAACTGCTGGGCTAATATCTTCTGAATGTGCATTTTTAATAACGTTAGTCCCTGTTTTGTACTATAATGTATTCTTTTCCATTTAGAATAAAACATTTGTACCATGCTCTTCAGATGAGGTCATGTTATGAGTCATTCAAACTTGGTTAGATTTCCTTTTTACTGAGCGTGTCTGAACTTATACTGAGCTGCTGCTTTGTGCTTGATCGGGTATTTCATCAGCAACAAGCATTGATTCAATTAACAGCCACTTTTAAACAGGAGGGTCTCCTTCACTATGGTGGATAATCAGGTTCCTCTGTGAGTGATTTTTTTCATGAACATAAATTATACACTATTTATGACTGTTATTTATTTTTCTCTTCACTACATCCCTCCCCCCTCCCCCCCACACATGCACACAGAAGAAGAGAATGATTTCCAACAACGTCTATCACAATTCGATGAAACTGAAAAGAAGCAGCAACAGAATGGTGGGAGTAGAGCAGGTACAGTGATTGAAACTATTTTTGACTAGCCCAAGATATTTCTGCCATTAATTGCTAGAAGGTGTTCCAGGTGGCTTACGTTTTACTTGTCTATTTCTTCAAGTAAATGGTGGAGTAACCACATTGGAATGAAATGAATAAAATTCCATTTGGAGCAAGACAGTTTTCCTATCATTTATGTCACTTGATTACTTTGTTTGAGATTGAGCGTCATCTTCCTTCAGATACTCACTTTACCCCATGAGCAATTGAATAATGCATGTTTGTATAAACTCGCTACCTAGGACACATGCTTATAGACATGACATCAAGAATTAACTTATTTCACGCTTTCCTATAGTTCCCTCATGTATCATGTTTCACTACATACAGTGACATCAAGCTGTTCAACTGGGGAGAACACACAGCCAAACATAACTCTGTCATCACCTGCTGGCTGCACAGTTGCTGTTTCCACAATGGTAACTGTACAATTTAAAAAAAAACAAATTACTACAGATGTTTAAAATCAAAAATGAAAACCGAAAATGCTAGAAATATTCAGCAGATCAGGCAGCATTTGTACAGAAAGAAACAGTTAACACTTCAGGTTGAAGTTTCAGATTGTGATGAAAGATCATTGAGACCTTAACTGTTTTTGTCTCTTTCTGCAGAGCAGCTTGACTTTTTCAGCATTTTCTGTTTTTATGACACTGTATAATGCTTAGGAATAGAAATCTGATTGCTGGTTCCCCGGCTGGTTACTAATAATTTGGTGTGGTAACATTTACTTGGAATCTTGCTCACGCTTTCTAGTTTTATAATTAATTTGTATTAAATTGCGTTAGACCATTGGTGTGTCTTCATTTTCCTCTTTGAAAGTGCTACCTCAAAGTGAGGGAGTCCTTTCAGGTTTAAGTTCTTGCCAACCCACTTTATTACGTTTTTTACATTTTAATGGAATTGTTTTAGAAGTTTACATTTTAAAAACGAGAAATACATATTCAAGTGAGAAAAGAGTATTGCGTTATTGCCAGGCGGTTTGTGCTGATTATGGTCCAAATGGCTCAATAGTAGGAAAGTTTCTTCCTTTCGTTTAAAAGCAATCTCCAAAAGCATGTAAGATGTGCATTTTTTTAAAATTTTCACATTTTATGTGTGATGTATTGTATTTGATGATATTTGTTGAATAGATAATTCAAGCATTTGAGGATTACTCCTTGACCATTTCATTGACGCATAAGAGTATAAATTTGGTATTTTTAAGCTTTTGATCCCCCCATATGACCAATTTTAAAAAATATTTTGTTGATAAAATGTAAATTGGGGCTTCATAATCAGACAAATGAACTTTTAGAGAATCACATTCCTACCAAAGACCGTGCTTGAGAAAGTAAATTACATTTATTGTCTTGACCATTTTTAACTATCAAATTAGTTTGAGGAGTAATAGTTTATAGACTCAAACTACAAAGCAATCTGTATCTCATTTCCCCCAAAATGTAAGCAGCACAGATCCTCCATGCATGGTATGCAAAATTTCTCTTAAAAGTAATTATCCTTCTTCCAATTGTCACTTTCTACAGCAACCCCTGTGGGAAGATGAGGAACTAGTCTGGCTTTTTATCCAATTTTATGTACTTATGTGGCAGGAGCAAAGCTCGTACATATTGATTAGTGTATGTGGGGGCCACTCGAGAAGGATTTATAAAATAAGCCAATTTAGTTATGCCTGAATTACTTTGTAATGACTCAATTACCTTTTATTTCTGTGCAAAAGAGATTTAGGTGAATAAATTAGCAAATCATCATTGGGGAAGTGTCACCATTAAAGGACAGTTTATAGACGTAATACACAGTTGCTGTCACACCTTTAGGATTGTAATATAGACATCTGTGTATACTTTGTGGTTTAGTGAAACAGACTTCTGTCATTCAGAGGCTGACATGGGCCCTAGAGTTACCCTGGGGACCAGCAATGTAGATGTCTCTGAAAAGGTCAACTTGACACAGGCTCTGATGATCGACCCACTGCTCTGTCTGCTTTGATAAAAATCAGATAAACTTAAGACTGCTAATTGATCTGCAGCCCACTTAAATGTTGGCCATGCATATCTTCATTGCATATGATTAATGTAGAAAGGAATTGAAGACTTGCTGTTTAAATGTGAAATGCTGGTGACACAGAATAAAAATCAGAACAGGACCTACCTGGATTGGGAGAAGTTGGGTTATATATCATCTGCTTCAGTTTTGCATAAATGCCTCTGAACTAATTGTTAATGTAACTTACAAACAGCCACTATAGTTCAGTTGGATCCAGAAAGTATGACTTCGCACAGTTGTATTTAATTTCTAGCAGGATTGAAAATATACTACATCATGAGCTCAAGGACACTGAATTTGCTAGAACAACTCTAAGACACACAATGTAGGGTAGATCTGCTTATCAGAAATTTACACCTCTGCACAACTAAATGAGGCTTTGCAGTTGTATCTATAATGTGTCCTGCAAGGAAGTGCAGTCAGGGTTACCTTCCTCCTCATGTACACCAAATATATCACTGCTTTAGTGCTGTCAAACAAAAAATTGGGTGGACAGGCAGTATGTGCTCAGGAAGTTACTTTTTAGATCCTTTCCTATTATGGCATATGGAGAGGAAACAGAACTCACTTTGAGGAGTGCCCACAGAGGAAGTTAGAAGCAAGTTGCTGTTAGATTTTAGATTACACATAAGCTTCACATAAAGGAAGTGGTCAGTGGGTCATCTGATGGCAGTATTTGAGGATAACCAGAAAACGCAGCAAGTGGTTACTGATCTTAGTTTGTTTGAGAGTATTTTTTAAAAGTTGTCCCTATTGTCTCTTGCTGTATGGTATCCATGTGCCAGAAATTTAGTTCGCTCCCTGAAATTCTCTAAGTGTTGACATAGTAGTCGATATAAACAATTGAGATGATGCTGCTGTTCACTAATGACCTTTGCCCTTATCTAACTAGTTAACTGTGTAACCCTAGAAGTTTGGTTGCCATGCAGATCAGAAAGTAGACAAGGGTATTTCTTTCTTGCTGAGCATCCTTTAATATGAACTTCTGACCTTGCTGAAGAATGTCAGATATTTTCAGTCCCACTTAGCCTTACAGAGAAGAAATCATTGTCTACGTAAACTGCTGGAAGTTTTTAAAGTGCAAATAAAATATTTGCAGTTATCATGGTTTATGTTTCATCAGTACTGCCTACTTGTACCAAACTACTAGCATTCTAAATGTTGGTCATTTTTGATTCATGAAAGAAAGTTTCCTCTTTTTAAAAAAAAGTGTTATTACTGTCATTTATTGAGGAAGCTTTCTTAACTTTATTGTTTTAAAAGTAGAGGTGTAAAAGAAAAAGAGAAAGCTTGAACTTCAGAGCATTTTCAATGGAATTTTATATTTTCTCCTTTTCTTCGGGTTTTGGTCTGCTCATACCCTTGCAACTAAACTGATCGTATATGATTATGTCACACCTGATTCCTTTTCACCATTACCCCCACTTCTGCATTCACCCTCCTCCAAATTTCACAACCCAACATCTTGGCAGGGGTAAGGTGGTGGTTGCAGGTCAGTGGTCTCTGAGGAAGTGTTGAGGGAAAGCAAATACAGGTTAAAGGTGTTAAAAAGAGGTTCTTGCATATCAGCATGTGGAATGGACTCCCTCCATCTTGTGTACAATGTTCTGCATAGACCCATGACATCTCTGGCCGGCGCTAGACTAATCCCCAGCAAACCTCCCACTGTTAGGAACTTCAGCTGACAGAGGCTTCCTCAACATTTTTTTATTCATTCATGGGACGAGGGCATCCTAGTTAAGCCAGCATTTGTTGCCCATCCCTAATTACCCAGGTGTCAGTTAAAAGTCAACCACATTGTTGTGGTTCTGGAGTCACGTGTAGGTAAGGATGGAAATTTCCCTCCCTAAAGGACATTAGTGAACTAGATGGAATTTTCTAACAATCAACAATGGATTTGCCATCATCATTAGACTCTTAATTCCAGGTTTTCATTGAATTGAAATTTCACTATCTGATGTGGTGTGATTCAAACTCCGGTCCCGGGAACATTAACCAGGTCTCTGGATTAACACACCAGTGATAGTACCACTAGGCCATTGCCTCCCCTGGCAGCTGCTGGAATGAGTTTGTGAAATGATCACCAGCATGTGCCCTGATTCTACACATGAACTCTCAGAAACCTGCTATAATGTAACTGCTATGACTGACATCCTTTGATTGTTATTGCACTTCACATGTGGAGTGACTGGTTAACACTGTTGGCTTTGCCCTTCTCAGCCTTTGGTCATGACCTGCAGTAGAGCACACCAGGAGTAGTAATTTTAAAAACTTTCTCTCATGATTTATATTTTTATTGTATCAAATATGAACTTCTTCACATCTTTGAGCCAGACAGATCTATCCCAACATACACTTTGAATTTTAAAAACTGACCTCTAAAACTAGTATTTTTTTTAAATGAAAGCACAACAGATTATAACTTCATGTAGGGCTATAGCATTAAATAATAGTGAGATGGAGTTTCCTGGAAGAACCAAAAAGAGGAGAAAATTAGGCAGCAAGACAATTTTTTACAATCTTCCCAAAACTGATTTTTATCCAAGTGCCTTTAAAATATTATCTAACGTTCAGAATAGACAAGAGGATGACAAGGGAAAATAATAAGACAATTATTAAATTCATTTTGTTTTGGGAAAAACACATCTTAAAATAAAATCAAATGAGAAATGTAAACATTTTAATTAGACATGAGTAAAGAAACATGAAAGAAACAACAAAGCCATATCTCATATTTTGAAACCTATTTAAAATGCTTGGTTTGATCATATAGAATTAATGTAACAGTACAAGAGAGAGTGCTGAGATTTGTGTGGCTTTATTTCAGTAATGCTGTTTCTTTAAGTGTCTATGGACTAAAAGCTTAAAAACAGTTACCATGTAGAAGTGAGACTTTCAACTTGTTTTTGTCTTTTTCTGCATAAAGAAAATTTTAGATTATTTTTAAACCAAAATAGTTTTTCCTTTGAGCGTACATGTATTTTTAAATGAGTACCAAACGGTTAGTTAATCAACACCAGAATATCAGCTAGCCTTATTAAATATTCATCTGTTCAAACACCATATTTTCATTAACATTTCGTATACACGATATCAAATTGAAGTGAGGCAGAATTTGATATCCAGTGCATTCATACATTATCAATTCACAATGGCAAACTCTTTGAAGCTGTCACAGTACTTGAGCGCATTTTAGACTATTTGTACCTGACTGATTCAAGTTCATTAGGGGGTCGTTTTTTTTCAATTAGCTAAGTAGCTGAGAATTTTTATTTTGATCAGATGTTTGGATAAATTGGTCCACTTTGTGCAACTTGATCAGCTAACTTCAGAACAAATCTAGATTTACAACAGGACTCTTGAGTACTCCGTACTGAGTTGCAGTGAGATGTGAGCAAGGAGAAACAGCATTTAGTGGTTTTATTACTACTAACACTTTTATAAAAAAAACTACAAATTGGATATTTATCATTATTTTAAAGAAAACATAAAATAAGTTATACCTCATGGAGAGTGCATGAAAGTGAACATACCCTTTTTCAAACTAAATGACTATTAACGTTTAGGCATCAGTTCTTTACTTTGTAACAATGAAAATTTATTAAGATAAGCTCTTGAACTATGTTGAGACTAATGGAGTACATGTGAAAATAAGACTTATCTTGCTTGAATAATTGAATTGCAAATTATTCTGCATTCTCGAATAGCAGTTTTATTGTCCCATAATGAGAGGCAACACCAGACTAAGGTCATGTGATCTGAAACAATTTTACAAATTTCTGAGATATGCACAAATAATCTGCTTAAATGTATAGTTGTGGCATGCATCATAATTAAGCAAGCAACTTGACCTGCTGGCTAGACATCACATTGCAGGTTGTGAGGTAAACTGCCACAGTTAATCAAACACAGCCCCAGAATTTGTTTGCTTAACAGTGTTACGGGGTAATCGAGAAAGTTCATAACCTTGCTAGCTTGGGATATTACAAAATGACCTATTCCTAGAAATATTAAAGCTTCCAACTGTTGGGCTTCAGTTAGTTCATCTGTAAAAGATCAAAAACACTTTTGTTAAAAAGCTATCAATCAGCAAATTACTGGTCAGTTTAAGAACCACAAGACAATATTAATGAATTTGAGATAAATGAATATTAAGATTCTTTCTGATGTCTTATGACAATGTTATTGTCTAACTGAGCTTTAGGTCTTCATGCATTCTCGCAGCATGAGCATGTACCACAGTAATAATCAGCATTTTCAAAAAATTATGCAGTGAAGTGGGTTACTAAATAATTATTCTAAATAGAGATTAACCTTTGCCAAATTTAAATAATACCAAAATCAGTATTTAAGTATAGATGTTTTAATATTAAAGCTTATTATCTCTGGAGCTGGAGGTTGACAGCAGTAATAGGGTTGCCCTTGTTTATAAGTCTGTTTGTAAACACAGTTTCCCAAAGTAATGGAAGATTTTCAACAACATTTGTTGAGCAGGGTATAGCCCAATAAGAACTGATTAGCTTCAGGTAAAGATATAGATTGTGATTCGGATCCTACTTTATTTCAAAGAATCCATTAACATTGGGAAATATGGTGAATTGATACTTTATTAACAATGTTGCAGCTTTTTAAACTTTAGAATGTTGTTGATTGCTGCAGAATGGTTTGAATGGTCTGTATTACTTTGGTGAAAATTGTCTCAGGTATCAAAATGTGCATAGTGTTTTCAGAATAGGTTGTAGATATGGTTGTGCAACTGCCGGATAGTTCACCACAAATCATCATTGAATGATGAATTCTGTGTAGTAATGCAGAATTAGAGTCCAATTTCCAACCAATCAGTACTCTTTCCTCATGCAATATAAATATTGGTTTTCCCCTTAAATTAGTATTTTTGCGAATTGTCCTGTTGAGAGCAAGATGGAAAACTTCAACAAAATATCTCATTGCTATATTTATGCAATGGTTTTAGTACATAATCATTTATCAAATTAAACCGTATATGGATGTTCTGCTAAATAGATTGTGACCATCACTACTTTAGCAGATTGCATGCATGTTTGTTCTGTGCTGATCCCTTAGATGTGTATGATATTGGTAGTTCTAACCCAACCTATCATAATACTTGATGACATATAAAATTATTTTCTCAATAAGTTGTGCATAAATTTGTGTCTGAAAAATCAGAGATCACAACAACTTGTATTTCTATATCGCTTTTCATAAAACATTCATAAAACATTCTGATGAATTTCTCAATGTGGAGCTGGAAGACCACAGCAGGCCAGGCAGCATCAGAGGAGCAGGAAAGCTGACGTTCTGAAGAAGGGTC
>JAHRHZ010000013.1:12182455-12208652 GCA_024137785.1 Ginglymostoma cirratum | reverse complement strand
TCCTGCTCCTATGATGCTGCTTGACCTGCTGTGTTCATCCAGCCCCATGCTTGTTATCTAGGGTTCACAGAAGGGATCGCTTGTGTTGCAGGTTTCCCTGTAGTGGCTGATGCCATTTTCAAAAAATTGTTCATTGGAAATGCTAGGCCAGCATTTATTGCTCGGGGGCATTTGAGAGTCAACCACATTACTGTGGTTCCAGAGTCACAGATAGGCAAGAGTAGGTAAGGACAACAGATTTCCTTCCCTAAAGGACATTAGTGAACCAGGTATATTTTTACAATAATTAACAGGGGTTACATGGCCACTGTTAGACCAGCCTTTAAATCCAAATATTTTGAAATTGAATTCAAATTATATCATGGTAGGATTCAAATCCGTGACCCCAGAACATTGGCTTGAAGTTCTGGATTGCTAGTCTAGTGGCATTATCATTACACCACCACCTCCCCTGCAGGCACATTACTTTGCAGGTGTTGTATGCCAACTGTGCCATGTGATAGACCTGAATGAGATTTTGTTCCTTGAGGTGATGTGTGGTGATTGCGCATCACACAGGTCAGTGCCCAGTATCCTGGCAGCAATCACAATGCCTTTATCCTGTGACAGTATGTTAAACCTGCTATATTTCAGCCACGACTGCAAGTCAAAGAATGGTTACTGGGCAACAAGGGCTATCTGCTGATTATGTGCAATATGATTCAAGTTCACAAACCTTACATGCATGAACAGGTATGCATTGAGGGCCATGCTGTAGCAGGTTATGTGATGGAGCAGTCTGTCAGCATGCTGAGACAGTGATTCAGCTGCCTGGACCAGTTTGGGGGATTCCTGTAACACTTGATTGACTGTATTTCAAGTTTTATGTTGTTTTTTAAAGAATGTTCATTGGATGTGATGCTGGTTTCTAACTGCCCATCAGAAGATGGTAATGCTGTACAACTCTGTGACCTGAAGTCTTGGTGGTGAAGCTGCATCCACAGTGGTATTCAACAGGGGGTTTCAGGATTTTGAAACAAAGATAATGAAGGAACAGTGATATAACTCAAATCAAGATTGTGTATGACTTGTACTGGAATGTGTAGGCAGTGGTGTATCCGTGTTTCCGTAGCCCTTACTCTCTAGTATTCTGCATGTTGTCACGGAGTGGGAGAGGAGGGTGCAATCTTTGCCCTCAGCTGTCAGTGAGAAACTGAAGAGCCACAGCATGAGCAGGAGGAAGTGAAAATAAGACTGTCTCGACAATCCCTTTCTACTGTTGTGGTGTGAGTCCTCATTCAAATGTAAAAGCAGTCATCGGAGACCCACTAGTCCTATTCGGTAGCAATTACTTCTCTCTGTCAATGATCACCATATTTTCCTCTTAACCAGAATGTTAAAAAAAGCCATAAGAAACAAACATTCTTTACCAAATTTACAAATGAAATAATGCATGATGCATTCACATGTAAACTACCCATGTGCATACCCTTATTATCCGTCTTCCGTGTTTCATTGTCACTCCTAGTTGTTCTAAGCTGTACAGCTCCATTGACTGCAGCATGCTTGGTGGCAGGTGGTTCAGTTTCAGTTTGGAAGACTCCAAACAGCAGCTGCAAGCCTAGAAGATACAACTTCAGCTTGCACCATGTCTGCGTGGGTGGGGAGTTTGGACTGTCTAAGTTGACTGACAGGCAACAGCATTGTCAGAGTGGCAGTGTTGACATGTAAATCTTGTCTTCCTTAGAGAAAGAAGCAGGTTATATCTCCATGTATCCACTTTCAGTTTTCCTAACAATTCATTAAGTAACTGATTCCAGGACTGCTATGAGTTCTTGAAAGCCCCTTTGAACATTGGTTGTGATGCCAGTAGTCTGAGTTTGGCAGCAAGCTGACCATGCATGATAGGCTGCCATTCAAGCTCAGACTAAGATTTGGGCTTTGCAACAGAAATGAAGACATGGACCATCAGACAATCAATGGTTGATTCCGAAAGTGCGTTAATTGTTTTGATCACCAATTCCATGTTTGAAAAAGGGTTTCAGGTTTTGTTAAAAGAACCGTGCCCACTTTCTGCTGGACATTCTGGCAGGCTTCCTAATGCATCAAGCATTTTGTTGTGTATGTCCATTAATCCACTCTGCTGCAGCTTGGCTGCTGAAGTCCTCCTCCTCTTCACCAGAACATGCATGTGACCTCCCCATCTGGTAAGCAAATGGCTGTGCTGCCGTTGCCGCAGTTGCAGTATTTCTCTACATGCAGATGCAGCCACCTTCAGTACTCTAAGATAAGCACAGTGCCATTGTCTTGTTTTATCATCCTCTCTTCTTGCTGTTCTTCCACTACCTGGTCAGGTTATACTACTAGCGTATCTGAAAGGAACTTGGCCTAACAACATACTTGTGCGAAACAGGTTAAGTGAAAGAAGCTAAGAAGTATATGCTTATGCCATCTGCAGCTTGCAAGTCAAAAGAGATTGGGGAATGAGGAGGAACTTGGATGTGAGAAAAAGGAATATGTCCAAGGAATCCATCTAGAATGATGTGCCCTGTGGCTGGCTGTAGCTTAGCAATGGCTGTACCAATAGTGGCCTTCACCTTCTCTTCCATCAAAGTTAGATTGTTGAGGTGTGCATCTCTTTTCAGGTTAGTTCCTTTTGCCTTCAGTTGTGTACACTTGTCCTGAAAAAAATAGTATGTATCAGTGATGGATGATATGTTTGAGTGATGATAGTGTCATAGTTGAGAGGCTGACAGTGTGTTGTGTGTTGTGAGATATGGGTATGAGCCTCACAAAAGTGTTATGGAATTAAATATATGCATGTTAAGTATATGTCCTGATTGATAGCAGTTTCCGTTAGGCTGAAGAGGGGATGTCATGATTGGGCGAAAGCTAGTGATCCAATTGGTAAATTGAAGATAAATTAGTTGCTTGTGCTATCACCAAACCTCTTGGAAGCTTCATGCAATTCATCCCCCCCCCCGCCCCCGTCCCCGTCCCATGGGTGTAAGCAATGCCATACTTTTTACCTGACAACCTTGCGTAAGTCCAGCTTATGCAGGACAGGGTGGTACACAACTGAGAGCAGCAGGAACTAATGGAAGGTAGATGCACACCTCCAAGCTCCAACTCTGATGGAGGATGTGTTGACGGCCAATTGGAACATCCATTGCTCAAGCTGTAGTCAGCCACAAGGCAGAAATTGTTCAAGATGAATTTCTTGGATTATTTCTCCTTCTGACATTCCAGTGCTACCTCCATCACCCAATCTCTCTTGACTTGCAAGTTACAGATGGCATAAGCATATCCTTCTTAGTTACAGTTTTTGTTGTCTGCTGCTTGATTTGTTTTGCCAAATAAGTTTAGCAATTTGTTTCCAATGGATATGGATGCAAAGCACAAAATATCCCACAGCAAAATTTTAATTTAGGAAACTCAAGGGTGATAATCATGCTAATCTTCTGATGTTGAACTCTGTGATTATCTGATGATACCTTTGTTTTGCAACTGATGCTGACACCAGATATTTAAATTTTGCGAAGCACTGATCCTAGCACAAAGTCTAACTGATCAATAACAATTGGTTATAGAATTGACCCTGTAATGTATCGATGATGTGTACTGCTGCTTCTTGAGACTCTAAGCCGGAAGCAAAATCCTGCTCTCAGTGCCAAAATATTGAACTTTATCTTTCCAAAGGTATTTTCAGTATCGAATTGAGATTGAATCAAAGTATGACTGGCTTTAACAGCAAGTTGTTTATGATATATTTTGGTGAATTATTATCTACAAATGTTTGGAAGTCCAACCTATTGGTCTTCACTAATAACGGACATTTAACCTAGTTTGTTGCATGGTTGGAAAGAATTTTATCATGATTCCCTTCAGAACAGCTGAGCTGTTAGCCACTAGGCCTTTCATCTATGAAACCGGTCTACAAACAGTTCACGCATTTAGACATATCTGTACTATTTGCTACTCATCTGCACTTATCATTTAATTTACTTTTGCAAAACCAATCAATATTCAAACAAAACAAAGGCTGTGAATCACAGTAATGTCAGACTTGCGATTTACGCCACCTGGTGCACATATAGCCAGCTGTGTCATTAATGTTTCTAGAGGAAATAAAATAAGGCCTATCACACTTTGTATTTGTTGTTAATTAATATTTAATTGGCTAAAGTTTAAAAATCTAAATGTTGAGCATTTTGAAAATCTAAACATGCTAGGAAAGAAATTACAAATGTGTAATTATCTGGCACATTTTTTTATCTGTCGCATTTTGCTTATGATGGATATTTGTGGTAACTCTGAGAAATTAATTAGTCTTGTTCTTTTCACTGGGTTCAAGCCTTTGTGAATGAACTAAGAATACAGTACGAAATTTACTAAATCAAATCATTTTCATCTAAGTTGCAATAAAATTATTATCTGTAAATAGAGAAATGTGAATTTTTTGTTGTATTAATGGATGCCGGGATTTTTTATTGTCCAAAGCACCATATTTTGTCTATGATTTTTATATTGATTAACATCTCTGATTTGTGTTACTGGCTGAAAAATGTGGTACTGGAAAAGTTCACTGACTAGGTGAACCTACCCTGAATTTAAGCAAATAATCTAGACTCACTCTGTAATGGAGGAGAGCTATATTTTTCAATAAATTGCCTTTCAGAGGAGACATTAAACAGAGGCCACGTGCACTTACTTAGGTAGATGTATGGTCCCAAAGAGAGGCGACCAGGTATATCTTTTGATGTCACTGTTTGTATTTCCCTTTCACGCAACTTTACATAAAGCGGAATAACTGATCATTATTAATGCTGTCGTAGGATTTTGGACTTTGTTACCTTGCCTTTTTATGCTTGGTTACATAACAACAGTGGCTACACTTCAAATTTATTTCCATGAATTTAAAATCCCATATGGTATTCTAAGAATGTGATTAAGATGCCCATATAAATTCACATAATTTTTTTCTTAAGTTAATATATATAGTCAATGATTACAGTAATCACGTGATCATATTTGAGTGTCAAATGTAAAACAAAATCTGTAAATAGACAACAAGTTAATCACCCATTGTGGTTATAATCTTGCCAATTACATAGGTGACTGAACACAAATATTGTCTTTCAGCGTGATGAAATTAATCATTTTTGAAACAGATTCATTGACACTTTAAGGCTGGCCAGTTGGATGCCTCTTGAACAGCACTGCATGGTGAGAGCAGTGTGTAGCACCTACATGACATACTGCAGTAACTCACCCAGGTTTATCTGACAGCACATTCCAAATGCATCAACTCTACCACCTAGAAGGACAAGAGCAGCCGATACATTGAAGCACCAGGACCTGCAAGTTTCCCTCTAAGTTGCAAAACATCCTGATGTGGAACTGTAGCATGTCCTTCTCTGTTACTCAGTCAATATCCTGGAACTCCTTACCTAATAGAATTATCAGTGTGCTTACCTCAAGGACTGCCATAGTTTAAAAAGGCAGCTCCTCACTACCTTCTGCAGGGCATTGGAGATGGGTAGTGAAAGCTTGCCTAGACAGTGATGCCCACATCCCATGAACAAGTATTTTTTTAAAAAACTCACTTCCTGGCCCTTCCCTATTTCCTTGCAGTAGTTGTTGCTTCAACTCCCTTTTGAAGGTATTAGTGAATCTGCTTCCAACACTCATGCAGTTAGTACATTTCACATGCCAACACAGCAGAGGTATTGTTTTCTTCTGCATGTTGTATTTGTTTCTTTTCACAATAACGTAAATCTGTATCCTGTAGTCATTAGCGCTTCTACCACTGGAGGTATCTTTTTTCCAAAGGACTTCATGATTTTGAACACCTCTATAAAATCTCTTCTTAATCTTCACTGGTGGAGGGGGAGCATTCCCAACTTTTCTACCAGCACCACATAAATGATGACCTTGTCACTGGTACCATTCATGTAAATCTCTCTGGGCCATCTCCAGCAACTCATCCTAAAGTGTGGTGGTGAGAGTTGAACAGTAGTCCCCCTGAAGCCTAACCAGTGTTTTATAAAGATTTTATAAAGATCATTATACGTTTGCGCTCTGTTTCTTTGTTAATAAAACCAAGGATCATATTTACCTTTTAACAGCCTTCTCAACTTATTCCTAAGCTCTCTTAAAATTGAGCCATTTGATTCATGCTGTCTCATTTAATTCTTCCTATTGGAATATGTCACATCATATTTCTGAATTAACTTTCAACCACCATGTGTCTGCCCATTTTAGTGGTCAGTCTATATCTGCCTAATTTATTTTAAAGTTTTTGAGTGTCATAGAGTCATAGAGATGTGCAGCATGGAAAGAGACCCTTTGATCCAACTCGTCCACGCTGACCACATATCCTAAATTAATCTAGCCCCATTTCCCAGTATTTGGCCCATATCCCTCTAAATCCTTGTTATTCATATACCCATCCTTTTAAATGTTGTAATTGTACCAGTCTCCATCACTACTTCTAGCAGTTCATTCCATACACACACTCTCTGTGTGAAAAAGTTGCACCTTAGGTCCCTTTTGAAACTTTCCCCTCTCGCCTTAAACCTATGCCCTATTCTGGGAAAAAGACCTTGACTATTTACCTTATCCATGCCCCTCATGATCCTTCTCATTGCTTACCCAATTTGCATATTTTATCATTAGCAAAGTTCAGAATTCTGGTAAATTTACCAATATTCTAGTGATTAGCACATATTAGAAATGGCTGCGGTCGTCATAGTCCACCTCTGATTTTTGAATGGAGCCGACATTACAAGGCTTACTGCTATTTCTCGGTTTCTGTCCTTTAGCTAATTTTGTAATCTTACTGTCTCTATCCTTTTCATCCCAGAGGATTCAATTTTACTAACAACCCAATTACGTGATACTTCTGTGATATGCCACTGGAATATCATTATAAAGAACGTTCTTTAAGTATATAACTAAACAAGATTGGAAAATTGTATTGCTGTATTTATCATCAGAATTAGTTTTTTTATAGAAACCAGATCAGTTGGTCGGTTAAAGGTCAAGAAAAAACTAAGCTGTTTCTTTCCTATAAATCAGAAAGTCATATTCAGTTGGGAATTTCTGATTTGTTCATAAATTCACGTAAGTTTGAGACCCAAACATTTACAAGTGTCACATGTTGAATCTGTTGATGCTTAACAAGAAAATGAAGATTTGTAAATATTAGACAAAACAAACATTAATTAATAGTATTTCACAAAACCACAATTTATAAATTTTGGATTCCAGATTTAAAGGTTGTGAAGCACTGTTCCTACATATAGATCGGATCTTAGGGAAAAATGGTGAAACAGGCATCGCTCGCCATAATTAAGAAGTGAATCTGACGCACATACCCAGTGTCCTGCCATTTGCAGTTCAACAAAGGATTTGGAAAGTCTTGCTGTGCCAGTACCCCTCAAGATTGAGCACTCCACATATAGAATCATAGAATCCCTACAGTGTGGAAGCAGGCCACTCAGCCCATTGAGCCCACACCAACACTTCGAAGGACATCCCTCCCAGACCCATCGCCCCCACCCTATCCCTGTGGCCCTGCAATTACCATGGATAACCCAACTAGCCTGCACGACTCTGGGCACTGTGCAATTTAGCATGGGCAATCCATCTAACCTACACATCTCTGGACATGATAGGTGTTAAATTGTGGTACTTACTAAGTAGGGCAGCACAGTGCATCAGTGGTTAACACTGCTGCCTCACAGCACCAGGAATCCGGGTTCAATTCCACCCTTGGGCTTCTGTCTGTGTGAAGTTTGCACATTCTCCCCATGTCTGCATGGGTTTCCTCCGGGTGCTCCGGTTTCCCCCCACAGTCCAAAGATGTGCAGGTTAGGCAGATTGACTGTGCTAAATTGCCCATAGTGTCCAGGGATGCATAGGTTAGGTGGATTGGCAATGGAAAATGCAGGGTTAGAGGGTAGGGGTTGGGTCTGCGTGTGATGCTCTTTGGAGTGTCGGGATGGACTTGATAGGCTGAATGGTCTGCTTCCAAACTGCAGGGATTCTCTGATACCGATTAAAGCCAGGAAAGGTAATGTATAGCTCATTCAAGTTAGTTTGTATGATTAACCATAAATACAGCCTACTAATCTCTCTGGCACTCAAAAACCGGCTTTTAGAAGAGTGGCATCTAAGCTGACTCTGACAGCTTTCTGCCACAGGGGTCTATGAGGACCATTATAAATTTGTTCCCCTAGCTGCAAGCTAGAACGCATATTCCAGCTGCTTTTCCCTTACAAATCCAAACTGAGAATCTCACTCAGTATTCCACAGACTGAATGATGAAGTTTTTTTTTCTACTTGCATTTTAGGCCCATCTATCGTCCCCTGTTGGCTCCCTCAGTTTGGTGAGATCCAGTCTACACCAAAATAAAGCTGTAACTGCTTCTCTTGGTTCCCGAATTGGCATTTGCTGTCTGAAATATTCCATTCAATGGATAAATTAGAAAGATACTAACCAAGATTCCACCTTGAGTCACTATCTCTATGGCAACAACACTTCGGGATTCTAAACAAATTATTTTATCTTCAGTGTTACTCCATAATTCTGTGATTCGTATGAATTGTTTATGTTGCTAGTGGAGTTCTATTTTTGTAAGATAAACACAGATTAATTAAGCCTAAGCTTGTTTGATGTGTTTTTAAATGTCTATCAATTTCCTAACCTGGTTTACCTAATTTGGAAAACTTTATTCCTTAAACTAAAAGTTATATTCTTAAATATGAATTAGATTTTCCCAACAGTGTCCTATTGAAAATCCATCATAATCTTCCACCCATTTTGCAATTCTTTCAGGTTGTATATTATCTGTGAATTTTAAAATTTTACCCTGAGTACTCAGCTCCAAATCATAGAATCATAGAATCCCTACAGTATGGGGTCAGGCCATTCGGCCCAACAAGTCCACACCACCCCTCTGAAGAGCATCCCACCCAGAACCATTCCCCTACCCTTGTATTTCCCCATGTCTAACCCACCTAACCTAAACATCCGCGAGTACTATGGGCAATGTAACATAGCCAATCCACCTAGCCTACACATCTTTGGACTATGGGAGGAAACCAGCCCACCCAGAGGAAACCCATCATTAATATATATCAAGAAAAGCAGTATGCCTAGTGTCAACACCCGGGGAACCCAAAGTACATTTCTTACAATCCAAAAAAAGACAACTGTCCAACACCATTCCTGTGTTTCCTGTCATTCAGTCAACTTCCTATCCATGCTGCCATTTTCATTCCACAACTTTCAACTTTGCTGGTAATTCTCGTACTTTAGCAAATGCCTTTTGTAAGTCCCTCTATAAGACATCAACCACCTTATCCTCATCAAATATTCTTGTTACCTCATTAAAAATATTAGATGGCATCTGAAAACATCTTGTGTTAAGTGTTTACTCAGATCTCACAAATGTTATTTTTTGCCATTCTCCCGTCTGGCAAATTCTTGGCTCGTGATGGACAATGGTCTTCTATGTTGTTTACTGATGAATGTGTGCATTTAAGTTGATGGAGGGGAAGATGGCTGGTTGGCAGATGTTTGCCAATGCCGTTGGATGGTATTTGGGTTATATGAAGAAGGGCGAAGAGTGGACATGGTATTTATTGGTGGCATGGGCTGCAGTGGTACAACTTAAGCAAACCTTATATTAATAAGGGATAACAAGGTGTAGAGCTGAATGAACACAGCAGAAATTTCTGAAGAAGGGTCCAGGCCCGAAACGTCAGCCTTCCTGCTCCTCTGATGCTGCTTGGCCTGCTGTGTTCATTCAGCTCTACACCTTGTTATCTCAGATTCTCTAGCATCTGCAGTTCCTACTATCTCTTATATTAATAAGGCATCCTTGGCAACATTGTGAACAGTTGAATACAAATATTCCTATCATCCACTTTCTCCACCTGCTAGATGTTGCCAAATATGCAAAGTACAGCAAACCGCAATTATTCTGGAGAACCTGAGTGACATGTATCAAAAAATGTTTCATGTCTCTGTCCAGGCATTGCAGAATCACAAAAAGGCTACAGCACAAAAGAAGGTCATTCGGCCCATTCTATCTGTGCTTGCTGTCTGATGAAGCTATTTACCTAGTGCCACTTCCCAACCTTACCTCTATATCCCCACACCTTCCTTTTCAGATAATCTAATTCCCTTCTAAATCACTCCGATGTCTTACCTGCACATCACTCTCAGGCAATGCATTCCAAAACACAACCACTTGCTACATGCAAATATTTTTCCTTATGTCTCTGTTGTTTCTTTTGGCCAATTATTTTAAGTCTCTGTCCTCTTGGTCTTGATGATTTCCCCAACAAGAACAGTTTCTCCCTATCTACTCTATGCAGATTCCTCATGATACATATACTTCTGTCAAATTTCCCCTAACCGTCTATTCTCTAAGGAAAACAGCCCCAACTTCTCCAATCCATTTACATAACTGAAGCTTCTCATCCCTGGAAGTGTTCTCCTCAATCTTTACCACACTCGCTATAATGACTTCACATCTTTCCTAAAAACTAGAGGCAGTACTCGAGTTGAGGCTGAACCGATATTTTATACAAATTTTACATAACCACCTTGCTTTTGTATTCTGTACCCGTACTAAATCTAAGATGCTGTATCTCTTAACCTGCTCCTTTATTTTGTATTGTTCTTTGATTTGTCTTCGTATTCCACTTACCTGACCATTTCACCAAATTGCCTGTATCCTTCTGAAGTTCTACACCGTCCATCTTATAGTTCCGAATGCTTCCAGTTTTCACGTAACCTGTACATTTTGAAATTGTGTTCTGTATACTAAGGTTTAAGTTAGTAATGTCTATCAGCAAGAGCAAGGGTCCTGACACTAACCTTCAGGGAATTCAACAACCAATCTTCCTTCAGTCCGATAAACATCCATAAATGATGGTGTTCTGTTTCCTGTCGTCCAGTTAGTTTTGTATCCATAATGTCAATGTTCCTTTTCAATTCATGAGTTAATCTTTGTGATAAAAGGAGTGTGAATTATATTCAATATCATTTTTAGACATTGGATTTTAATCTGGGAGCACATAGTTGTGAAGCAATTTAAAATTAACTTGGTCAGAACCATAATTGTAAACCAGTATGTGTCTGCAAGTACAGATCTTCAAGGTCTCCTGGAGTGTTAATGGGGGGTTTTTTAATATTATGGAGGTTTACAGCAGTAAAGCGGAAACGTTAAAAGACTTTGCTTGCTTTGCAGTTTTGAGTAAACAAGGCTTGACCTTAGCGTAGAAAAATCCAGAAATTGGAAATCCTTTAGGCAGTTCAAGGAGACCTGAATTAGATGCCAGTATAGTTTTCGCCTGGAAAATAGGAAATTGTTCAGAGCAACTAAGGAAATAAGTTACTTCAATAGAAGAGTTTACTTTGTGAAACTTCCGGACCAGTGATGGTTACAAAAATCTGCATTGGTTATTTGAGGTTGTGTGAGGAATCAAGAAAGAAGACTTCACAGCTCATAGGACTGGAATTGATAACAAACTAAGTCAAATCTACTGATTTGGTAGGGAATAAATTTCTCTGGAGATTTGGAGTAATAGTACGGCAATAGTGTTGGGGAATAGATAGGATTTTGTTTTGCCATTTTGTTTTGAAACATTTCAAACTGTTTTATGTGGAATGCTTGGTTTGTTTTATTTTTCTTTCTTTTGCATAATCTTCTGTTTTATTGTTTAAAAATAATATCTACAGCCTAGTGTGCTAATGTTTCAGTGAAAGACCACTGCGTTAAATAAAACACAAGAAAATCTATCACGCTAGATTTTACTGAGTTCTTACTTGTCCATGCTGCAACATTATGTGGGATTATAACACTTTGTTCCTAAGTCTGTTGTGCAAACTTTATCAAATGCCTTTTGAAAGTCCTTGTATACCACGTCAATGTATTTTACCTTGACAACCCTCTTTTTTCACCCAAAAAACTCCAGCACATTAGTTAAACATTATTTTCTCTCTGTACTACCTTCCCTTAATTAATCTTCATGTACCCATGTGATAATGAATTTTATCCTTTTTTTTAGTTTTTCCCATAAGCATTTGCGACCAAAAGTGCCTTTCCGTACACTGCTGGCCTGTTCCAACACTCATCTGGCATATCTATGAAGTTCATTGCTAGATTGTTGGGCTTCATTAAACAACTTTCTGTTAGGTGGCATGGACGAAGTTTGCAATGAGTATCTTTGTTGCCCAGTAGACTCGAGGCAGCCAGCCCTTGAGCTTGCTTCCAGGTGCAACGAGATTGGGGTCTTGAACTGCAGCCAAATGAGAGCATAATAGCAGTTGCGTGGGAACCTTGTGCACACCTGCATGAAATTCTTTTTGTGGTTGCATGTCAACAATGCATTGATTGAGTAGAAGTCCTTACAGTTGACAATAAGTGTTGGTTGCTCTGGGGGTTACCTGGATTACCATGTACATGTAGTTTGTGGTACCCCGTTTGTCTCAGCAAGAATTGCTGATTAGTTGAAGGTGCAATCTATTGGTTTCCTAATTTACATAAATTTCTGATTCCGTGCAGAGAAGGCATCCTATCTTGTCTCCTGATGAATATGTATTGCTGTGCAAAGTCTCTCAAAAACCTGTGCGCAGCTGTATTCATATAAATGTGAAGTGCACTGACAAAATCTGGGACATTGTGTTATAAAATAAATTAAATCTCTTCAGTGTACGACAATGCACTGAGTTGTAGTTGACGATGTTTAAAATGGGTCTATCTTAGGTTGGAAGGCTATGATCAGTGGGAAGCACTGATGAGACCACACCCAGAGTCTTGTGTGCACTCTGGTCCCTTGGCCAAAGGAAGGGATATACTTGCCGCAGTTGGACTGCGCTGGACGTTCACCAGACTGATTCTTGGGATAGTCACACTTTCCAATAGAGAGAGATTCAGGAGACTGGAATCTTTGAAATTTAGAAGAATGAGAGGCAATCGCATAGAAATTTATAAAATTCTGACAGGCAGGACAGACTAGATGGAGGGTTGATGCTTCCCCTGGCCTTGAGGTCTCAAACAAAGGCAAGCCATTTAGGATGTGATAAGAACGAACTTCTCATAGGGCGGTAAATCTTTGGAAATCTGCACTTGAAGAACTGTGGAAGCTCAGTCATCAAGCAAGTTCAAGAGAGAGTCTGATAGATTTCTAGTTACTAATGATATCAAGGGACACAAGGATAGTGCAGGAAAATGGCATTGAGGTAGATAATCAACCATGAAATTGAATGACGAGGCAGACTTGAAGGGCTGTGAATGGATTACTCCCATGTTGTTCAGAAATTCCTCTCTTAGTCTATTTGTATTTATATATTTGCAAAAGCATGAATAAGACTATTTAATTTTAGCACAAGCAGTAAGTGTATGACCATTTTGAGGCATTGTAGATGGAGAGGAAGGAAGCACGGGAACAAGTCAACTTATTGTGACATAGGGAATGAAGCAGTGTCTTCTGAATCTAAAAACACTGCATCAATTTCCACATGTACTTTGATACCAGTCTTACCTCACCACCACCCTGGAACTCTTCACTGCCTTTAAATGATCAAATTACTTATTCAACCTCAATACTAGATGAACAGAAATTTACTGCAGTTAAAAATTGTAAAATTGAAGCCCTTGTCTGCAGTTTCTGTTGCAAACCCCAATTCTTAGGCACTACATCCCTGTCTCTAACAACTGCCTGAAGCTGAACCACACTTCACAACTTCAGTGTCTTATTTGACTCCAACTTCCTACCATATACTGATACTATCACAAAGCCTGCCTATTTCCACCTGTGTAACACCCAACTCCAACCCTGTCCCAACTTATCTGCTGCTGAAGACTTCATCCCTGCTTTTGTTACCTCCAAACTTGAACATTTCAAAGCACTCCTGGCCAGCTTCCATAAACCTGCAGTCATCCAAAGCTATCTATACCCTAGCACAAGCTAATTTGCGTTCACCATCACTGTTTGCTCACCTAAACTGGGTTGTGGTTATGCAGTGCTTTGATTTTGATATGCTTATCCTTATTTCAAATCCCTACATTGCCTCACTGTTCTGCTTCTCTGTAATCTCTTTCAACCTCATAAACCTCTAAAGTAAATACAGTCATCATTTTCACCCTGTTGAGCATCCATAATTTTACTTGCCTCACCACTGAGGTCATGTCTTCAACTTCTTGGCCATAAATGCTGGATATTCCACGCTAAATTGCAATCTCACTTCTAACTTCTTAAGTTATTTCTTAAAACCTTTTTTATTGATCAGCTGCCAAATATCACCTTAGTTAACTGACTGTTGTATTTTGTTTTATAGTGACCCTGTAAAGCACTAGACATGTTTGTTGAATTTAAGGGCAGTTCATCATTTGATATTTTTCATTCATATTCTCTCACATTGTCTGGAAATGGTGGCCGGGAGTTGGAGGCAAGGAGATTATTTTTGGAGTTGGGTGTATGGAAGAGGCGTAGAGAGCAATCACAAAGGATGTGATATGAACACAATCTCATTTAAACGATATAATTACTCAGTCACCTCACAATTTGCCAACTTCTGATACACTGTTAAATCAGAACCAATGAGTCTGTGATGGATTGGATCAAGTTTTCCATTTTAAGAATTTAAATCTTTCCCATTATGGAGACTAAAGTCCAAACCCCACCTCCCCATTTACCCCATTGCTGATCCATATGCATGTCCATACTAAAAACAATTACATAGAAATATTGCATTCATGTAAAATTTTCATGTCTTCAAGGTGTCCAAAATCTTTATACAGTCAATGGAATGTTTTTGAAATGTAGACACTATAGCAATGTGGGCAAACATGACCATCAGTAAACATGGGGTAATGTTGAACAAACTGTGTTCTGATACGTGACTAAATAATTTGTTTTAGGCATGGTGTTGAAGGGATTCATTTTGGTCCAGCTAACATGTAAATTCCCCTGACCTTCATCACAGGGACTGGTTCTGGGGCTTCAATTGTTTATAATTTATATAAATAACATGGATGAATAAACAGAAGCTATGGTTGCTAAATTTGCTGATGATACAAAGCTAGGTAGCAAAATAAGTTGTAAAAATGGCATAAGGAAGCTCCAACAATATCTTGATAAGTCAAGCGAGTGGGCAAAGATCTGGCAAATGGAGTATTATGTGGGAAAATGTGAAATTGTTCATTTTGTTAGGAAGAATTTTTTAAAAAAACATGCTATCTAAATGGCAAGAGATTTTGGAACTGAGATGCAGAGGGAAATGGGTAGCTGACTGCATGAATTTCACATAAATATATTTGAATCAGACCTGAATTTTTAAAGTTAAACATGATTTGATTTTTGGCTTTTCTGCTCAACAATCTTTTCTTAAACACTTTTAAGTGATGCATGTAAATTTTATTGATCTAGTATAAAGAAAGTTGCAAAAGGTAACACAACACTATGGTACCGTTACCTGTACATCATCTTTCAATAATTTCTGCTCCATTGGAATAACTTCTGAAACGGTGGCTGACATTGTAATGAGGATTGAGAGAAGCTATATGATGGCCTTTTTATAGTGATGGCACAGTTTTTAATGGGAAAATATTATTATCCTTTTCAGAGAAAATTACCTTTATAAGCTAGTGTTGATCTTATTTTCTGACTGTACTATTTGCTTTGTTATTCCCTATGTATGTGTGCAGAAATATATCATGTTTACCCCTGCATATGGAATTCAAGAAACTGGTTCAATACATTTCTCCATCTAGTTGCACCATCATGTGGCTAAAAATGGAACTGCCTTTTAATTTAAGTGTGTCTGGTCTAATTTATTTTACCACTTGCCTTTAGCCACTGGCATACCAAATCTTATCAAGTTGATAATTAACTGGTGAAAATGTTACAGAGCCAGCAAATGCAAAGTTAAATGCAGGAATCTGGAAGTTGCAGTCTAGTTTGTTTCCTCCCTGCTCCTCCTCAAACTTTGGCGCACCAGCACCTATATAGTGAAATTGCTGGACTTAGCAAGTAGCTAACAACTCACCAATTAAGGAAAAAGTTAGTGCTGATGCATTTAGGTACAAGTGAAATTTGACTGGTGTAATAAGTTTTCCTTACTACCAAAGAAAGGCTCTGTTACTGCAAACTTAAGTGCAGCGTTTGATTCTTTCAGAATGAAATCATTGTTTCAGATTTTTTTCAAAAATTAAACTTCTCCATTTTACTTGTTTGTAACTCGGTCTTGTTCAATCATTCTCTTTCCTTTCTGCACATGATTTCATAATCAATTAAACATTCTAATTCACAATTCCTGGTTCAGACTCTGCAGGCTGATTTTTCAGTTTAAAAATAGATAGATTGTTGTTCAGTGAGATGTTAAAACTTCTTAAAAATTACAGAAAAAAAACTCCAGTATACTCACTTTCAGGTTTAACAGAGTTTGGACGATGGAGAGGAGCTAGTTCACTCACAGGAAGTAGATAAGTCAGTTAAATATTTTGATGCTATCCTTCCAGGTGTCTTCTGGAGATCTGGGTGTGTTGCACGTGTGCTAGCTCCCCCTTGCTTGGCAGGTTGCATCTTCAAAGGAGCTCAATAAGTTTGTCGAGAACTGTTTCCCTTATCTGGAGCCATGTTGTCTCTTGTCTTCATACAGGACTTTGAGGGTGCCATGTTTGAAAGAATTTATAGAAACCATAAATTGCTGCTCAAAAGTCTTCAAAGAATGTGGGAACCTGTAATTGTAAATTAACAGAAAATGCTATTTCTTATCTGCTGACTGCAAAATCCAGTACAGGCTGCAACATATTTTAATTGCTTGTACAAAGTGAAAACTTTATAATGTAACATTTCTGATCTCTATAATGACGGAAAAGAATCTGCCCTGAAACCTGCTGCCCCCAGATGAGGATTGGAAGTGCCTGCATAATGTAGCCACCTTAGTTCTCTAGGCTTTTGTTCCCAGAGGTCTCACGTTTTGTTAAAAATCAAGTCCTCTAGCCCACACTGACCCCATCAACACCTACCTCCTATCCCAACCACATTACCCGATGCTTTCCCATCTGACTCCTAATAGTCCACATGTCACCTATCCACCACTTTTTGTCCTTGAACATTCTGTGCCAACTCACCCAGTATTCACACAAACCAAATTGTGATGAAATAAGATTAAGGTTTAAATATCTACTACAGTTTTCACTATATTATAGAAATACTCGCATTCATAAAAATCCATTCAAAATTTAAAAGCCTTTCAAGTACTTAAATCCCTTCTGAAAACAAACTGCAAACTTATGAACCCCATTACAGTAATTGGTAGATTTTGTGAAACAACCAAGCTTTATTACGAAATGATGATAACCTAGCGGTAATGTCCACAAACAGCTATTATAATTGCCAAAGCAGAGTTTTCCTAACTTACTGAAACTGGCAGGTTCTTTACAAAAGTTAATAGGACTGGGCATTTAATAACTTCAAAGCTTACCAGCTTTATAGATCCCATCTTCCCTTCACAAACTTTTGCATCTCATTAAATTTGTGACTGTCACAAAGTAACATAAGACCTTGTGACAATAAAAATGGGGAACTGTAAACTCAGCAGTGCATTCAACTGATCTTGCTGATTTTGGTTTTCCCTTGGAAAAGTCATGTCCTTGTTGCAAAAATGAGATCTGTCAGAAATGGGGTTAGGACTCTGATATCTGGGTCTGAATCTGGTGGGAAAGGTAGTGTTCATTGTCATGGCTAATTTGTTCATTGGTGTGTAAATAAAAAGTTGTAGATTTCAGTAAAATTTGGTACATTTGGGGTATATTCTAAGAAAGAAATAATTCCTTCTTGGTGAAGGCGTAGATCTAGATCCTGAATTTTTGAAGCATCCATTAATACTAGGAATTAGGGAGAATTGAGTTTTTCATTTGAATGTTGGTCGTTTCATTTAAAATGTCATAGATTGTCTAATAGCCATCATGTGAGCAGAGTTTTCAGAGCAGATTATTGGATGTGGCTTGGTCTGATATCATCTCAATGAGATAAAAATGCCCAATAAAAAGTTTTTTTTTAATTTCAGCATTGTGGTTACAAGGCATCAACGAAGCAGAGAAAAAAAATCTGAGAAAGAACGATAAAATTGTAATAATATTGTTAACCCTGCTTAACAGTAATGTTACATTCCACTGAGTGCTCTATTCACTTGTTGCTGCAACTCTTGTTTATTAATGGCAAAATGGGAGCGGACTTGCTATGAGATTTGTCCCAGTGTACATTATTTTCATGTAATTAAGTGAATGATTTACATTGATGTACTGCTGTATTGTACTAAATAATTAGTGGCCACTATCCTTACAGTATATTACTTCTAAATGGTACGTCATGGAAGGACAAGGTGTGGAGGCATCTGAGACCTCTGGGAACCTACTCTTGCTAGCTGATGGTTTGCTATTGATTATCAACTTTGTGTTAAACATCTCTTGGGGTGTCTGTTTCAGCTGCAGATGAAAACAGTGGCTGAGAAGATGCAGCATCTGCTGGAATGTGTTTTCTTTGGCACCTCTTCTTGAGCAACTGAGCTTTCCATTTCATGTTGCTTCTTCCAAAGCCCCTCCTCAGATCATGGCAGGGGTGATTATTTCTAGACTGTCTGTCATTGTCTGCCATCTTTGTAACTCATTTGTAAGTGTCTTTACAGTAGAGCCGTGATGTTTAGCAAATCACAAACCAGTAGCCAGTTTTCTATACAAAAAGTCTTTAGATATCCTGCCAATATCTATCCTACAAGTGGGCTGAACCATTCGCTGAAAATGGTATCGCAGGTGATCTCTTATAATCCAACTGCTCACCTATCTCCATGTCCAACAGGACAATGCATTCTGCCTGTGCATTTGCTTACTATGTGAATAAATACAATGAACTTTCATGTTAAAATTCAAATTAGGAGTTGCTGGATAATAATATGATTTTCCAGTGTGGAATTTGAGATAGTTGCAAGGAATTCATTGACTCATTGCTCACCATATCCAATGTGAAGCCAGAATAAACACAAGTGCTAGTCTTATTGACCAATTAGTTATGTTCAAATCCCAAAACATTGCACTGAAGCTATAGAATGGACTGATCAAGCTGCAGCTGGATTACTGTGCATCATTTTGATCACCACAGCACAAACAGAAAATCAGAGCTGTAGTGAATAGGCAATGAAGTTTATTGTTAGAGAGGTGTGCAATGAGGAATGATTTTATAAACCCAAGGGCAGTCCTGCAAAAAGTTATAGATTAAAGGGAGTGATGGGCTTGTTTAGGAGAAATATCAGGAAAAATTTCTTTACATAGAGGTGATAGGTCAAAACAGGTGACTGAGAAGAACTGCATGTTATCATGAGACGAAAGGGTCAGAATTCAGGAAAATTAATAAAAAGAGTCAAAGATCTTCAGTATTTTCTGTCCTACCTTTTGGTACTACACATTTCCTGGAAAATTTTCTACCTCATTTTCTCAAACTTGTGCCATGTAACATTTGCCCAATTGATCTTCTAAAAATTGTAACAGCAGGCCTCAAATAGAAGATCGACAAAAAAAAAAGAGATGGACTTATAGGTAAAGTGGAAAAGGTTGCACAAAATGAGATTAGTGGTGAATTCTCACCTGTTCTCATGTACCCTGAGTTGAAGCTGGACCTTAAATTGAATAAGTTTCTTTGCCAAAGCCTTATTTTTGAAAGCTAGGATTAAGCACTTTATAGGTAAATCTGACATATGGCCTTGAAATTTAGATGATTAGAATACAAGAATGGCTGCCCTGTTACAAGTTGACATATGTAACTGTTTCCATCGTGTTTGAAGGCAAGTAAATACCTGCAATAAAACTGATAATGAAACTGAGATTTAGATGACTTCTGTTGAAAGGAGATACTCTAATTCTGTTGATGGCAGTGAATTGGCACATTTTATTGTTAGGTATACACCCACCATGCCAATCGTTAGATCCTGGCACCTGCTGCTCACTCTGTGAGGCTTAAATCCTTATCACTGCGTTATAACCAATTAATGAGCATCATTTGTAAAGAGATTGAGGCGATGAACCAGATCTATTTATGGTTTAAATAGCATCAAGATGATCAACGTGCAGAACCGGGTCAGCCTCCAGTAGCAGGCTCACTAATCCAACATCTAAGCAAATAAGATCCATAATACGTTAGGGTATAGTTAATGATTGGTCTGGCCATCTGCTTCAGTAATAAAAACTAAAAGTGTATGTGTGTGTGTAACTGATGGAAAGGATTCTTTCAACTGGCTGATTTGCAGAGTTACGTGACAGTATCTTAGCACATTGACTGATCAGGGCTTGATGAGCACATGGAACCTTACCCATGCAGTATGCTAATAAGTTGTGTTGTTTTAACTGGTTAAACATCAGCATGTCTGAAACTGTGTATATTGCTATGGAATCATTTCTATCCCAAACATTCTTGACTAAGATAAATAACAAGAGTAGCTGAAGGCGTAAGAGTATGCACTCCATGTCACAAAAGCAACTTCTACAAGTTTATATTTCTCTGCTTCTTTTAAAGACTGTTAAATGTGTGATGGGTCTCTGTACATCAAACATTGATGTCTGGAATATAGTGTATTTTCTAACCAAGTGTTACAACTTGGAATTTTCTACTTAGCTAATTATTTGGCAGCCTAGTGACCCACTGCATTATTCTTGCAGGAGCCTTCCAGTTGCTTATTCTGTTGCGTGTTACTTAGATGAATAATCTGCCTGGTAGAGTATAAAATAAATGTCACTTCTGTTTTAATGTATCAATTATAATTGAAGATAATTTTATCTTCAGAAGAATTGCTGAGGTAAGTTGAGTGACAGGTTGATTTAAAGAAATTATTTTCAAAAGGCAACTAGGAATTTTTAAGCCTTTATATTAACTAAATTATGTATTCTCAAATTTTCACTGTAGTGCACATTCCCCTGAATTTGGTTTGTTCTAAGGAAGTTTTCCATCATGTTGAAAAATATCCTTTATTTCAAAATAAATGTTGAAGGATTTTTTTCTTAACTTTTATTTCTTTCTTATGACCACAATATATTTTGTTGGATGTTAACAGATAATTTATTTTTAAAATATTACAATAGGTTAGTTTTATAAATTTACTTTGAATGTTTAGGATCTATCGAATTTAGCAGGAAGTCTGTAATAAGCAAATAAACTTTATCACCACTTTTTCAGCGATGTTGGATAATCCTGTTGTTTGGAAGTTTCATAAACTGAATAGTTCCTCTCTCTTCAATCCCTCAGTCAGTCACAACAAATATTTTCATTATTTTTATGATGCAGCTATATCTCAGTTCAATTAAAATATACTGTAGTACTGTTCAAAATTGAGGAGCCAGTTAAAAATTTTTCTTGAGTGAATGCATAAGGAATTTTATTTCTTATTAACCTGGAGAATAATGAATAAAACACAACATTAAACATACATACAAACATGGGAAAAAGATAAGAAGGACAGTGTTAAGTACAATAGGAAATTTAGGAATATGAAGTTTAAAAATTCTTAGAGTTCTTGAGTTGTTAATAGTTAAACCTGAGACCATAGCTGTTTAGTTGATGTCTCATATCTTCAGCGGAGGTGAAATTTGTAGAATCTTCAAGTTCTCATTGATTGGATGTTTCTTTAATTTGTTAGATCATCACAGCTGGCTTTCAAAATGGTGAGAAAGAGGTGGAGAGTAAGAGTCTTCCAACTCTTTACAAATCCATTCCGTTTCTTCTCTCTGCTGTAATATGGTTTATTGGTGTAAACTGGGGTCTGGCTGCAATGTATTTCCAAGCTAGATATTTGAAGGCAACCTTTTTATGTCCAATATTTGCAACTTCTCATAAAATAACTTAAAACAGGAACTGTGCATTTCTTGATGCTTCGCTGGTTTCCACATCTTTACAAATTATGGTAAATTCAGTGCAAACAGTTTTGGTTAGGTTTGTGAACTTGTGATCATACGATCACTGCAGCCATTTTAGGATAGTGTTTCTTCCTTTTTAAAAGACTATTAGTCCATGAAAAGATCTAAGGTATTTAAATCAGATGATGGAAGTTTAAAAAAAAAATCAGTAGTCCACATTTTAACCCCTACCATAATAGATCATACTTTCACATGATCTTTCTTTAATTCTGGCATTATTTATTTTCAACAACTTCTCTTTATCAAACCAAGAACATCATGGAAATATTTTTCATATGTTTACCACTGACCAGGATCTCTCGTTAATGTTGCATCTTTAAAGTAAAGTGGTTAGTTACAGTATAGTTCTTACATTTATAAATCTAACACTTTTTCATCTTTCTTGGTTTCTCTTTGATACATAAAGCAAGCATCTCTAATCAAAAGCTTTGGAGTCAGTATTGCTTTTGCATTTTCGTGCATCTTCTATGTGATATTTTCTGTCAGTACATCAAATCTAACTGCTGATAAATCTGAAAACTTAAAAAAAGTTTATATTATGTTCTGAAATGTGTTGGTACTGTTGATTTGGCAAAATAACATCAGTAAATCGATGTTTTTGGCAGACAACCTTTTAAGTACTTTGGCATTTTGATCTCTTTAATATAGAAGACAGGGTAATTGTCAAGATATTCAATAATGAAAAACACAACAATTTTGTAAGCTAGTGCTGGTGTCCTTTTGTATGCAAGAAGTGATTTGTTTATACATACTCAAATTTTCTACATTGTTAATAATAAATCAGATTTAAAAACACAGCTGCTTGTTTTAATGTATTTTAATATAAATTTTTCCACCCAAGACATATTGGGGAACTGAATATTTTGCTATGGAAATCTGTCTTGCCTGACTGATGTTTTGTACTGTAATAAATATATTATGTCAATAAAATGCTGTATTGTGCATATTATGCACATGTATTACAACTTTTTAAAATGCAACCTAAATGTTCTATTTTGTTCAATTCTTATAGGGTATATTGAACTAATCATAAGATGAAATTAACTCTACAGTAGCCTTTTAAGAAATAGTTTTGAAGAGACTGGGGACAACAACTGAATCACTCTTGTCCAACAAATCTTTAAATTGACCCCTTGACTTCAATATGTTGCTTTGAAAAAAATGTTACGTGCCCAAGTATGACAAACCTATTGAATTACCATTTTACCTCTGGCAATTTGTTATAAATAACTTTAAAATGGAAAAATGCTTACTTCATATAGCTTTATGACCTTTTCTTTTTGCTTGCTTTTTTTATCACGAGACAGTGTTAAAAGGCTAAGTCTTTACTTTTTTTATTGATCATAAATTACTTCTGGTAGTCATATAGAGATGACTACCATGTGATATTGAGAAATCAGTACTGGCTATGAATTTATTTTGAAAGTTGAATATTTTAATCCATGTGCAATGAAATGACAAACCAGTCGTTAATGGCAGAAGCTTCTATAAATTAACTGATCAAAATTGAGACCTATTTGACCACCCACAAAATATAATTAAATACATTTCCTTTTGATATTTTGTTTCAATGGAAGTTAGTCTTTGATATTTTTATCCTCAGACAAGACAATAGCAGTGATTAAAAAGTTAGAAAAATCAATTTGCATATCCCTAAGATGCACTATGTTTTGTAATCAAAGAATTACTTTATAAGTTCTGTTTTCTTATTATGCAGTCAAACACACATGCAAATATGAGTTAAGAGCAGGTGTAGACCATTTGGCCTCTTGAACGTACTCTGCCATTCAAAACAACATTGCTGATCTGTTGTGTTTCAAATTCAATCTATCCCCAACAATCCTTGCCTAAGAAGAGTATATCCAACTCTGTCTTAAACATATTTAATGATCCCACCTTTACCATCTTTTGATTCAGACTTCCAAAGTTGCACAGTCCTCTAAGACAAATAATCTCCCCCTTGGTCCTAAAAAGACGACCCTAATTTTAAAACTGTGCCCCCTAATTCTGGACTGACCTATAAGAGGAGACAGCCTTTCCACATCCGCTTTGTCAAGACCTTTTAGAATTTTAAACACTTCAATCAAGTCACCGTTCATTCTTCTAACTTTCATTAGAAACAAGCCCAGCCGACCTAACCTCCTCTCAAAAGAAACTTAATCTAGTAAACCTCCTCTGAAAAGCTTCCAATGTATTTGCATAAGATGACTAAAACTATGCACAGTATTTGAGATGTGATCTCACCTGTACAACTGAAGCACAACATCTTAATTTTTATTTTCAGTTCCTTTCCTAATAAAGAAAAGCATCCTATTAGTTGCCTTGATTGTGTTCTACCTGTATACTAGTATTTTGTGACTCATGCGCCAGAATATCTAAATCTGTTTCTGCCTCAGTTTTCCACAGTCGTTCTGCATTCAAGTAGTTTTTTTTATTCTACCTGTTAAAGTAAACATAAATGTTACATGCAGTTGGCTGGATTTTTTCCAACTCAGCCAGCCAGTTTGTGCGTAGCAAAATCCCACAATGAATGAATGAATGACCAGATAATGTTGGCTGAGAAAGGAATGCTGACCTGGACAGTAGAAGATCTCCTTTTTACTCTTTAAATAGTGCAGTGAAACAGACAAATAGAATTTTGGATTCATGTCTCATCAAAATGACAACATGTTTGTTAATATTGCACTCCTCCACCACCCTTAGTTACTGATAAAACTTAACATGAATTCGCATTTTTTTTTCACTTAATGAACCTGAAGTGGAAAATTTACAGCATAATGATCAACTGAACTTCATAATGGAATGTGTTTTTAACGTTCAGTATTGGATTTCAAAGATGTGTTGGATGTATTTCTTGCAAAGATTGAGAGATAAGAAAGATTTAACTCTTGAGTGAACTGGAGGACATTATGAAATGGTTGCTTCGAAATGTTTATAAACAAAGTTTTACTGAAATTCTGTCAACATTCTTTGCATTGTTTTAATCCTACACTTTGTGTTTCAATTCACTCTCCCAAGAACTGACAACAAAAATAAAGTATGTAGTGATCTATAAAGGCTTTTTGGAGAGATAGAGTCATAGTCAGAGAGTCAGACAGCGTGGTAACAGGCCCTTTAGCCCAAACTGGTCCATGCTGACTACGGTGCCCACTCACCTAGTTCCAATTGCCCACATTTTGTCCATATCCCTCTAAACCCTTCCCATCCATGTACTTATCCAAATGTTTTATAAGTATTGCTATTGTACCTGCCTCAACCATTTTCTCCAGCAGCCCATTCCATATATGCACCACTCTGTGTGTGAAGAAGTTTCCCTTCAGGTCCTTCTTAAATCTTGCCCCTCTCAACTTAAAGCTTATGTCCTCTAGTTTTCAATTCCCCACCTGTGAAAAAGATGACACACATTCATCCTATCTACACCCCTCATGATTTTATACACCTCAATAAAGTCACCCCTCATTCGCCTACCTTCCAAGGAATAAAGTCCTATCCTGTCCATTCTTTTCCAATAACTCAGTCCTACTAGTCCTGGCAACATCCTTGTAAATCATCTTTGCACACTTTCCAGTTTAACTAGGTCTTTCCTATAACAGGGTAACCAAAACTGTACACAATATTCCAAGAGCAGCCTCACCATAACTTATACAACTGTAACGTTACATCCCAACTCCTATACTCAGTGCCTCAACCGCTGAAGGCCAGCATGCTAAATGCCTTCTTCACCACCCTGCCCACTTGTGACGCCGCTTTCAACGAACTATGTACTTGTACTCCTAGGTTCCCGTGTTCCATAACACTCCTCAGGACGTTACCATTTACCGTACAAGTCCTACTTTGGTTTGACTTTCCAAAGTGCAACACCTCATACTCATCTGTACAGAATTGCATTTGTCAATACTCAGCCCACTTTCCCATCTGATCAAGATCCCTCTGTAAGTTTTGATATCCTTCTTCGCTATCAAGGATACCTCCTAATTTTGTATCATCCACAAGCTTACTAATCATGCCCTGTACATTCACATCCAGATCATTTTATGTAAATAACAAATAACAAAGGTCCCAGCACCCACCCCTGTGGCACACCACTAGCCACAGGCCTCCAGTCGGCGAAACAATCTTCAACCAAAGATAAAAGGTACTGCAGATGCTGGAGAATCTGAGATAACAAGCGTGGGGCTGGATGAACACAGCAGGTCAAGCAGCATCATAGGAGCAGGAAAACTTGACGTTTCGGG
>JAHRHZ010000013.1:12147149-12177455 GCA_024137785.1 Ginglymostoma cirratum | reverse complement strand
TCCTACTATCTCTAATTATTTTATCAGTACTTTGTTTATTAATTAAACGAATGAATAGGAAAAAGAATAATTTGAAATTGTAAGGAATCCAGAAGCAAGGTAGCTGACAGCCCTTTTATGTACTCACTTTACCCCGCTTTGGAGTCAACAGTATTAAGAGCTTGGTAAATATTCCTCCATTCATTCCTATGCAGATTGATGCTAAAGAGACATACTGGAGGGACTGACCTCCGTGAAGGTTGCTGAATCACCAATGCCAGATAAATTATATCCTAGGTTATTAAAAGATGTCAAGGAGGAAATGGTGGGTGCTCTGAGGATTATTTTCAGTCCTCGCTTGTAAAGACCGTTTCTTTTTATGTTTCTGTGTTTTGGATTGTGAAATGAAATGGGCAAAGACTGTTTTAAAAACCAAGGATTACTTCACGTTTTAGAAGCAAGTTATCGGAAACTCATTTTAAGTGCATTTTACACAGCTGCTTGTTAGTGGGGAGAGCCTGGTACAGACAAACTTGAACCAGAGGGCTGCGTAAAAATGAAGGTGTGGCCCATATCAAGTAGCTAATTGATTTGAGAAATGGTGACCAGTTATCGATGACAAAGGCCGCCTCTTGCCTACGAATCTGTTATTGGCTCCTGGATAGCTGAACAGCTTGGAGATATGAATGTTCAGATCAGGAGACGTCGACCATCTGAAAAGGAAGTAGCTGCTTTTCTTCTGTTGTAAAAAGCATTTCAACCTTGAAGATAGCTAATTTATTTCCACTAATCAATTTCTGTAAGCTGTGACTATTATTTCATAAATCAAAAAACTTTACATGTGACAACCAGTCACCCTCTACCTCCAGCAAAGAGTGAAAGAATGTGGAGAGGGAAGATGGAGAGGCAGCATTCTAGTCAGGATCATCTCCACAGACCCTGCAGACAGTGTACCACTGAATTGCTTTCCCAGTTTTTCCCTTGCCCATAACATGTATGTTTGTTTTTGTCTGTCTGTATGTCTGTGGAACAGGAGAAGTTTTATAAAATATAAGTTTTAACCAGTAGATTTATACGTAAACAGTTCATAATGTTTATCTGTAGTTAGAATGAATTTATATGTAATAAGTAGTAACTCTTGTTAAGTACAGAAGCTTGGTCCATACTTTCTGTCAACCTGTGTCTGAAAGACGGTGGTTTGGAAATTTTGCATACTTTTTAAATCTTTAGCTTTTGTGATGACTTGAGCAATAGCAAGTCTTGATTTCCAGCATGCTATCCCAGTGAGGTGTAACACACGAGAAATAATTGACGTATCAGAAGATTGAAGGTCTGTGAACACTAACATTTTTCCAAAGAGTGCATGGGATTGATTGAATATTATAGGCTGATCTGTCTGACTTCGGTAGACAAGTTGTGAGAATCAATACTGAAAGATGCGATTCACTATTATTTGAAATAGCATGGATTAGTCAGGGATAGTCAGCATACTTTTGTTAAGGGAGATTTGTGTCTTATCAATTTAATTAAGTGTTTTCAGGAAGTAGCAAGGAGGATTGATGAGGATAGTGCAATGGATACTGTCTGCTTAGATTTTAATAAAATATATAACGAGGTCCCAGATGCCAAACCTGGTCAGAAAAAAATTAAAGCACGTGGGATATAGGGGAATGTAGTGAGACGGATTTAAAATTATCTTAATGACAGGAAACAAAGAGTATTTGTTGGATGTTTTTATGAATGTAAAGGGGTTTCTGGTGGTGTTCCGCAGGGTTCAGTGTTGGGTCTCTTGCAGTTTGTGGTATATATTGATGATTTAGATTTAAATGTTGAAAGCAGAGTTGAAGTTTGTAGATGGTACAAAAATTGGTCAGGTGCCGAAGAGGATGCCTGTCGATTGAAAAATGATATTCATGGTTTAGTGAAAGGGTGGAATTGTGGAAATCCAGGATTATGCATTTGGAGGGGACAAACAAAGCAAGGAAGTACACGTTAATGGGAGGGTTGAAGGAAGTGAGACACCTTGATGTGCTTGTCCACAGGTCCCCTGAAATAGCAGGAGATGTATGTAAGGGGATAAAGAAGGCATATTAAATGTTTTCCTTCAATGAACCACATATTGAATACTGTTAGAACAATATGAAATGCTGGTTAAACCTTGGTTAGAAATTTGCATACCATCTGGATTGCATACCATTACAGGAAGGACAAAATTGCTGTAGAGACAGTACAGAGGAGATTTGTAAGAATGTTGTCAGGAAACGAAAATTTCAGCTATGAGGAAAAGTTGGATAGGCAAGAGTTGTTTTCCTTCAAACAAAGGAGGCTGATGGGTGACATAATTTAGGTGTACAAAATAATGAGGGGATAGGATAGAATTGATGGGGAAGACCTGCTTTGCCAAGTGGAGAGGTCAGTTACTAGGGGCCAGTGATTGGAGGTGATCAGTGGAAGGATCAAAGGGACATGAGGAGCATCTTTTTCATCCAGAGAGTGAGGAGTACCTGGAATTCACTGCATGATTTGGTGGTTGAAGCGTAAACACTCAACAAATTTTAGAAGGAACCTGAATCTTCACCTGGAAATCTGTAACCCGTAAGGCTATAGACCACCCGCTGGAAGGTAGAATTAGAATGGATGGCTAATTTATTCAGTAAGCAGCAACACGATGTGCTGAATTGGCCTCTTTCTATGCCACCATTTTTCAATGTTTCTAGGTATCCTGAGCAAAATTGACCTAATAAAGCATTTGAAAAGCTTACCATAGAAATATAGAAATAGGAGCAGGCCATTCAGCCAGTCGAGCTTGCCCAGCCATTCAATATAACCTGCTGGTTGAGCATTTCAATGTTTATCACTCAGCTCATTCCCATAAGCCGTTACTCCACCAATAATCAAAAATCTATAAATCTTTACCTTCAATATTCTCAAAGACTGAGCTTCCACAGCCCTGTTTGGTACAGAATTCCAAGGATTCACAACTATCTCAGTAAAAAAAATATTCACCTTACCTCAAACCTAAGTGCCATCCCTTGATTTTTAACTTGTACCCATTTCTAGACTCTCCAACCAGGAAACATCTTACCTGCATCTACCCTGTCTATCCCTTTAAGTATTTTATAAATTTTAATGAGATCTCCTCTCCTTCCTTAAAGCTCTAGAGAATCCAGACCAGTTTGCTTGATCTCTCTTCATAGTACAGTCTCAGGAATAAGTCTGGTGAACCTTTGCACTTCCTCTAAGGCAGTAATATCTTTCCTGAGATAAGGTCAGAAATCACAAAACACCAGGCTACAGTCCAACAGGTTTATTTCAAATCACAAGCTTTTGGAGCCTCAGTCCTTCTTGAGGTGTTGAAGGACTGAAGCTCTGAAAGTTTGTGTTTTGAAATAAACCTGTTGGACTGTAACTTGGTGTCGTGTGATTTCTGACCTTGTCCACCCCAGTCCAACACTGGCATCTTCACATTTTTCCTGGGATAAGGAGACCAAAACTGCACACAGTAGCCCAGATGTGTTCTCACCGAGCTCCTGTGTAATTTAAGCAGAATTTCATTACTCCTGGAAATACATCCTTTTGCAATAAAGGCTAAAAGTCCATGAGTTGCCTTAACAGTTTGCTGCACCTGCAAGTTAGCCTTCAATAACTTACAACAAGGATACCTAGGTCCTTTTGTACATCTACACTCTTCAACCTCTTTAAGTAAATACTCTCCACATCTATTTCTCCTACCAGAGTGGATAACCCCACATTTTTCCATGTTCTATTCCATCGACAATGTTCTTGTCTATTCACCTAAGTCTGTCCAAATCTTTCTGAAGCTACTTTATATCATCCTCAGGAGACATATTCCTGCTTAGCTTTGTATCTGCAAATTTAAAAATATTACATTTGGCCCCAGCTTCCAAATCACTGAAATGTATTATGAACAGCTGGGGCACAAGTACTGATTCTTGTGATACCCCACTCGTCACAGCCTTCATACATGACAATGACCCACTTATACCTGCTGTTTTCTGCCTGTTAGTCAATCATTAATCCAGACTATTAATCCATTACCTGCTGTCCCATATGCTTTAATCTTTATGAGCAGCTTCCTGTGGGGGCATTATCAAAGATCTTCTGAAAAATCTAACTATTCAATTTTTATTAACTCTCCTTATGTTCTTAATATGTTAGTAACAACTTTAAAAGACAGGTTTGTTAAATATGATTTCCCATTTGCAAATCATTATCAACAGGTATCTATTTATCCCAACCTCTATTATAGATGCCAGCATTTTCCCCGCTACTGATGTAAAGCTAACAAGTCTGTAGTTTCTGTTTTCTCTTACGTTCCCTTAAATCAGGGCTTCTAAGCCACAGGAATCATTCCAGAATCTGTAGAATTTTGGAAGATAATTATCAGTGTATTTACTCTCTTTATAGCCACCTCCTTCAATACTCTAAGATGAAGACCATCATATCCTGGGGCTTTATCAACCTCCAGCCCCATTTATTTCTTACAACCTTCTTACGCTAATTTCATTCATTTCTTCATTCCCCCTAGCCACTTGGGTCTCAATAAAGTGAAAATGTCACAAAGCACTAACATGGATCTTGTTCAAACCCATAGCTGGCAATTCTAATCAAGTGAAGCTAGTTTAAGTTTCTTACCATGTTTTTATTGTAACATTCTAAATATTAAAATTCCCATCTTTATCCTATAAATGAGACCAATAGTGGTGAATTAAAATAAACAGGTGAGCATATATTAAGATCTGAACAAAATAAGAAGAAAATTATATATGTTAAGTAATTAAAGTTATAAATGAAAACATTTTTAAAATATAAAAATGAAAATCAATAAGTTGTTCAGTTTTTTTCTGCTGTAAAAACTGCAGTTGAGAAAGCACTAATTTCCATCACTGCCTCCAAATAAAAATTCTGCTGTGAAGGCAGTTAGTTTGCTTCTGAATATTCATGCTGTTTGCAAGGTTCTTGAACCACTACTATCAATGTTATGCTTTTAGTGCAATAGAACAGTGGTCTTATGGTGGTTGCCAGCAATAACACTGTTTTAGTAAATTCCTGGTCTGTGATGACTTGGCTCACTCTACTTCCATAATATTACAGATATAGTTATGTTGTAATGCTTGCTTGCTTATATTCTGTACTTTTTTGTGGACGTCTTGAGCTCACACACTTTTTATACTAATCACGTTTTAAAGAGTCCTGCTTCATCGTTGGGATCAGTGTGTGATGACCACTAATGTGGAGAAAATGTAATTTTAAAATGCACTTATTTTAATGACAACTAAGATACAGTGTTGTAGTGATGAATCAAAATTTGGAGTAATCAATAGATTGTATGAAATTTTTTTGCACATATTCAACACTTTGAGTCTCAATGGAAACCGATAATGGTATACAATAGATTAACAAACATGTAGTTTTGATCTGTTGCTGAGTTAATTTTAGCCCAGTTGGTAAATATCATGATGATGCAATATTTTTGGGTGACCATTAATCAAAAAGGGAAGAAAACGTTCATAGTTCTCGGTTCCTGAATGATTTTTGCTTGAAAATGTTAAAATGCTTCCAAGTGAAGATGATATGTCCTTGACGAAGACAGTCTGTCTCCCATTTGCCCACTCCTCCACCTGACTTGGTACTTATTGCCTGCGTCAAGAATTCCAGTCCCTTGTATGACTTATAATGTTCGGTCTAGCAAAGGCAAATACATGCAGCAAAGACATTCTCTTGGAGTTTGCAATTTAATTGCTTTCAGTAGAATAGAATAGAATAGAATAGCCTTTATTATTACGTGTACTCAAATGCCATTGCTTTGGCACCATCTTAGGGACAGGGTACCTAGGTGCAGATACTTTGCTACAGAATTAAAAGAGTTAAAAAAAAAAGACTGCATATGAATACAAAGTTTTCAAAAGTACTGGCATTACTCAAAGTCCAGAATAAGAATAAAAAGTACTCATTATACTCCTTTTAACTGAGTCCATGCCTGCCAGGCTTTAGAACACGAGGCATCGCTGCCTCTGCATGCCAGGCTCTGGCCAGTGACATGCTTCCAGGACTCCTCTCCCAGTCCGGCCTGGGCTCAGACTGTCTCCCACTCTGGGCTCCAGCTCGTGACTCGCCTCCGGGACTCAGACTGCCTCCCGCTCCAGCCAGCAAGTTGCCTCTCGGACTGGACTCCTCAAAGCATTGATTAACACCCATCCAATGCTTTAAATAGCCAGTCGTCCTCCACCGATGATAGACAGTGACAGTAGTGTGTGCCATTCACAAGATATACTGCAGTAAATCACCAGTGCTCCACAACATCGAGAGTTTGCCTACATGACTTGCAACAGTTCAAGAAGGCAGGTCAAACCTCTTTCCCAAGGGTGATTGAGGATGGACAGTAAATGATGACCAAGCCTACATTCCCACAATTGAGTAACAAAAAAAGGCTAAACCAGAAATTAAAAGGAAACAGCGTGAATTTGGGAAAGAACTTTGCTATACAAAAACGATAGTAAAGCGAGTTCTTATTCAGGTAGTTTTCCTATAATGCGATAGTTGGGTTCTTGTGTGACCTCGCGCTATCGAAATTCGCATTATAGGGAAATCACTATAGAAAATCACTATACCTGTACAGCAGAAAGTTCATTTATCCAAACAGTATCCACTATTCATCACTCGTATTACAACCAATTTGCGTTAACGAAGCATACATTATAACGGAACTACCTGTACAAACTTTACTCTTTTCATTTTTATTAGGTATATCATGCAGATTCTTCTGAATGACAGTAGTTCTCAGTTTGTTATCAAAATTGTTTCAAAAATATACAATGTTGGAGTGAAATCTTTCCAACTCTTGAATGACATGGGCAATGGCATGAAAGTTAAGAGAATTGTGAGAGATCACCAGTAGGGATTGCCCCACCATCGAGAGCAGAAAGTCCAATTCCCAACGAACTGTAGAAGGGCATGATGAGATTCACTCTAGTGAGTGGTGAGAGGCCTGTTTGCATGTTAAAGCATTCGTTATAACCTCGTTATGATATGGTCTTGCCTCATTGAATATGCAGTTTCCCATTCTCCTGTCCACCAAATAGAAACTGGATCAAGACAGTTCTCGATATAAAAGTCAGAGCAGTTACCTGGCAACTCCAGCTTGCTGGTTGCTCCTCCAACTTTTCCATTAGTCACCCACATCTCGTCACACTGCATTGTGTGGTGATCCCATGAATCCCTATTCAACAGGACCTTCAGCCCCCTGTCAGTAAAGCAAGGTGCCAATTTACCTCTATCTGACATGTCTGGCACAATTGTTTGAAACTGTGCCAGACAACAGCAGACACCCAGCAGTTGAACGGATGCACAGCAGGCCTTTTAAGGTAATGGCTGTGCCAGAAGTAATGAGATATCCCAGGAGTGGCCCATCCTTCTGTCTATGGCAACTGGGAGAATATGATGAGCAGGGCACCCACACGGTATGGTGCACAGCTAATGTGATAGGTTTGGGAACATTGAGAAAGCCCAAAAGGGCTCAAGGAGAGAAACTTTCCAAGCAACTCAAATTGATTCATTGTCAATTTCTGGTAAATTCAGCTCATGGTTTTGTATGGCCCTGAAAATTGTAAGAACTCATTTCCTCATACATTTCTTTCAGGAATTAGGCAAAAGATTGGGGCATTCTAATACATTTTATTTGAAATGGTGACTATATAATGCTGTGGAATAATTGTTACTGGTTTAGGTTTATGCATCTTTGCTACTTTTTTTTTCACGACCACCTTAGCTTATAGCATTTCATTAAAATTCTGTAAACAACAGCCATTCTTACGTTGTGGAATGTGTTTGCAGGAACAGGGTTTAGCATTTTACTCTTTGCTAGAAATGTTTTATTTTGAATAGCTGTGCAAGCAATTCACTGAAAAATTGGAAATGTGTAACAGTAATCATGTAATAAAAACATAATCAAAATATTCTTTCAATTAAATGTGTATAAAGAACCAAGTGAGACCTGTTTTGTTTGTATTAATGGAGAATATAGCATCACTGAACTGTACTGTCACATTTTGTGTATATTTCTGTGCTGTTGTATTTGTTACCCTAAATCTGTTTACTTTTCTACCATCTGGTCCATGTTGCGGATGTTTCATAATTTGTTTTTGCAAAATCATCTAATTTATTATGTTAATAGGGAAAATGCTGCTAAAATGTTTTTAATGAAAATTTTATTTTGAAGGGTTACTGATTTTGGTATTTGTATTAAATTTCACACCAGTATCAATACATTGTGAAAATAGGGGACGGAGAATGCTTTCTGATGCGATAGTTAAAATGCTTGTAAAATTAATGCATACTGGCAGTAGCAATAAAAGTAAATATAATCTTATATGGTAAAGTTCTAATGACCAATATGTCAAGTACCATGGGGTTGATCTTCCCATACCTTCTAATGCCATGACTTTTTGGTAGAATAAAAGGGAAAATATACCCTCTAATGAGAGAAAAATGTATATATCAAGTCAAAAAGTTGTGTATGTAGAGTTCCAGAATGTAAATTGTTCTCACATCATTAAGTGACTGGAAAGTTATATCACTGCTGTTGGATAACTGCATTCTTTTTTAGCTTAGCATTTTTTAACAAAGGAATTGACCATCCAACAGTCTGTAACAATGTCTTCAGGGACCTTGCATACATTTCACAATCTGCCATGCCATAAGATAGCATATTGTGTACCTTATCTATATAGTGTACTGAATTTGAGGGAAAGATATTTCAGAAAATGTAATATTCAGTAGGAGTGCCAACTTTTGTAAATACACGAACTGTAGATGTTATGAAAATATTTTTATTTTCTGTTTGTTCATTTCTTAGCCTGGTTTTTTTTTTAAAAGTCATTGACCTTCATGTCACTCATGACAAACTTGTAACTTTACTCATGTGCTTGATCAGGTTACTGGTTGTGAAAAATTACATTGTAGCTTTGGGCTATCACCTATAAGAGTAATACTTGAGGGACCTAATTCATGTCGTGTCACCTTGGATTATCAGTTCTTTGGATCAGAAAATGCTGGTCAAGTTTCAAATTTCATCTCTTTAGGATACTATTAGTCATAATGGTTGAAAAGTAGAAAATCATCCGTATAATGCCAAAGACTAAAAAGATGCTGCATGTTATTTTATATTGTCTCTAATTGTATTAAAATATTCTTAAAATCATGTCATCAAATAATACTAACCAAAAAGAATATTGGAATGTTAAAGTCTGATTTTCCTTTGGCATTCTTGCTAGTGAAGGGTAAGATTCTAAAAGCTGGGTATTTGGTGCATTAATTTATACCCTGTTAATACCTGGGGTATCGTATTAACATGTCAGTTGTCATTTCCTGTTTTATGCCGCCAGTATGTAAACACTTTTAAACATTGAACTCTTTTTTTGAATTAATTGAAAATTCAATAAGAGCTTGTGGCAGGCCCCTTTCACACATAAGCAAACTACAAATTGCCAATGTAGTGAAGTATTAGAATACTTTTATAATTGCCAACTCCATTCAAGAGATTATTCAACAATGGACTGCATTCCATAGACAGGTTAATTTCAGAACACCATAAAAACATTAGCCTAATGCTACTGATCACAGGAGTCATTTATATTTTCAGTTGTTATCATACATAACAAACCGTCATGTTTTCACTGTCTAAAATGTGATACCCAGGTGCCAATGGGAAATAAAAAATAGTTCACGAATTTGAGATAACAAGGTGTAGAGCTGGATGAACACAGCAGGCCAAGCAGCATCAGAGGAGCAGGAAAGCTGACGTTTCGGGCCGAGACCCTTCTTCAGAAAATCTTCTTCCTACTCCCTCTGAAACAATTTTAACCCCGTTCACGAATTTGAGTTATTTTCTTCTTTTGTTTATACAAGAACTACAATAAGTTTACTTTAGTGCCAGTTTGTAATATACAGTACAATTCTTAACAGCAAGTTGCTAAACATCTGTCTTTTTTTAAAAGCCAAATGCTTCACCCAGTCACTTCTTGGTTTTTTTTTCAAGAAGAGGTGAGCTCCCAATTAATGGCATGATTTTCAACCTGTACTAGTTTGACATGCAGTAATCACTTCTGTCTAGTATTATTTTGTTTGTGTATTGATGCTGGAAGCAGCATTATGTCCTTGGATAGCTGAGATCGCCACATGAATCTAAAAAGCTTTGTGGCAGCAATTACCTAAGCCTTGTCAGACGTTGGCAAAAGAAACCTTTTGCCTGTAGCAAAGGTGACTGTATAATTTCATTCTACTTATTGGATTAAGAGAAAATGTTTTTGTGCTTTATAAACTGATATCACATCTTTTATAAAGAAGCTATAGTTTCATGGATATTGAGATGGCGTTAATTTTTATATTTTTAAAAATATACTTTTCCTAAATGCATAACTGTGTGTGTGCCTCTGTTTTTTATGATAACATCAAGGTTTTATACATTGAGAAATGCCAGATGGCTGACTTGTACATACCTGAATTGAAGCATGCTGTCTGGAGATCAGAATTGGGGTTTGCACTTCATACAGAACACTATGCAGAGGCTATTAAATATCTTTTGCTTTACGAAGGAAATATATTGGTTTGACCTGTCGCACACCTTTAATTTACAATGTAAGATCTTCCAAATAGCCCCAATAAGGTGCATTATCAAAAGCACTGGAGATGTCTCCAACTAATAACAAAATGCCACCTGCAAGTGGCTTATTTTTGAAAAACCCTCCTTATTTTAGTGTTTGCATTCTGTACAGGAGAAAGTCAAGATTTACAGAGATTGCAAATTAATTTACTGTTGTCCTTCACTTTTATTTATATCTCGCAATTGATTCTCTTATTTAAATTCCATTCTGTACATTTCAAGCTATTAAATATATGCTTCAAGTGTCATATACAGATGCTGAATATCTCTCAAAGTTTATAATATTTTTCTTCCACCTTCTGGAATTGAAATCTGTTGAAATTTGGGACTTCAGTGAAGTATTAATTTTTCTTAATATTTTGGGTTTAAAAGAATAGGTTTGGATGATATTTCTTGTTGTGCTAACTTGTTTGCTTTTTAAACATTTTCAATGTTTACAAATTGACACATACAGTACAACACTACAAAATTACCAAGTATCTGTCCAGAAGAATTTTAAACCAAATTTGTATAATTTGCACTATAAATTAAAATAAAACTGATTGATTGATTTTAATCTGTGAATGCTCATTTTATATATTTTGTAAAACAAAACTGAGAATTATTCAACTTTAACAAAATGGAACAAACAGTACTATAATCACAATACTATAATCATGAATAATATTCCCTGCCTAGGATATAGTTATTAAAATTCAAAATATGGATTTAATTGGCTTAATTTGAATTTTATTTTGCTCCAAGGGCTCATGCCTTGAATGGTAATGATAAAACATAAGATTGAATGGAGTAATTTGTAATGCTTCTTTCTGCCTGAATATCTTTCTTTAGGGCTGTGAGAACACACAATTAGCCTGCAGGAATAAGAATCTTTGGAAGTTTGCAATTACCTGTGCCCTTGGTTTTTCCACTAGTAGAATGTTTAAGTAAAATCACTGTTTTTTTTTCAGATTTCTGTGCTATTCATCAAAATTCTCCTTTAAAAAAAAAGTGCCTTAAAGGAAAGTTAAACATGTAATCAAGACAGCAAGGTTTGACTAGTTCTATGTACACAAATTCAAAAAAACAAAAGCTTGTAGGAAATATAAATATGCATCTCACTTTAATTTAGCAGGCAGAGTATAGCATCTTGTGAAAATTGAGTTTTTGAACTTCTAATCTGACAATACTTCAGAAAATATTTCAACTTTTGTAAGTTTTGTTTTATAAAAGTATTGTTAGATATTTAAGTATTTCATATGTCTCTTCCTGGATACACAGTAATCTGTAATAATCTGTTGATTAACTTGTAAACAGGTTTTTTTAAATGCGTGGATAACTAAATGACCAAACTGCTTGATTAAAATGGCATGTACGTTCTATGTAATACAGAAATGCAAGTTCTCCAATATTTTCTTTCTGTAAAATCTGAATGTAACTATATTTCACAATAGAGCCAATTTTAAGGTAAATATACCACACTAAATTAATTTTTGTAAATACATGAAATATCGTACTCTTGACTGCACAGGCTGAAAATTTTTCGGCTCTTATATATTATGTTTTTACCATTTTGTTGTAGTTAGTTTGTTAATTTTCTGACCTGTTCATTGAAAAGGTAATTTAAAAAACTTTAAATGTGAAATAAAGCTGAGTTTTCCACATCTGAGTTGAACCTGGGTAGTTTGAAAACCCAGTTCTATTCTTTACTACTGTTTCAACCATTTTGGCATTGAGGGGAGTTTAAATGGAAGCAATATGTAAAAGATGTGTTGGTCCTAATTGTTCATCAAATCATTTCCCCTTTCAATAGATTTTCATAACATTTTAAGTTAATGTACTCTTGTAGCTAAAGTTACACTTATATTTCCCCAAACCTTCTACTGGTTTGTCATCAGTCTGTTAAATAATTTAGAAGAAGAAGAACCCCTACAGTGTGGGAACAGGCCCTTTGGCCCAACAAGTCCACACCGACCCTTGCAGCATCCCACCCAGACCCATCCCCATATAACCCACACACCCCTGAACACTATGGGCAATTTAGCATGGCCAATCCACCTAGCCTGCACATCTTTGGATTGTGGGAGGAAACCGGAACACCCGGAGGAAACCCACGCAGACATGGGGAGAATGTGCAAACTCCGCACAGAGAGTCACCTGGGGCTGGAATCAAACCCGGGTCCCTGGCGCTGTGAGGCTGCAGGGCTGAGCCACTGTGCCGCCCTAATGTTAATGTTTCGGGTCTGGTCACCCTTCCTCAGTACTTCTACCCGCTCTGTCCAAGCTGAATTTCTGATGCAACAAAAGTGATTGACTTTTGAAATTCTATAGAGTGTGGAAACAGGACATTCATCCCAAGAAGTCCAAGCCAACTCACTCCTTATGCTGCATCAGACTCAGGTGGTATGTTTAGATTTCAATGGCTTATTTAAATGGTATACTGATAAATAAGTTGGCAATGTTATTGCTCTCAATATGTAGCTCTTAGATGGTCTTCATGAACATGAAGGACACTTTCACTGTCTCTGTGGAAAACTCATTTAGGCATGAACGCAAAAGTTTCACACAGCCGTTTGGCCAGTTTACACTGTGTGGAGTCAGTCATGGATACAATTTATATGATGTTATTTCAAAATGTAGATATAATTCAGCTTTAAAGCTAACATTAATTTCTTTGTCAGAATTGAATATAAATGTAAATTAATGTTCATGCTTCAAATTTTCAGAAAGAATGTTGTTTTTGCTGATTGATTGGAATACAGTTCACCTTTGCTTTTTAAGAAATAATGTTACAACTTTTAGCACCTGTGCTGCTGTTAAAAACAGTGCTGATTACTTTTTCTCTGATCAAAATGCTCGTGATAAAACATGTTTAAAAATAACATGCCTCAACAGTTCAGCTATTTTCTTGGGACTACTTTTTTCTATACTGGAAATGATTTTTTCAAATCACATGGTAGAAGTGATGGGTTTTCAACACCTTTTGCATTTATTTTTAAAGTTGAAATCTATTTTCCCTGCAAGTTTCAATAATTTTCCCAGTGTTGGGAGTTTTGGTATACATACATAATGAATTGTGAATATGCAAACCTCAGTGCATAATAGTATTTTGGTGCAGGATTGTAGTTTTGCGGATTTTGACGATAATAAGCAAAATCGTTTAAAACATCTAACATTGACTTTATTGAGTATAAAATGATATAGCTTCTAAAAACATAACAAACAAAATAATGGGAATGGTTCATTTCTGTGTTGGTGTTTTTTCGGTATGTTTTCGTCTAGCATCCAAATATCTAATAAACCTATTTTTAATTTCAGTACTTCCACAAGTAAAATAACAAAGCACTGTGATACTATTTCAAAAATTCCAATTATTTTCACACTTCAAATTATAATAGAATTTCAAAATAAACGTCTACCATGTTACATTATATTTTTCCATTAATTCAAACACATACTTGATTGTGGCATAATGCATGACAGTTTGCAAAATAATCCATGTGATAGCAGGTTGGATTATTCTAAATGTTCAGTGTCTCAATGTTTTACAGCTGTTATACCTTTTTGAGTCAATTTTTTGGTATTTGATATAATGTAAAACTATATTTAAGTTTGCTGTAATAGTACAATGCTATATTCTGTGAAACTATCATGTTTAATCTTCACAATTATACTGACGCTATGTTTGTTATTTTAGGAATATAATTCACATGGGTGGTGGATAGGACAAATGAAGGAAAATATTGGCTTGGTGCCCAAAGACTACCTAATGGAGATGTACGACATTTGAGAAGGTCTGGGTAAGTACATTTTAATTGAATCACTGTATAATAGACCATAAGTACCTTATTCCCATATCATTTATATATAAAGCATTTTTGTCAAGGTGCCATCCTGTAGTATTAAAATAGTTTTTGGGTGTTTGCCTATTTCAGAGACAGACCTCAGTGTCTTTCTGGGATAAGCTGTAAAAAATATCCCGTGGAATTATTGACCAAATGAGGGGGAAAATGCTTTTGGTCTATTTCTGAGTTTCATTGATTTTATGCACTTCTTGCTGTGAATAAATGTGAATATTTCATGTCACATATTCATGAAAAGTAACTTAATGAAGAAATACCCTATCTGTAATTCATAAATTATGACACTCAGTGCAAATTGACCATTTTACAATAAAGCTACTTCCTACAACATTTGAACTGAAACATCTTTTTTCTCCTTTGATATACAGTATATAGAGAGCAATGTATATTTCATAAGTATTCACACAAGTACTGATTGCTGGGTTTTTTCTAGAAAATTTAAGTTACTGATTAACTTACTAATTAGATCTCATGGCTTTTTTTCCATTAGTAAACTATTTAGTGGGAAACAAAATTAACATGAGTTGGATGTACCTATTACATTATAAAAGTCAAGCACAATAAGTGATATTGAGAAAAAATTTTATAAATTTTTAGAAGCAATCAAATATACAAAGAAATGAGTGGAGAAATGTTGCGGAGACTTACTCTGGCCTGGTGGAGCAAAATGCTCACTGATTCAACAGTGGTGAATTTAGAGCAACAAATTAAAATAACAATTGGATGCAAGTGTTATAGAAGTTGCAGGAGAAGTGATAGTTGATAAATAAGTTATTATAATTTTTTTGCTGAAGAGATTGAAATGAATCAAATAACTACCATGTTGATAATGGAGTTCACTAACATAATAAGGATATTGTAAGAAAACACTAGATGGCAGTAGTTTTCTACATACTTCATAATTATTTGTTCAATCCTTTCTTTTGTCTGCTCCCCTGCCCCCCCAACCACCACCTACTCCCTTCCCTTGCAGGCAGCCATCTACCTACAGTGATGTTCTATTATACATGAAAGGATTTTAAAACTGGATTGAAGGCCCTTCAAAGCTTGTCTGTCCTTAGCCAGGAGAGGGAGTTCTCACCCGCTACTATAGCACTAGCTGTTTCCCAATTTATTTTATCACAAAGATAACATCATCTTATTAACAATATAATCTATCCTCTTGCCACAGATGTGAAAATCAAGAAGCAGCTAAGTGCTTAATTAAATTATTTCCTCATTATTGTAATTATCTTTCATCATTTCATTGATGTATTATTTCTATTTTTTTGTGCTTGTGCATCAGTATGAACTCTAGCTGTTTGAGACTTCACACTGGCTTTGTGTAACATCTTTACTGAATATTTAGCCAGCATATTTTCATTGCTTCCAAGCCTTGCTATTACAAGTTAATTAATTGTAAACAAACTCAAAATGGAAAGTGAGGGTGATATTCCTTTGCTCCCTCACTTGTCCCGTGTGTGCCTTCAAGTAACTGTAAGCACTGTTTTCTGTCTTGTCTGTTTCACTTTATTGAATCTTGTTCTAATGTTCCAGTCTGCAAATTTTAAGGTTCAAATAAAGTTTAATTGTGTGCAAACTGTTGTTATGCTAATAATTTAAATGCCTGCTGTGTAACTAATGAAATTACTGTGTTATGATTAATTTGGAAACTGGTATGTTGATTGTAGTAATTGAACACAACAAGGTGAAGTAAATGATTATGATACCATATGCCTTGTTAATCTGAAATTTAAACAGGTTGAACTTTATCTTGCAGAGTTTATTTTTAAATTTTGTGGTTTTTCAAAGACAAATATTGTTTTGGTAAGTTACATTTTGTTCAAAAAATCAGCAGGATTTTACTGCCAGTGTAATTGGTCCGAAAATCTCTTTCAACTTTTACCATAAATGTTGAATGTACGATGAGCACAAACAATTTACACTGTTGTTCCTTAGCATTATGATTAACTCATATATAATAATTTTGAGATGCTTCTTTTGTTCATAAACGAAACTTGTTTTAACTCATCATGAGGCCTTGTTCTGTGAAATAGTTCTACTAGTATGACCATACCATCTTGTAAATGAAGAATTTTCTCAAAAATTATTACTGCATCAGCAAATGTGATTGGTGTATATAGCTGCTCATAATAGTTTATGTGCATCAAGAACATCTATTTCAACCAGGATGCAAATGTCATGAACGATGCATAAGTAAAGCTATACGGAATTCTGTATTCATTTTGCAGAAACATTGGGCTGAATTTAATGGCCACAGTGTTGGCCCTTTCCATGAGGAAAAAGCTGATGAAAAGCCTACTGCAACCATTTTTGGGAGCCCCAGTGTGATTAAATGTCACTGAGGCAGCAATTAAAACATTGCCATTGATGATCCCAGGCCTGTAGAGATGAAGACCCTGCCTTTCAGAACTGTCAACCGGTGACAGACTTAGCAGATCTTTAGTGCCAGCAGTGGTCAGGACTGCAGAAGGTCCCTCAGGGGCAGTCATGAAGGAGACCACAGAAGAGAAGCAAATAGGTCAACTAGCAGGGAGTGGTTAAGCTGTTTACAAGAGAGAATAGACGGGATGGTTAGTGTGGAAAATGAGGGTGGCTACTTCAGCAAGGAGTGGCTCTTATGGCAGGCACAAGGTGCCTAAACAATGGGGAACCACCTCAGCCTGTAGAGAAAGCTTGCCAGGTGAGCAGTAAATATCACTGACAGCCGGATAAGATGCTTGAGAGGCAACTGGCTTCCATTAGCCTCTTGGCAAGAAGGTTGTACTCAACTTCCCACTGCATTCTTGCCTAATCATATGCTCTCATCCATCATCCAACTTGCTCTAAGGGGTGAATTAAATTCTGACATTTTCTTCAATGCTTGCATTTCTGGTGTTACTGAGTAAATTAACCAACGGGGGAGGAGTGTCAGGCTTAACTCAAGTCCTGAATGTAATAGAATATTCTCCATTTGCCTGGATGAGTGCAGCTCCAACAACACACAAGCACCACACCCTCTGGGACACAGCAGCCCACTTTATTGGTACCCCATCTACTACCTCAAGTTTTCACTATTTTCGTTACCACTACTTCAGTGCTAAGGCCATGTGGATCATATAGAAGATGCCTGGCAGCAATTCACCAAGCTTCTTTCTACAACAAACTCCAAACTCCTGAACACTTCCACCCAGAAGAACTAAGACAGCAGATGCAAGTCAGCACTGCTTCTTGCAAGTTCCTGTCCAAAACCACATACTTTTCTGATTTGGAACTAGAAAACCTAGCACTCCTTTCCTTAACAGCACCATGTATGTGCCTGTACCACATTGACTGCAGTGGGTCAAGAAGGCAGCTCACCACTATCTTCTTGAGGTCAACTATGCATCAGCAATAAATGTAGGCCTTGCCTGGAATACTAAATTCCATTAATGAAGTTGGGGGCAGGGGGGGCATTTAATTATTTTCCCCTTATGAATATATCACCAAAAGGTAGGTAGAAATTTTTTTAAACAAATCATGCATCACTTTTTTTGTTTTTCAGCATGTTTATATAAAGCAGACCCAGAAGCAATTAAACCTGCCAGTGAACATAGTTTTTTATATAAGGTGCATTAAAGTCAAAGAATATATAACCAAGATAAAATGCTCCACAGAAATAAATGCAGGATTGTTTCCATGTTTATATTTTTTGGACTTTACCCCATCATTTATGAAATTTGCAATGAATATTTAAAAATCAGAGTATCATAATGATTAGTACAATTTGCTGTAATCACATTTACTAATTCAGGGTGGACTCTCAGATTTACAAAACTAACTTAAAATTATTTCAGTTATGATTCTGCCAGTTTCATTTCTTATGTAAAAACTTGTTTTCAATACCTGTATAATGGCTAAAAGAATTATTTTATAAATGTAGTGTTTTATGTTTTGAGTAATGGGCAAATGGGGATAATTGCCTCATAGTTGTATCAGAGAATTACTTGAACCTAGGAATCCTCAGCATTATTAATAAAAATAATTATGGTTATAACATAGAAAAATATAAAAGAAGTCTTTGCACAGATGTAGTCTAAATGTTTTGAAAGAAGAGCTTTTGTAAAAAAAAAGTTATGTCTAAAAATAGGCACAATCTACCTAGTAATGAAAGTGCTACCCTATTAAATCGTCACAATTTTATCATTGGTTTATCTGTAATCATTTTAATAAGACTTGCCTTTTCTTTATCAGAAGTGTTGCAAAAAATGCTGGAATGTCGTCTGGCGCTTACCTCGTGAAGACAGTATAACACTTTAATACACTGTATTAAAGAAATAATTTATGTAAATGTTTTTCTTTGGAGAATCAGACAATTCCATTATATTCGCTGCCAGTGGATATTGTTAAAAGCCGAATTGCATAACTTTTACCTTTTACACTAAATTTTGCTAACATAATTTCATGCAATATTGACATTTTCTTTAAATTATATGTTGCATACAGCAGGTGAAATGTGGTGATTTTCTTACAGTATCTTAACAAAGAAGAATCTATAATTATCAATTGCAGTATATTTATTGAACTATGGGCTTATCAAATTAAAACAGATTATCTTTATTTTAACAAAGAAACCAGAAGAATTATGGCATATAATGAGTATTTTTATTCAGTTTGTTTTACATTTTCAAATTTATTTTTGTAGATCTGTCAATAGAGCACTATATTAAGAGTCAATTGATGACAGAGTAAAAAGAAACTGCATTTGCTTGTATACGTGAATGTATCTTTCTTTAATGAATCTAGCAATCGAGTCTAAAGAGCAGTTACAATCCCGATAAATGTTCTAAGGATAATTTGAATGACAATGTTACAAATGCTGACATGTAGTTCTTTCTGTAACCATTAATACAAACCATGCTGCAACAGATCTTCAAATTCTACATTGTCTGTTAGAATTCTCCTAAACAAAGAGGGAGACGTTTGCAAGAGGTAAGTTGCTGAGTTAAATGTTCATTTGTAGTCGACAGAGCACAAAGTAATACGGTGGATCCCTGTGGTTGTGGCTTGTGGTGCTGATCATCTGCTGATTCTTCGGGGGCTTCTTTAACAGCAGTACATGAGGTGAGGAGGATAAGCTTGAAAAGGGAAGGGTGTATTTGCAACTGAAGAGCTATATTAACAGCAGATTTCAAGGAAATGCCAACCTTTGCTGCTGCAATGAAATTACCAGTGCAAAATAGTGTTGGGAGTGGGAACTAGGACTATGCCAGACAGATGGCACACCCTGCTGTGTCTTTGATTGAAAAAGAAGGGTAACATTTGCAGGGATGTCAGAAGAATGGTGATCAGCTAAACAAATTGGTCTCAGAAGTGCACCATCGCAGGAACTAACTGCTGCAGGGTACATCAAGAGCTGTATTTCAAAACAGACCATGTCTGCATTTTGTTGTAATTTTACGAATATTCCTCAGCATAAATATAGGATCGGTTTAGGGAAGAGTGAGTGCTTGAGATTTGTTAGGATGGTATGACATCCAGCATAATTTATTATTCTGACAATTTTTTTGTAATCATCTCTAAAGCAGAGGAATTATTCAGAAATGATCCAGAAATTTATTGCACTTGATGATTCAGGTCTCAGATGCTTGCATTAGATAGAATTCATATGCGTTTGCAGAAAAAAAAATGGAAACTGTATACCAAGTAATCACAGAGGTGCAATTGAATAAAGGAAGATATTAACATCAGAATTCTCATCGTACCCACATTCTGCTCACAGTATAAACATGGTGCAGTTAGAGTGGTTTTTGCTCGTCTCAGCTGGCAGGCTGATTCCGCTTCAGTAAAGACAAGGTACGGAAATGTCCTTTGGGTGACATTCAAAACTCGATATAAATCCTGTGCTTTATGAGACTGCAGTGCAATAAATTACTTAGCCTAATTGTAGATGTAATGAATTACCATAATTAGTCATGGGCTACATTAAATTAATCAGCATGGTACATTATTTTGCTAAATTACATCCTTGCCTTCAGAAGCCACCAGTGCAGCAATCAGTGTTTCTTCCAAGAGGGAATGATGCCATAATGAGAAGCCTTTCTGCTCCTAGAACTGTGACAGGATATGAATTTTGATCGGAGGCAGGAAGGCTTTTAGACACTGGAGCCTCAACTTCTGCCTGGAGTGTCTCTGGTAGTTAATGATACTTCAGTCGTCCTGCAGGGGAGCAGTGGGCTGTTTCTGAGAAGGATGGAGAAGATTCTCCTTACGTGGAAAGAATTCAAACTTAGCCGGGGCTTGAAGGCAATTGATGCTAATGTAACCGGGGAAGATATGAGGTTGGGTAATACAAACAGGAGTGTTCAGTCGAAATGAGAAATAGCTGTAGCTACTGAGCACATCTGTAAAAAAAAAAATGCATGGGGATGCAAAAAAGGCACTTTTCTAATGCGGTAATTTGTGTTTTTTTCTGGTGGGAACCCATTTAATTAGTGCTATGAGGTATTGGATTTCCGCTTATAGTGCACATTGTTTTCCAGCTGTACAGACGATTGCCAAGTTTATAATGGCTTGACCCTGCTCTGTAAAACAGCAGTAAATTGCAACACATACATTGAGTGGAGGCAAAGGGCTCATTCTGTTGGGTTCTTTGCTGTCACGTCTACCTGGACTGGGGATTAATGATTTGATATTAAACATCTGTCCCTTGTCTTTTGTGGAAGTAAACAGAATATCTTGGATAGTAGAGTCTTTTCCACCAATTCCATGAACTAGCACCTTGATGAATTACTTTTACGTGACAAACCCCGTAATACTAAAGGTCTTAAAGGCTAAATGTAACGTGAAGAGGTAAAGAGGATTTCTTCAATTCATTAGTATTTTTAAAAGACTGATTGGTACTCAAATAAATATTCTGTGTGTTTAGCTTTATAGTAGAAATAGTCAATTGCCTAAATTTTGTTTTGGAATAGTTATTTATGTTGAATACATTTATAAAATATGCAAATAAAATGAACTGAAAATGAACCAGTTTACTTGAAAATCGAATTATGGCAGACACCGTGAAACACGATAAGAAACTAGTCACAAAACAGGTTTATATACATCAAGTAAAAGGACACCTCTAATAACACGATATGGCGCTTATTCTATAATGGGTTAAAATGGTCAGACTAATAGCACTCAATTATGTATAAATGGTGCAGCAACTTCAGGTGAAGGCAGATGTATGGTTAAATATGAAATTGCAAAATGTGCTGTCTAGAATTCTGCCACTACCTCACTTATAGCTCTACCACACAATTCAAATATGTTGAGTGGCATGAATTTGCTCAACTTGCATGATAGTTAGAAGTTAAACTTGCCATAGAAAGTCATGTCTTATCCATTTCAGCCTTAAGTACCTGACTAACAACATGATATGTTGTTAATTACTACCATACAAACATTCTGGAGTTAAGAATCAGCCAGTATGAATAATATCAAGGTAGATATAACAAATTCTCCAGTGTCTAGGGAAATCGGGGTTATGGGGATGGGATAGGTTGATGGGTTCGGGTGGGATGATCCTCGGAGGGTTGGTGTGGACTTGATGGGCCAAATGGCCTGCTTCCGCACTTAGGGATTTTATGATATAAAGTGTATGCAATATATTATAGTCTCATTCCTTGTACCTTTAGTTGTTAAGTTTTAAACATATGAAATGTTAGTTAAAGCATTTTTTTTGCATTTTATTTCTGTTTTCAAACTAATCATTCTTGCTGTCTCTCTGTTTAGTATTGAATTCATCCACTCCAGTATACACTTTCTTCTCCGTTCTTAAAATTATCTCTCTCACTTAAGTCAACCTGTGGTGCAACTGTCATTGCAATTTAATAAGCATGGATATTTTTAACTAACAGTACATGCTATACAACAAATTATTGTCCCTAGCTTTAGGGACGCTCAGTATTTGCATGCCCCAACACCCATTCTCAAATAGCCTATTGTAATTTACTATAGTCAACAAGTTAGTGCATTAATGAACATGGCACGAAAAAAGATAATATAATTCCATTGAAATTACAGAATATTCACTGGAGTATGGAAGGTTAAGTGTACTTGTCTAAAAGAAGTGTGGCAATTATTAAAGAGTTTGACGGATAAACAAGTGAATGTTTCCATTGATCGGTGAATTGATAGGGAGTAGACAAATTTAGAATTAGCACCAAAAGTAGTGGATGGAATTTTTTTTGTCCAAAGAGGTATTGGTATTTCAAATGTTTCAGCACAGATGGCTATTGAGACTGAATCAATAAAATTTATTTGGAAAGAATTAGTCAACATGTTTATAAACATTTATTTTTATTAGAGCAGGGTAGTGGGATTGGAATTAGATATTTCTAACGTGAAACTAGAATCAGTGCAAATTTGAGAAGCTATGTCAAAATCTTGGTGATGCTATCATGCTATCCCTACTCTGAGCCAGAAGTTCTAATTTAAATCTACTTCGGTAGCCAAGAGAAGTGTATTTATAATATGGCCAACCAGTATTAAATTCTTCCAACATATAGCAATAGCAGACAGTAAGCATGTGAGGTGTTCCTGGTCACCCAGGTGGTGGAAAGAAGTGGAGCTTCCACCGTCACTGTCCATAGCTCCAAACTAAAATATGCATCCAAAAGCATGTGTTACTATGGCAACTGGGATTCATTAGAGGGCTAATTGGCTCAGTTTGGCTTGATGGCCAGAATGGATCAGCTTGGTGCCAACAGTGTGGGGTTCAGTCCTCAGTCTGGCTGGTATGAATTCAGGACCTGACTCTTTGCTCAAGCTATGGTGGAGATCACAGCATTTAGTGTCAGACCTGCCTTAGGTCAGTGAACTCTAAGAAGTCTGTGACTGTAAGCTTGGTTTTCCAGTTTACATTATTTTGATGCTAGCAATAATCAGATTATTTACATTTACACAATTCCAAAGGCCACTAATATTTAAAAGACCTGACCCACATGTATCTAGTTACACACTAACTGTATTTTAGAAAGAAAGATATACAGTTAGCCACTAAAATCACACCTTCAGCTAGATTTCCTTCTGGGCTTCAGAAGCCTAAATGAGGCTACACCGTCAGCACGACCTGCCCAGTTGGCCATCTGCAAGTGCACCATCTAATTCAGGTGGGACGACAGTTGCTAGATGCTGCTGGCTCAAGCTCTGCAGCCTTAGCCCCACTGGGAGGCAGATTAGGGACTAGAAGGCCCTCAGCAAAAATAGTGTTCAACGAAATAAACTATGGCCCAGCTACCAGGCCATCATAGCAGCATGAGTGTCTCTACACATGGTCATGGTTTTGGGCCTCGCAGCTTTGGAGACCCATGCTAAGCTGATTTCTAGCATGCAGTTCTGGTCCTCCAAACCTGACACCAGGAGGCTGTCAGTTTGTCCAGATATGGCTGCAAGCCACATCCAGGGGTCTAACTGGATGGTCTGTGAAGAACAGCCTCAGGCGGCATTGTACACACTAGGCAGATAGGCATGATCTCACCAACAGAAATAGGCAAAAGATGGTAACTTTTCAAGCTTTTCAATGTATCACTATTTATTTTAATACTAAATATTGCTATACAGGATAGTCATAGATATTTCAGACTTTGACTTGCAGCTGCATTCTATGAGGAATACTCTTATCTACTTTGAGTTCATGTCCATGTTGTATTCTGGTCTGGTACAGGCTCAGTTATTCTTTCTAGTATGTTCTAATTCTGTTCACTCTATTCAGTGATGTGCAGCTCCATAACATCATCAGCAAGTTGCTCCAGGGTTCCAAACAGCACTCCTTCCCTGGCTTTTTTCTCCTTGTCATAAATATTGATTATCAGTTATATGCACTCAGGTACTTAAATGTTGTAAAACAAAGTAATGTACTGTAAATTTTGCCCTTTTCTCTCCCACCTCTCCCTGAGTCATAATTCATCTGTGTTGCTAGGTGGCTAAGGAAAGTCAGTGATGGTACAGAAACACCTGCGGTAAAGTTGATAATCCTGCTGTTTGCTGCTGGCTTGCATCGAACTTGCCGTGATTATAACTTCAGGAGTAAATGAGCGTTACAAGATTATTGTATGACTTCTACTCCATTATTAGCGTTGGATACCATTAGTTCCTGGCAGTTCCCCTTGAAAGAAACAAAGTAGTTCGCCCATGCATTGTTCTTTGTGTGAAGCTTGTTCCCTTTAAGTATTGACTTGTTCCTATAGGTTCTATTCCAAGTCAGATATGTACCAATAACAATTCTGTCACAAGTGAGCTCTTGTTGTAAGATTTCATAATGGATACAGATCAATAATGGAACTATCTACAGATTCTCCTGGAAGTAGTAACTGCTATAGAACATGGTCTTGCCAGTGACTGTCTTGTTTGTTGTAAAACTGTTAGGAGGTTTCCGAATGTTATCTGCTGATTATTGATCCAATTTCAATGTAACATATGCTTTGATGATGTTCCCATGCTGTAGAAAAGTGTGCTAATTTGTTCTGCATTTGATTTAGTGTCCAGTGCTTAAGCTGTTCAAAATGTTAGGGAATGCACTTTGCATAACTTCCAATTTGCTGGTGAGAAGATTGATTGATATAGGTCAATCTTGTTATATTATTTGATTGTAGATAGGCACTTGAAATTTATGCTTCTCAATTTTATTTTCACAGTAATTGTTGGGATTTTGACATCCGTGTATGAAAATCATGTTATTGCTTTATATTATTCTTTGATTAAAGTTGTTATAGATTCTTTGTTGTAAAGATTGTTGTTGTACTGAAATCGATTGAGGTTTCTGCTGTTTTAAACACAGCAGAATGTAAATGAATGTAAATTTCAGATTCCCCTTACCAATAAGGCATCTTCATACAGATGAATTGAAGATATTCCTTTTCCAAGATGGCTGAAGGGTTTCCCCAAAGATTTGTGGGTAGAAACTTCAATAATTTTTTTTCCCAGAATCTAAAATGCCTGCCTTTATAACACTATCATTGGAATTATTTTCTGCACCTGAGTTGTTTTCATACTAAATACAACACGTTGTGATTATACTTCCACTTTATTTTGTCCAGTTTTTGGTATTTTCATGAATAAAGTGTATAAAACTTATTTATTGAATCAAACATTGATTTTGTTCCAATCCTCAAAACAATAAATATTTCACTAACTTTCCTGTCAGTGTTCTGATAGTAAAATTTGCAAAAACACTTTTTATTCACTTTTTTCTTCCATTTTCCAATTGAGATTGTTTAATCTCTTACCTGAAGAATAATTTGCCATTGTTAATTACCCTGTTGACTGAATAGTTCAGTGATTTTATTATCTCACTATTAGAAATATTAACTGTGTTCCTTGATCTAGCTTTTTTAGTGACAATTGAACTTTCATTTCCTTTCTCACTGTCTCCTTTGGTGTTCAGTAATGGACCTCTTCTTGGGACTTGATTTGAAATTCTCCCCTGAGCCGCCTTGCCACTGACTGCAGTTTAAAGGTTTGTTTCCCCTATTACTGGCTGTGAAAGGCTTTTTTTATTAAGATTTCATGACTAATCATTTTCTGGAGGAATGTCTGTTCGGAGATGTTTCCATCATGGTTGCGTGGTTCTGTCTTTTGTTTCCGGCTGGTCACCTTAAAGCTGTAGTCATGATCTCCAGATGATCTCAGGTTTTTTTTTTAATCTTCGCTGCTGCTACAATTTTCCAGGTAGTGTACGCTGTATTGCCACCATCTTTTGCCCCATGTAGTTTGATGCTACACAATGCATTTGGATTCTTTACAACTAATCAAGAAGAAGGCAAGATCAAGGATTGTCTTCAGGCTAATAATTTCAAAGTAACACTATTTACTACACATCAATCCTAAATATTGCAATATATGGTCATCACAGATATATCAGGCTTTGTGACATAGTTTCTAGAGTGTCCCAATGCCCTTAACAGCAACATGACAGCAAATCAGCATGCCTTCCCTGGAGCCACCTTACTTCCATGTCACAATTAAGCCTTTTGATTATGGACAGTTATATATCTAATTTGACAATATATCAAAACTGAAATGAGGGTGAAAACATGACAGTGAATATGTATTGTAAAAATTGCTTAATTTATTATCATATTCAGGAGGAATGTTGCAAACGATTCTTTCTGGAATTGAAAATAAATCCACATCATTTTAAGATGGGCTACACATGGGTTTGATTTTCAAACCAAGGCTCTGAATCAAATGGCCAGATCATCTCTAGGTCCTGAATACCTTTGCCACACATCTTCATCGCTGAAGAAATGCTGTCCTAAAATGCAAGTCCCTTACTTGGGCTGGAGGTAAACCCAAAGCTAATAACTGGTGCCAGATTCTGTCAGGAGGCATGAAATAACTCTGGAATGCAAAGCTCAAAGGCAAATAGCTGCCATTTCTGGACTTGCTGCTTTGCAGAATAAGGCAGGCAGGAGATCAGTGTGTCAACTGTCTCATGGTACGTGGCCAAACATTTGGGGAGAATATACTGGATCCGTTTTATGTTAATAACCCTGTCTTTCTAACAATCTTACTTCAGCAAGAACATAATCGAGTGGTGACTTACATTGCCCCAAGCTGTTTATTTTCCCCAATTGGAAATCATGTTCTGGTACTCCCCAATTTATTAACACGCTCCTGAAATAGCTTACCCCCAGGTTATGGGTTATCAGCCTTCCCATCTCCACCCTTCTGCCCTTGCTTTGAAAATAGTGTTGTTTCTTGAAGTGATGAAAGTCGAATGCACTATACCGAAACATATTTTCAAAATACACCTTTACCAGACTACTACTCCCCTATGGGAGACTGAAATCAACCCCTGAACTGTGAATGCATTGAATGTAATATGGTCAAATGTTTCTTATTCCACTTGGTCTTAATTAATAAGAAACTGTCTGATTGGGTATTATTACGCAAGGATGCATACTTAGCCCCCTAATGTACTCTCCCTACACTCACGACTGTGTGGCCAAATTTTGTGCGAATGCCATCTACAAGTTTGCTGTTGACACTGCTGTTGTAGGCTGAATGGCAAACAATGACGAATCAGAGTACAGAAAGGAGATAGAATGCTTGGTGTTGGGGAGCAAAGATAACAACCTCTCCCTCAATATCAGAAAAACTAAAGAACTGATCATTGACTTCAGAAAGAGTGGAGTGGGTCAAAAGCATCAAGTTTCCTTGGAGTGACAATAACCAACAATCTTGTCTAGACCTCCCACATGGATGCAATGGTTAAAAAGGCACAACAATGCCTTTTCTTCCCTCAGGAGGCTTAGAAATTTGGCATGCCCATAAGGGCCCTCGCCAACTTTCATGGATGTGCCATAGAAAGCATTCTGCCTGGGTGCATAACGGCTTGGAACAGCAACTGCTCTGCCCAGGTCCATAAGAAACTGCAGAAAGTGGTATACACAGCCCAGGCCATCATGGAAGTCAATCTTCCTTCCATGGACTCCATCTCCATCCACAGATGTTTAGTTAGGTGGGTTAGACATGGGAAATGCAGGGGCATGGGAATGGGTCTGGGTTGGATGCTCTTTGGAGGGGCGGTGAGGACTTGTTGGACCGAATGTCGTGTTTCCACATTGTAGGGATTCTGTGAGTCTATCTACACTTCTTGTTGCTGCGGAAAGGCTGCTAACATCATCAAAAACCCCTCCTACCCGGTAATACTCTCTTCCAATCTCTTCATTCAGGCAGAAGATACAAAAGCTTAAACACACGTACTAAGCTGGTTTAAGAGCAGCTTCTTCCTTGTTGTTGTTAGACTGCTGAATGGACCTCACTAATCTCAAATCTAATGTTGATCTTGCTTTTGTGATCCTCCTGTGCAGCTGTAACCTTGTGTGCCTCGCTCTGTCTAAACACCCTTGTATGTTATGATCTCTCTGTATTGCACAGCAAACAAAACATTTCACTGTACTTAGGTACATGTGACAGCAGTAAATCAAATCAAATTTTCTATTATTCAAATTCTTGGTGTGTAAAAGCATTTGTATTAGGGAATTTCATCAAAACTGTACTTTCAGAAAGTTTGCTGAAAGTACTATTTAGGTGGGATGATACATATACAGCCTTCCCATCACATCAACAGTACAATAGCAGTTTCAAACAGAACTCGTTTCTTTTCCCTACATTTCCCATTATACTGTTTTTAGTCACGATTTTAGATTTACATACCAATAAATTAAATCCATCAACTCATTCGTGTAGTAGGTTAGCATTTCAACAGCTCATCGAAATGCTTCTCAAATATCTTGAGGGTTCCTGCCTCTGCCACCCTCTTAGGCAATGAGTTCCAGATAGCCACCAACCTCTGGATGACGAAGTTTTTCCTCATATCCCCTCTGAACCTCCTCCTTAGAACAATGCTACCTGATTATTCACCTCTCTACTAAGGGGAAAAGTTTCTCCCCTCTACCCTGTTTATGCCCTTCTTGTACATCTCAGTCAGATCTCCCCCACACCACTCAGTCTTCTCTGCTCCAAAGAAAACAACCCCAGCCTATCTAGTCTCTCTTCAAAGCTGAATCACTCCAGCCCAGGCAACATCCTGATAATCCTCTTCTGCAGCAGATCTGCAAAGACTTGCAAAGCTCAGTATGTCATAGGAAGCACCAGTAACTATCTGGAACTGCGGGTGCTCTTGTTCTGCTGGTTTTGTTGCAATGATCACAAAATATTTTTTGCTTTATTCTTGAGATTCCAACCTGCTCTAACATGTAGACAATTGTCCAAATCTTGGTTTGACCTCTTTCTAGTACCTATGCTAGATTTGGCAGAATTGTCATCCAACATCTCTGCAGCAATCATCTGTATAGGCTTGTTTGTCATCTTCCTAGCTAAACATACAAGCATGTAAATTAAGAGCAGAAGCTGACCATCTGGCCCATCAAGTCTGCTCTGCCATTCAACATGATCATGGCTGATCAGTTTGTATTGTGAATTTCCCATTCCCAAATACCTCGATAACTTTTGATTCTCCTGCCTAACAATGATCTATCTACCTCTACCTTAAAAATATTCAATCATCCACACTGCCAACTTCTGAGGCAGAGTTCCAATATCACACAACCTTCTGAGAGAAAAAAAAAACTCATCTGTCCTAAAAGTAGGACCCTTAATTTTTAAATGGTGCTCCCTCATTCTGGACTCACCCACGAGGAAGAATCCTTTCCGCATCCCCCTTGTCAAGACCATTCAAGACCTAATATTCTTCAAACAAATCAACCCTCAGTCTTCCAAATTTCAGCAAAACAAATTTGGTCTATCCAACTATGCCTCATCAGACAACCTACTCATTCCAGGTATCAACTTGTAAACCTCCTTGGAATTGCCTCCTTTTACATCGTTTCTTGATTAAGAAGACAACAACTCTACACAGTTTCAAGATATACCCTGCATAACTGAGGCATACCTTCCTTACTTCCTTTCATAAGAAGGCTAATAAAATGCCATTCTTTATTAATTGATTCTCTGGGAAGCTAGGGAGGAGATTGCAGAGCCTTTGGCTTTGATCTTTATGTCGTCATTGTCTACAGGAATAGTGCCAGAAGACTGGAGGATAGCAAATGTTGTCCCCTTGTTCAAGAAGGGGAGTAGAGACAACCCTGGTAATTATAGACCAGTGAGACTTATTTCGGTTGTGGGTAAAGTGTTGGAAAGGATTATAAGAGATAGGATTTATAATCATCTAGAAAGGAATAATTTGATTAGGGATAGTCAACACAGTTTTGTGAAGGGTAGGTCGTGCCTCACAAACCTTATTGAATTCTTTGAGAAGGTGACCAAACAGGTGGATGAGGGTAAAGCGGTTGA
>JAHRHZ010000013.1:12091122-12146220 GCA_024137785.1 Ginglymostoma cirratum | reverse complement strand
TCCTTCCAAAGTGAAGGAGTAACAGGAATACAGAGTACAGGGCTAATGGTAAGATCCTTGGTAGTGTTGATGAGCAGAGAGATCTCGGTGTCCATGTGCATAGATCCCTGAAAGTTGCCACCCAGGTTGATAGGGCTGTTAAGAAGGCGTACGGTGTGTTAGGTTTTATTGATAGAGGGATTGAGTTTTGGAGCCGTGAGGTCATGTTGCAGCTGTACAAAATTCTGGTGCAGCCGCACTTGGAGTATTCCATGCAGTTCTGGTCGTCACATTATAGGAAGGATGTGGAAGCATTGGAAAGGGTGCAGAGGAGATTTACCAGGATGTTGCCTGGTATGGAGGGAAGGTCTTACGAGGAAAGGCTGAGGGACTTGAGGCTGTTTTCGTTAAGAGAGAAGAAGGTTAAGAGGTGACTTAATAGAGACATACAAGGTGATCAGAGGATTTGATAGGGTGGACAGTGACAGCCTTTTTCCTCGGATGGTGACGGCTAGGACGAGCGGACATAGCTTTAAATTGAGGGGTGATAGATATAGGACAGATGTCAGAGGTAGGTTCATTACTCAGAGTAGTAAAGGCGTGGAATGCCCTGCCTGCAACAGTAGTAGACTCGCCAACTTTAAGGGCGTTTAAATGGTCATTGGATAAACATATGGATGATAAGGGAATAGTGTAGGTTAGATGGCCTTCAGATTGGTTTCACAGGTCGGCACAACATCAAGGGCCGAAGGGCCTGTATTGCACTGTAATGTTCTATGTTCTAATTACTTGCTGTACCTGCATACCAACATTTTGTGACTTGTGCACCAGAATACCCAAATCCCTCCGCACCTTGGAATTCTATAGTCATTTTCTGTTTAAGCAATTCTTATTATCATTCATGCCAAAGTGAACAACTTAAATCTTCCCACATTGTACTCTACCTGCCAGTTTCTTGCCTACGCACTCAATCTATCAATATTGTTCTATAATGTTATATTTTCTTCACAGCATACTTTCCTACCTATCTTTGTATCAGCTAAAAAGTTTAGCTACCATTCCTTCACTGCCCTCAGCTAAGTCATTGAAATAAATCATAAAAAGCTGACGCCACAGCACAGACCTCTGCAGGACTCCAGTCGTCCCATTCTGCTAATCAGAGCAAACACATTAATGCCAGCGAGCTGATCTTTAATATGTTACGGGACATACCCTGAAATCCTATTTTGAGCAGAAACATTTTCTGTGGCACCTTGTCAAATGCCATCTGGAATTCTAAGTACACTATGTCTACAAGTTCCATTTTATCAACAATTAAATGTTACTCCTCCAATAAATTAGTTGAACATGATTTTCCTCTCAAAAAACATGTTGGCTCTGCTTGATGACTTTCAGATTTATAGGTTCCTTGTTATAACCTCCTTAATGATCAATTTGAATGTCTTCCCCTGGACAAACACGTCTTATTGTTTCCAGTTCTTGCCCTCCCTTTCTTCTTTAAAAGTGGTGGTATATATTCTGCATTCCAGTCTAATGCAGTCTTTCTTGAATCTAGACATTCTATGGACTATTGGCTACTATTGCCAATCTGATATTTCCAGTTTATATGTAGATTAAAATCAGCCATGATTATTACAATTTCTTCATCACATGCACCTAATATTTCTTCTTGTATGCTCCATTCTCTGCTGTTGTGGTTACTATTAGAACACTGCCACTAGTGACCCTTCTATTTCTCATTTCCACCCAAACCGATTCTGCATCCTGATCTCTTGAATCAGGCTTATCTCAACCATTGCAGCAAAGCCATCCTTCATTAACAGCACTACCCCTGTACTCTTAGCTGTCTTCCTATTCCTCTTGAATGTCCTATACCCCTCCTATATCCCTTATCATATCCTAATCATCATATGATCTAATATCCATAGTGGCAGTCAGATCATATTTACTTAAATGTGTACTGTCAGTCTCTTCACTTTGTTATGAATGCTGTGTGTATTCAGACATAGAACCTTTAGTTTTATCTTTTCATTATTTTCATAAATACTAGTCTTGTTTGTTGATGAGTTCTTAAGTCTATGCTCTTTGTCCCTGCCATTCTCTAAGCTTCACTTTCCATAATATTATTTTTCTAACTTGGCTTGATTTTCGTCCTTTGTCCTTGATTTGCTACATTTAACCAAACACTGCCTCAACCGGTTATTAATTGTAATGCCCTCTGTAGTTACCTAGTTAAGGTGCAGACTATGCCAACAATACAGCCTTTCAGTCATACATTCATTCAATTGATCTTACCTCTTTCAATTGGCGTGTGGCACAGTTAATAATCCATCCAGAGATGATTAACTTTAAGGAGTTTCTCTTCAGTTTGCTGCCTAATGCTTTATACTGTCTAACCAGAACATCTTTCCTAGTCGTACCTATATCACGGGTGACAACTGGATCCTGCCCATCCCATTCCAAATTCCTGTCCAACCTTGAACAGAAGCCCAAACCACTGCTTCCATGTAGGCAACACAGCCTTCTGAATTCTCACTCTTGACTTCACATAACAATGGAGAAAGCAAGAACTGCCGATGCTGGAGTCAGAGATAACACAGTGTGGAGCTGGAGGAGCACAGCAGGTCAGGCAGCATCAGAGGAGCAGGAAAGTCGACGTTTCGGGTCGGGACCCTTCCTCAGGGGGAAGGGAGCTGGGAAATAAATAAAGGGAGGAGCGGTGGGGCTGGGGGAAAGTTGGGGTGATGATGATCAAACAATATCTATGTTCTTGAGTGTGCTATCACCTATTAATACTAATTCCCTTTTGCTTACACACCCTTCCCCACCCTCTCCATATCCCCCCTTTAGAATGGCTACCTGTACAACAATGCTATGCTCAGTTCGCTCATCCATCTTCCAGCCCTCACTCCCATCCAAAGAAACATTTACATGCCAAGTGATTTAGCTTCTTGCAATTAAAACATTGTTTTCGTCATGCTGGACGTGCTTTATTTTGTTTTGCGAGATGATCTCCATGATATTTACGACTTGTCCTTCAGCTTTGATCTTTCTCCTGGCCGTTCTGTGGATTTGTGTTGCATTTCTCCACATTGCTGTGTTTGAAAGGCCCTGGCTACTTTTCCACATGATGCAGTGGTCTGGGCTGTTTCTCCACATTATGGACAAAATCAACAGTTCTTCCAGATTTGTGCTGTTCTTGTTGCACTTACTTAAATGTTTCTTCAAAGGCCACATTCTTTTCCCTTAGCAGTTATACTGTCAAAATCATCTTAGGCATAAGATATTCTATCTTTGATTAAGTCACCTTCCATATGCTGAATTCACATGACTCTAAGAGCTCAGTTAATGCAGTCAGATATCCATATCAAAATGCTGATTTTCACCTTAAACTCTAACATTGAACACATACTATTCATAAGTTATGTTCATTTGTGTTCTAGCATTATATCAAAACTTCGGCAGTCTGCTATTTTTGTCTTTCAGAGAGATTTTGGAATAGTTTCTCTCCAGTGTGATAAAAATATAGCCACTAGTAGCAGTTTTGCCCTAATTAAATCTGTCATAATCTCATAATTTTGCCACTGTCAGTGGAAAAAGTTGTCAGTTGTGTTTCATTTCTTTCATTTCAACTGGAGCAGGAACAGGAAAGTTTACAACCATTGCATGACTCCAACTTCATTTGCAGCCTGGTTCTTTGCCTACTTATCCTTTTCAATGACTCTCAACTGCTTCTAGCGTCTCAACATTCGTGTGTTCCCCTTCCAGAAGCTGACTTTCTATATAGTTCTTAAAAACTCAAATTCAGCTCTATTTCTGTACACTGTGTTACGTTTTCAGTGCGTACAATGTTACTTGTCGTGTCTTTATTAGAGCTGCTTGTTAGATGACTATTTGCAGTAAGTGTCCTGTATGTCACAGGTCACACACCAATGGCAAGCCAGGAAGCACATTAGCACATTGAATTTCCATCCAAATATTAGCCACAGTAGTGTTTTTCTCACTCCCAATTCTCCGTTTGTCTTATCATCATTAGACTTATTTCCTAAGTGAGTTTCTAATTCCCTTTAAGCACCTTTGTGAACTCTGCATTTCTTTGCCTTTTGTGCAGTTTTGTATAAAGATATTGTCTCTTAATTGACTTTTTAACCAGTTTGAATTGTAAGAATATGTTGCTCAATGTGTATTTTTCTGCTGTATGAAGAAAAGTGTTCCTTGTCAATTAAACACCTTAACAATGTCTTGTGCTTATCTGCATGAATTATGAATCATTTACCTCAGTCCTGGATTCTGACCTTGAAGATTATCCCAGTTGGCCAACAAAACTTTACATAAAGTGCTGTAGAAATGCAGCCCCATCATACATCTTGGGTAATTGCAGCAGCTGAAAGGAAGCAGCTGTAAAGAAGTGCCAGGACTCCCTTACGGCTACATACTTTATCCCACTTGTCATCCTGGTGCACCATAATTGGACTCTCCACTATAGCAACATATCACTGTGCACTCATCACTGTGTACGCCATAGCCATTGATGAGACAACACTATAGGTGGGAAATTCACCTGCATTTTCATCAAGCAGGGTGTACTGCTGCTGGCTTCCTGTGCAGAGTGGTGCATGTGTGCGCATATGGCCATACGTGCCAGAAGATGTTGAATAGGCGCTGTCCTGATATCTCTCAACCCAATGAGTTGTTGCAACAGTGAAATCCACTTTTGGAACCTCCACAGTATACTGGGGGGATAAAAGGGAGTGAATTCCACCCCCCAACAAGTGACAGGGTAGGGAGGAGCTGCTTTGGAGCCATCCAGCTCATATTGCAGACTTTAAAGGGCAATTAAGAGTCATTTTACAGAGTTGTAAGTGACTTGCCATTGAGCTGGTCAAACAGTCACCCCCATTGGCTAAGGAGGCAGCCAGTTAAGTGGAGCAGGCAGTATTGACTCCCTTCCCTCTGTGTGGCCCCAGCGCTGTTTGAACCACCAGTACTCAGCCCATTGATCATTTAAATCTTAACCTTCAGCTCCCTGCTGTTGGCCTCTGATTCCTGTCTGCCTCAGCACCAATCACCTGCCTCAGAGAACCAATCTTGTAGAAAGACCACCGTCCTGATTGGATGACAGGTTTGGTGGCAGCCACTAAGTTGGCTGCAGCTCCAGGGCCCACTATCCGCCAGTGTGGGCTTGAATGCTCCTCCTTCACCTCTGGCCCTAAGGGTCACATCTCTGGAATGTCCTTGCGAAGAAGTGTGAAACTGCAAGATGGACCAGATTTAAAGGCCCAGGCACTCGGAATGCAGTTGTTTAGTTAAGCTCTTGTATTTTCCAGACAGAGCATGTGCATCCTCCCAGGGAGAGCAGAGGAGTAGGAGACCTGTTCAGATGAAGACTGGAAAAGGTTTGGGGCCATTAGTAATTATGCCTCTGTGTCTGCAGCACAGCAGTGATATGGAACGCAGCTGCAGGGAGAGCAAGCTCCATGCCATCCTTCCTACTGAGCTGGAGCTGGACTTCTTCATTCTCTTTAACAGAGCAGGATCTGGCAGGCAGCCAATGCACATGGCATCCCTTGGATTTGGTGCTGTCCTGTTCACAGCCCAAAGAAGTCCTCAGCAGAATCCCCTGCAGCAGGAACTGCCTGTTTCCTCACCCTCCAATGAGCTGTGTACTAAGCCATCCTTAGCCCACTTGTGACAGATGTCTCACCATATGTTGATCTCAGTTCCAGAATAATCTCCAAAGGCAGTGCCAGTATCCGAAACTGGTCAGAGTCATCACCTTTTCAACAGCCCTACTCTGTTTATCCCTCTGGGGCTTTTGTGAATGAGCAGGAGTTCTTGGGTGTTGGAAACCATGAATCTACAATGGGGGATTGTTCTGAGGGAACAGATCATCGGTGAGAAACAGGAGGTCCATGACCATGATCCCTGCAGCTAACTCATCTCGCCCGGAAGCAGGATAAGGATCCACTGGGAGTTGAGAAGAAGGAGCATCCTGCTGTCCTCAATGCCCTCAGCAGTAACAGATGTTACTTGCCATGTTGTAGTAGTTGGTTTGAAGCAGAGAATTACCACCTCCATACGGCTGAGAAAATTATGGTTGCTCGTGTTTGTCACCAGTTGTGCTGTGCTCCCATCTATTGTGTGCATCTTCAGTGATTGCCTAAGCACAACGGTCACACAGCATGCCTGCCATAGGTGAATTGCTGGAGAAATTTGAATGCAGCGAGAGATGGGTGTGAGGCCAATAGCTTTGATAGGTATCGCAGGATAAGATGGTGGATTTGGCTGTTAAGCATGTTTGTGCCAGGAAGTGCTGTTGGATGAGTGATGGAAGTGTGATGCGTTGAGCAGTGTAGTGAGAGGTTGGTGAATATTGCAAAGTATTTGTTCAGTGAAGATGCATCCACCGCCATGGACAACTTGCACGAGATCACTCAACCTGCTGATGCTAGCTCAGAAACAGAAATTGCTGGGAAAACTCAGCAGGTATGGCAGCATACAATCGAATGAAGAGTCACCGGACTTAATGTTAAGAGATAAAAGGTACTGCAGATGCTGGAGAATCCGAGATAACAAGGCGTGGGGCTGGATGAACACAGCAGGCCAAGCAGCATCATAGGAGCAGGAAAACTTGCTATGATGCTGCTTGGCCTGCTGTGTTCATCCAGCCACATGCCTTGTTATCTCGGACTTAATGTTAACTCTGCTTTCTCCCCACAGATGCTACCAGGCCTACTGGTTTCTCCAGAAATTTCTGCTTTTGTTTCAGATCTCCAGCATCCGCAGTTCTTTGTTCTATTACACTGTTGCTAGGTCCTTTGGTCTAGACTTTGGGATGAAGTTCCTGTTTCCACTCAACTCTGCAGTTGCTCTTCCAGATTTTTCTGCTCACAGGACTATTATATTGATTTTCCTGCCTCCTCTCCCTATTCCAAACAGCATTTATTACAATGGATTTTTCTTACTGACTGGGATTCTTTTTGTTAAGAATTTACATCGTAGCAGTCTTATTTGTATAGATTCTCTACAAGGGGCTGCCCACCTACAGTCATAGAGTCATAGAGATATACAGTGCACAAACAGGCCTTTCAGGCCAACTCGTCCATGCCAACCAGATATCCTAAATTAATCTTCATCCCATTTGCCAGCATTGCCAGTAGGGGTTGAGTCTGGATGGGATGTTCTCCAGAGACCCAGTGTGCACTTGTTGGGCCAAATGGTCTGTAGGAATTCTAGAAATTTGGCCCATATTCCTCTAAACCCTTCCTATTCATGTACCCATCCAGATACTTTATAAATGTTGTAATTGTACCAGCCTCCACCACTTCCTCTCGCAGCTCATTCCATACATGCACCACCTTGTGCATGAAAAAGTTGCCCCTTAGGTCCCTATTATATGCTTTCTTTCTCACCTTAATCCCTCTAGTTTTGGACTCCCCCATCCCAAGGAAAAGACCTTGGCTTTTCACTCTATCCATACCCCTCATGATTTTATAAACCTCCATAAGGTCACCCCTCAGCCTCCAACACTTCAGGGAAGAACAAGCTGCTTGTACAAAGTGATTCTGAACAATGCATGTGCAGAGGCCTTTGGCAGTGCTGTGGAGCTCAGACTGGTGTGAGCGATACAGCCAGCTGATTGCCATGTTTGAGAGAGTTAAGTACATATACTTTTGACTTTGTACACCCTGAAACAAAACCATCTAAACCAAAGCTGGGTTATTTTCCAAATGCTTCATCTATCATGACGCATAACTTAATTTTTAATGCCATAGTGCCATGCTGTGACACACTTAATAACTTAAAAGTGGAACTATTGCAATAAATTAATTTCATTGTTGAAATTTTCTAAATCTGAGGACTGTGTGTATTTTTGAGATGTCCATTAACTCTTCGGATCATTAGCAGAATATTGTTTGGCACAGGCTTCTGGCCCAGTATACCAGGGTCCTGAATGGCGGTCTCGCCCCAGCTGCATCTTCAGGGTAATTCATCGTTCCCCACTAGGCTTTCCCCAAGCCCAGGAGCCATTAACTGAACTGTAATGAACTTTGTCTTAATTCTACTTTTTAAAAATTATTATGTATGATTTCCGTTATTGATGTAGGTGCTGTGGTAGGGCAACTTATAAAACTTTTCATGTAAAACTGTACATGACAATAAACTTCTATATTTTCAGTTGAAAGGTTTTGCAAGCTGAGAATTGCAGAATGTTATTCAGCGGGGGTGGTAATTAAAATTGAGGTGTTTAACTATTTTGTGAAAACGATCTGACCAGCCTTGTGTCTTAAAAATAGTTTAAATTATTTAAGCAAGTGAAAAATATCCTGGGGCAATAATATCTGGATCTGGAGACTAAAATCGTTCAAAGTTGCATGGTTAAAACAGCAGGAGCTATGTTAAATAAAATGGTTGCATTATCCCATGTAAGTGCAGATAAACACTTGACAGGTGGTATGGAACTTAAATACTGCTGAAAAGAGATGCATTGTGCCAGAGCATTTCAGCATCATTTCATCAGACCAAATACAATGCTAAACTTCAGACCAACGCATCAATTTATATTACAGGAAAAATAAATGCTAATTGGTTGGCACATGGGCTCTGGCTGAGATGTGGCTATGGAAAAAGCACCAGAGAACCATAGGCTCACCAAACTCCTGGGTAATTCAAAAAAGGTATCTCTTTAATTGTTTTATGCCAAACCTCTGGACTCTTGCAATAAAATTATTAAAGGTTTCTCTATGCTATTGATAATAGTTCAATATTCAAAAGAGCTGTTGTAACATTTTACACTACAGGTCTGAATTATATCTTTTTTTCTCCAACTTGGCCTAATAAAGTTTGCTATCAACTGTCAATCAGAATGTGAATAATAAAGACTAAGATATTACTAAATGAAGCATTAGAAGTGAATTACTTTCATGTGTCAATGATTTTTGGAAGTTTTTTAATCAAACTAAATATTTTAATTATTTTTAATTCTGTGCTGGAAATATGTTTTAAATAAATAGACATTGGGAACACATTAAGTTGACGTGATTCAGATGGATATTTGAGGTGCTCCGGAAGTTAAAGTGCACCTGGGAGGTTAGTGTCAATGAAGATCAGTGGTTGAGATTTTAGTTTAGGGCTAATTACAACTATGAAAAAGAAGGATAACAATGCTAGCTATTGACCTGATCATTAGACTGAGGTTTTGAAGAGCTGCTGACACCTCCAAAGGAGGTGCACCTTTGGAAATAAATCATTTTACACAGCCATAAATAATGAGGCATCATTGTGCCAAAGCTGAGACGCTGTTGATCTCTTAACCTCAGGTGTGGGTGTGTGGGATACAGCCAGCAAGCATGAGGTGACCTCTCCAATGAGATGCATGTAGCTGCTAATTGGCCCATAATAGTCATGTTACACAATCACTATAATTAAAAGAATTATTTCAGTTAGCTGCTGCCTTGCTTAACGTAACAGGCACTTCACCTGATATTTTAATGTTAGTTTAGTAGGTGAGTGACAACCTCCATTCCTTATCTGCAAAGTGCCAGCGTATTACCATTACGTTTTAAATCTTGCACTGCTGGCTTCCGGACAACAGCACAAGCCTACACTTAGCTCATCAGCATAAAAGACTGCCTTGTGTTTGATTGACGATAATTAGTTTTCAACTGCTTTCTGATGCAGAAATATGGGAGCATGCTGCAAAGTCAATTCCAGGCCTGTTTTCTTTTCTCTTTGGAAGTAAAGTGTATTGATTTGTACTTTTTTTTTTAACCACATCAATGATTTGTTTCTAGTCACCTTTAGAAGGATGCTAACATCAAGTTGAGCAATTTTAGTGCTAGGATAATGTGGTGAAAATTCACTTTCAACATACATTGTAAAATTATTCTGAGTACAGTTGTAGATACAGATTTTTTTTTACATGTGTTAATTGATTATTGCTAATGCTGAACCTTTACTTCTGCAGCTTTGAAAAGCATACCTTCTCAATTGTGCAAAGGTCAGATAACACAGCCAAATTCAGAAATCAGGATGTGCTGCATTTGCTTGTCCACCTGATTCAAAGGGACAACGTAAAATATCTAAATGCATTCAGTGCTTCGTTTGATATTCAGTGGCATTGTCATCACTGAATGATAACATCCTGGTGGTTAACATTGATCAGAAACTGAACTGAAGCAGCTGTATAAATATTGTGGCTGCAAGAGCAGGTTGAAAATGGAGAATACGGAAGAGAATAACTCCCCAAAGCCTGTCAACCATCCAGCATTAAGAAGTCAAAAGTGTGATGGAATACCCCCTACTTTTCACAATTAGTGGAGCTCCAATAACACTCAAGAAGCTTGACGCCATCCAGGAGAGTGCAGCCTGCTGGATCAGCAACATAAATGTTCACTTCTTTCATTCTCAATGTATAGTGGCAGCCAGTAACACAGGATGCACTGCAGCAAATCCCAAAGGTCGGTTCACCAGCACCTTCCAAACCTACAATCTCTACTGCCTAAAAAGTCAAAGGCAGCAGACACATTAGAATACCACCACCTGCAGGTTCCCTCCAAACCACACGTCATCCTGACCTTGGAATTAAATTGCTGTTTCTGAATAAAAATATAAGAAACTCACTTTCTAACAGCAGTGTCTGTGTACCTAGCTGCACCAGATGGGCTACAGCATTCAAAAAGAAGGTTCACCACATTTTCTTGAGGATGTATAGAGATAGGCAACAAATGTGGGCAATGCCAGTGATGCCCACATCCCATGATAGGATAAAAAATGTGACTATTTCTGCTTTCCCTGTTTACTCTATTTCCTCCTGAACCCCCCTCCCTCTGCCCCAAATACTGGAAGCATTCTGTCACGACGGAATAAAATGAACTTTGCTGTGCTTGTGACGATAAGTCAAAGCAATTGCAGAGAGCAGTGTTGCAACCAAATTGGGAAACTGGAAAGGTTGATCAGGGAGACAGATATTGAATATGGTTTTGACTGCAATAAATAAAACTTGATTAAGTGTTAATGTTAGAAGGTGGGCTGTAAACCCTATTAAGTAAATGCCACAAATTTGATGCAATAAGAAAAATAAAGTAATTTACTTGATCTGTTTAACCTCAGTGAAATAGGTCAGTGATTATAGATATAAAATGTTTTTAAAATGAATGTTTCATCACTGGGGAAAAATAGTGAAAGCAGAATTTAATACTTCAACCTGGAATTTCAACCGGGTTTGAGCACAGCAGTACACTGCAACCACTGTTGAAATTCAGGATTCCCAGTTACAGATCCTATTTGTAATCCTGCATTCAAGATAAAATTATTTTCCAAATTCCTATTTGCCCTGGAGATTTTAGAAAATATTCCAACTGAATTTAAAAAAATAATAGATAATACGGTGTGAGGTGGCGTGAGGGATAATTGAGAAAAGGTTATCCGTAACTCCTTGGATAGTGAGTAACTAGTCCCAGGAGATACTATGCAAAGAAGACCCCTTTTCACTAGTCGGAGTGACCCTGACTTTTTTCTGTATACATCCTATGACCAGATCAGCATGAGAAGTGCCAGGGTCAAGTTGCCCACTGTTACTTGGCGCAAGAATTTTAATTAAAATGCAAGAAAAAGTGAAGAGTCTAATCAAAAAAAATTGCATAGTTATAAATAGTACACAGATATATCAATGTTTTGAAACCAAATTGAAGCTTATACCAAAATGGCCTGTTTCTACTATTACTGTTGTCACGTATCAATGATTACAGGATATCGAAGTCAAATTCTGAAAGGCCATGCTATTTTTAATTGATTTTTAAATCTAATGTTGCGTTTTGAATCCTGACCGAAATTATTCTACAATCAACAGTGTGAGTAAAAGCAGATGAACTGCTCATGCTGACATTGCTTTGTGTGGGATCATGATTTGTACAAAATGAGCTGCCATATTTCCTATGTTACAATAGTGACCATAATTCACAAGTGCTTCATTAGCTGTAAAGCATTTTCTGACATTTTAAGTTGATAAAGATGCTATGAAAATGCAAGTATTTTTCCTCTATTTTTTCCCCTTTTTTGTTTTACCCTTTTCCAGTTTTATGTTTCTCTTGGAACATCTCAGTTCAGGTTGTCAGCCTTTTTTTCCGGAGCAGATGGAACCCTTTCAATACCAACTAGTCTAGGTGTGCTTAGCAGGCTGGGATGGATCTCATGCTAATTCCCATTTCTTTGTCACCATCCTCTCCCTTTATGAAATGTCCACCAAAACAATATGTGGTGCTCCATGCAGCAACCAAGGTGACAATTCCAAATTCACTGCCTCAGAATGGCTGCATTTCTGATATCCCCAATACTAAACCCACAAGCCCATCAAAAGAAAGAACTATATGTAGATAATTTACTGTGATCAAAAATCAGATATTATGTTAGCATCTCACTTCCCAAAATTTCTACCCGTGCCTGTGAATGTGGAATCCAAGAATTACGTTATGCTAATTGGGCAGTAAACTGTCTCAAAATGCACTTACTGCACCATGAATGTTGAAGAAGGTGTTAAACCCTATTTTGAAAGGCCACTATTGCTCAATGCCCAGATTGCTTCCCTGTTTCAGTTGATAGCTCAGTTTCATTAAACAAATAGAACCCACTTACTGTTTTAGACTATTTTAGAAAATGGTTAAATTGTGCATAGTGCAAGCTCCAATTGAAAACGTGACACTCTTAATCAAGAAAAGGGGGAGACAGAAAGCGAGAAACAAGAGGTAAATTAGCATAATTCCTGTGATTGGGAAATACTGGAATTTATTACAATGGAGGTAATAGCAGGACATTTAAAATCATAAAGCAATCAAGACAAATCAACATTGTTATGTAAAAGGGAAATCATATTTGATAAAATTATTAGAATTTATTTAGATTGTAAATGCAGGGTAGATAGAGGGGAACAATTAAATGTAGTTTATTTGGAGTTACAAAAGGCATTTAATAAGGTGTCACATTAAAGTTTACTGCACAATGTGCTCATTGTGATGAAAGTAAATCATTAACATAGAGAATTGCTGAGCTAAGAGGATACAAATTGTTGGGATAAATGGGTCATTTTCAGATTGGGGAAACTATAACTAATAGAGAAATTCATATTGAGACTTCAACTATTTACAAACTATAGTATTGACTCAGGCAGAGGAACAAGCGTATTGTAGTCAAATTTATTAATTGTATGAAAATAGGAAAGCAAGTGGTGCGAGAACATAAAGAGTGGTATAACTAGGCTAAGTGAGAGGTAACACTTTGGCAGATCAAGTATACTGTGGAAAAATGTGAGGCTATCCACTTCAGTGAGAAGAGTGAAAAAAAGGATATTGAAAAAGGAGAGAGACTGTGACACAGTGATTTGGATGTCAATAAACACGAAACTCTTAAAAAGCTATCAAGCTCGATCATCACGTAATTAGGGAAATGGAATTAGTCCTTATTGCAAGGTGGATGAAGTATAAAAGTAAGTTCTTATAGTTTGCAGTGCATTGGTGAGACGATTGAATTGTCATTTAAGAAGTTATGATTTGTGTTGGTAAGCTGGCTTGATAGATCATATTTTATTTTTTTCATCTCAATTAATAAGGTGTTCTTTCAGTGACACACAAGCACACAATGGTACAGATCTAGTTTTAACAATAAGACAAATTCTAAGTGGTGGATGCAGGTACAATTACAATGTTTAAAAGACATTTGGATAGGTAAATGAATAGGGAAGGTTTGGAGGGATATGGGCCAAGAACAAACAGGTGGGACTAGTTTAGTTTGGCATTATGTTTGGCATAGGCTGGACCAAAGGAGGGTCTGTTTCCATTCTGTATGACTGTGACTTTGCAACTATTTTCCAGGACACCTCTGAAAGAGTCACGTTGTGCATGCACACTTTGTGAAATGCTCAGCCAGTTTAAAAAACATGGTGGTGCCCAAATAATCATGATGAATATCAGTGAATGGGACAGAATGATGTCACTGGCAGTTCTGGCAGGGTTGCTGCACATGCTTATTGGGAGCATTCTGGAGTGTCAGTACTCATTCTCTTATAAAGCAAAAGAGATAAAATAAAATGAACCAAACTATTTGCATCTAACACAATTTGAAAGATTTTGAAACACACAGCAAAAGTACAATTTCGTCTTTCCCAAAACCATCTTTTTACAGTACTCAAACAGCACAGAGAGTTCTCTTCTCCACCATATCTAGAGGGCTGACTTAACTATTTCTTTCAATTCCTGGTCTTGACAGTTTGGTAATATTTTCCTCGATTCAACGCATACCTGAACTTAAACTTTCTTAGATTCAAATAATCCTTTCAGGTTTTGATTGACACACTCCTGGTCCAGAGCTTTCAATTAAAATCCTGACATTGGCATGATCTTTTCTTAATTCTTTTGAACTGACTCATTTCTCGAGAAGAAAATGTTTCATATATTCAGTTTCAACCAGGACTTCTGTGAACTAAAAGCGAAAAAACTTTCCCCCAGGCAAAACAAAAATAAATCCTTATTCCTGTAAACTGAAAGTGAGCTAGTATTTTTCAATGTTTATTTTGTTAATCATATAACTCTCACAATGGGATCAAATACCCAATATCACCCCAAGAATTCTCTCTCTCTTGTTTTGGTTTAAAACAATAATGGCTCCAGAAATACTGACAAGCTCATCGCTAAACCCCCTCATGCACACAGACCCTAGACAGTCTGTATAAATAACATTTTCTTACTCGTTGCTTAAATGTATATTTTCTGAATGATGTAGAGCCAACACAAGAATCAATGTCTCCTTATGAATCATTGAATATTTTAGCTGACCAGTGGGTTGGTTTCTTTGTAAAATAACTGACAATCTGTTTGATCTTCATCTCATCATCTTCCAGTGAAGCAGTCCCCACACCGATGTCACTGATATCAGCATCCAGTTGGAACTGCTTCTCGTAATTTGGCAGAGCTCAAACCAATTTAGTTTTCTGCAGTTTTCAGCACAGCTTTTAAGATTTCAAAGCAGTTTAACACTCTTGCATTCATTCAATTTTTTTGCTTTTCTTCAATAAATTTGTTAAAGGTTTAATGACTGTGCTGGAGTTCAGTCCAAAAGTGCAATAAAATCCATTCATACCAACATTATACAAAATTTCACATTTTCTGCAAAGCGCAGGAAAATACAAAACAGCCATTACTTTTACATATATAGATGTTACATGGCTTTGTTCCACAATGTGGCCCAAATGAGTCACGTTTGTTTAGCAGCTTCACTTTTAGCAAAATTTATAACCAAATTGGCTTTTTGTAGCTGATCAAACACTTCAATCTAGTCGTGAAAATGTTCTTCCCAGGTTCAGTGAAAAACAATGAAATCATCACTGTAAACAACATGGTAATATAACGCGTCAATTAATTTATTGGTTAATCATTGGAACATTATTGGTACATTTTACATTCCAAATGACATGACTTTGCATTGATAAAATCCATCTGGTGTAACAAAAGCCAATATTTCTTTGACTCTAGCAGTCAACATAACTTGCCAATATCCTTTTAGCAAGTCAATTTTGTGACAAATTGTATGTGTTCAATTCATTCAATGCAGTCATCCAGTTGGAATAAAATATGAGTCTGCCTTCATTACCATGTTGACTTTGCACTAATCAATTCAGAATTTTTATGAGCCAGTGAGTTTTGGCACCAGCATGACAAGTGTGCTGTAGCTACTATGACTCAGTTGAATAATGTCATTGTCCATCACAAACTTACCCTCTTTCCTAACAAGTGATAATCTCCCTGCATTGAGTCTGTATGGATGTTGTTTTACAGATAATACATCCTCCACATTAACATAATGAACAACCACAACAAATTTTCCTAATCTATTCCTATAAATCATTTTATAATTCTGTAAAGCCTTCATAAGTAACTTTGATAGTTTTCTAGAGGATATAACATGATGTTATCTAACCTTTTAAGCACCTCCATATTATTCAGTCTGATTGCTGGAGGTTCAACTTTTGGATTTTCAGTTTCTGATTCATTCTCCAAGTAATCTGATATTGTTATTTTCACTCCCTATTTCTTTCATGACCATAAATGCATGTTTCCCCTCACTATTGTGCCCTGTCATACCTCTTTAAACATGTTAACATGACACACTTGTTGATTTCTTCTCCTGTCACTACATAATTTAGACAATTACGTTCCCTTGCAATGTGGTAAGATCTGGTGAAGCTTGCGTTTAGTGGTTCTCCAGAGAGAGGTAACAACACAAACACCTTGTCACCAGCAGAAAAGTTTCAAACTTTGTCCTTTTTGTCTGCTGTACTTTTCACTGTTAAGCATCCTTAAATTGCATTTAAGTCAACGCATGTGCTTTGGACAGTTTCTTTTTGAATATTTGAACTATGGGCTGGAAGCATTATCCCTGAGGTTGGTTTATCAATTTTCATTTACTTAATTTAATTGGTCCTCTCACCTCATATGATCTCACCCACATGGACGACTGAAAACCATAGTACATGAAATCCAGATTTGGTCAGTCTGTTCAGTATTGAGTCTGCAACCAACATGTTAGGCCTGTACGAAGATTATTTATAGGCCTAAGCATCCAACTTGTAGGTAGATTAATTGTTTTGTTGTCACTTCTAATTTTAAATGCTTCCTTTTTGAAAGGTTGGATTCAATGTTTAATGTATACGATGTCATATATACACTGCTTGTCATGCATGTCCATGTTTTTCATTAAAATGCTGTAACTTTTACCAACAAATTGAGGTGTATTTTGCTCAAAGATATAAATTTTATCTGAATATTTGTCAATTAAAATGGCAGCTGGTGCCAGTTTTCTGTTTGCTGAATTCATGGAAAAGAATTCAATAAGGAGAAAAGCAGAAAACTAGTTAATCGCAGGTATCTATCACAATGTAATTATCTAAATTGTCAGTTAATCCATGTAAGTGCAATGCGTTTTTTTTAGCCAAGTGTCATGTGTTGTACACTCATTTGAAAATAGCAGTTCACATGACGACATTTTTGACTATTTTTGGTGTCCCAGGTCTTCAGCCACATTTTGGCAGAGATGATTAATATGGCTCAACATCAAAGGTTAGGGTTCCTATAAAGAGCACTTGGGAAGAATCACAGAAGGTCACAAAGATAAGATCATAACCTTACAATGTTATATCACCAACAGATATGAAATTTATGGGCATAGGTACATTTAAAATTAATTTGTTCTTACTGCATCAGTGGATTAATTTACAACTATTAGTTTTGTCTTCCTCAATACATATTTGAGTCAACTTAGCTTAAGTAACCTGACAACCAACCAGCAGCTGAGATAAATGTTATTTTGATAATTTCTATTCTATAGTATCTGAAAGTACCCTAAAATTTTCTTGCTGGAGTTTTGATGAGTTCTTGTATTTCCAATCCTGGAGAGTCAAGGGTCAGTGGAAGGTAGGTGTTGTTGGCAATGCCAGAGTAGGATGTGATGTGTCGATACAAAGACAGCATCAGTTATGGGAATGCCAAGTGCTGTGCCTCTGGGTATTAGAATAAAGAGATGGAGGAAACTGTGGAGAGGGCAAATTCTGTGCCATCCCTACTGTTGAGTTGGAGCCAGATTCCTGCAAGCTCTTTAATAATAAATGAAAGCTATTTGCTAGGCCATCCGAATGCACATGTCAATGCTGTCCTCTATACAACCTGTATAAGGATATTCAAGACCTCTGCAGCAACACTCCAACATCACACAATATTCCAGGAAGCTGAAAGTAAGCTACCTTTTACCCATAACTTGGCTGGACCCCACTTGTGCTCACATGACTCACCGCTTGCTGATCTCACATCTAAACTCACTTCCAAGGTATGTGCTGGGCTGGTGACCGTATCTGTCAGCTAAAATAGCAGGACTTTTATAAAATCATTCACAGATGGGACATTGCTGGCCATCCTTAATTGCCCTGAAGAAGTTGGTGGTGAGCTGCACTCTGTCCATTTGTTCTGCTCATGATACCTTTAGAGGGGTAGTTCCAGGATTGTGACCCAGTGACACTGAAGGAACGCTGATGTATTTCAAAGTCTGGATGGTGAATGACTTGGTGGGAAATGTGCAGACAGTGGTGTTCCCATGTATCTGAAGTCCCTGTCCTTCTAGAGGATAATAGTTGTGGCTTTTAACAGTGCTGCTTAAGGAGCCTGGGTGAATTTTGCAGTGCATCTTGTAGAGAGTACACAGTGCTATTACTAGTAAGTGTTGGTGGTAGAGGGATTGGATATTTGTGGATGTAGCACCGATCACACAGGCTTCTTTGTCCTGGACGGTGTGTAGTTTCTTGAGTGTTGTTGGGCTGCACCCGTCCAGGCAAATAGGGAATATTTCTTCTGGCTTGTACCTTGTAGATTGTGGACACGTTTTGGAGAGCCAGGAACTGAGTTACTCACTACGATTCCTAGCTCTTGTAACCACAGAATTTATATCCTTTGTCCAATTAAGTTTCTAATCAATCTTCCAGGATTTTGATAATAGGGGATTAACTGATTGTAACGCTATTTAACGTCATGGAGAATGGTTAGATTGTCTTATTGGAGATGGTTATTGTCTGACATTTTGTATGGCACAAATGTTACCTGCCACTTTTCAGCCCAAGCCTGGATATTGTCCAGGTCTTGCTGCATTTAAACATGGACTACTTCCTCAGTATCTGAAGAATCGCAAATGGTGCTGAACACTGTGCTGTCATCCATGAATTTCTCCATTACTGACCTTATGGTGGAGGGAAAGTCATTGATGAAGCATCTGAAGATGGTGGGTCCAGGGCACTGTGCTGAGGAACTCCTACAGAGATGTCCTGGAGCTGAGATGACTGACCTCCAACAATCATAACCATCTTCCCATATGCCAGGAATGACTCCAACCAGTTCAGTGTTTGCCTCTGAATACCTTGACATCAGTTTCACTGGGGTTTGTCGATGCCATACTCAGTCAAATGTGGCTTTGATGTCAAGGGCTGTCACCCTCACCCCACCTCTGAAATTCAAATCTTTTGTTCAGGTTTGAAACAAATCTGTAATGAGGTCAGGAGCTGAGTGGCCCTGGTCATCTTCTCCCACTGCCTTCTAAGGCGGGACTTTGAAGTCTCTTGGCTCCCCTAAGGACCGTAGCATCTTGCCTCTTGCTGCATTAATATTCAGTATTACACCTGTGGAGCCATCGATCTGGTGACGTTGTGTTCACTTTGCAGTAGTTTACACTGCAGCAAGCCTTTCTGGCAAAAATCTGAGTGCAGAGACTTTAGCTAGCTGCAGACGGCAATGCATGAGTCCCTCTGATTGTGCCTGTTTTTTCTTCTGAGCAGCACATCAACGGTGACCAGTGGCATTTGGGAAACAGGTCATTCTGAGCATTGCTCGGCAGCATCATTCTATGGTCCCCTGTGATGGGGACGAGACTTATTACCAGCTTTTTAGGGGGTCACCAGGGATAGTATGGGGGTTCAGGAACTGAAAATCAGTGAGTTCTGAAAAAGACACAGCAATGAAACCTCCAACTAAGAAGTGCTGATTTCCAGCTATATGGCAAGGAAGGCAATTGAGTTACGCAGAGTCTGTGTGGTTGGCAACCTACTGTGAAGTTAAGAGTAATTGAATAGCTCTGAGAAACTGGGGATCCACAAAGGCCTGAGAGAGAGAGAAACTGTATTGCCGAAAAGGCAACTGAACTGTCCAACTTCTTTGTAAGCAACCCTGTGAGATAGCTGCTGGTGAGAAGCTGGAGTTGTGTTCCAAAGCAGCTGTTGGAGGGCAGCTTCCCAATGTGTCAAGGAGTGTGTCACAGGGCAGGGTGATTGTCAAGAACAGGAACAAACAGTGAGGCTGTCCATGACGGACCAACATGGGAGCAATCCTGCACTTCCCTTGGTCTGGCATCCATTGCAGGATACTTCCTTCTGGAAACATTTAATTGGTCAGCAGCTGTTAGAGGTGGGACATCCACCAATTGGAAGTGGAGGTCTTCCTCAAACCAATTCAACCAACCATTAAATGATTGTGAAGCAACAACAAAACGAAGTTGGCTTAGCCCTGGTTCTTGTGCCTGGAACCAGGGAACCCACACCTAGGTTAATGTTGTTTTTGGTCCCAGCTCCATAACCCTTTCTCTAGTCAGCAACTAGACCATCTGAAACTAGACAGTTTGCAAACTAGCTGTCATATTTCACACGGATGAGCATTTGATCATAACTCCAACTATTTCCACATCTGTGACACTGCCTGGCTTCTCCCCTGCATTGATGAATTTGCCGCTGGAAACCTGCTGTTTGTCACATTGAGACCTGGATATTCCAATGAGCTCCCGGCTAGTCCTCAATATCCTGCCCCACCGTAATATATCAATGTAAGTTGTTGTTGTAGTGATTCTTCATCAATGCCCTCCTGCTGTTTGTCATCCACCTCAAAGGTTGTGGTTCTTTGATATCTGAAAGGAGTGTTGGAAAACGGGTGAGGTTAAGTTCAGGCTTTGAGGCAAATGAGGAAGCCAAGAATTGCCTGGAGCTTGTAATGAAGGAGAGATTGTGGGATGAGATTGAAGTGCACATAGGAAGCAGGGTTATGTCATGATTTAATCTCTGCTCATGACCATAAACTTAATCTTAGCTGCTCCAAGATGTCAACCACTCTCTTCCATTGGTTAAGAGCATGTAGCTATCCCTATAACCCATTGGTTAGCTTCTTTGGTTAGGTGTGGGATAAACGGTGACATAGTGGTAATGTCACTGAACCAGTAATCCAGAGGCCCAGACTAAATCCTGGGGCATGGGCTCAAATCATGCCACTGCAACTGGTGGAATTGTAAATTCAGTTAATAGAAGATGGAATGTAAAGCTGTTTCAGAAATGGCAACCATAGAATTATCATCAATTATCGGCAGGAAAAACCCCCACTAATGCCTTTCGGCGAAGCAAATCTGCCGCCTTTATCTGGCCTGGCTTCCATGTGACTCCAGACCCACAGCAATGGGGTCAATTCTAAAAGCTACGCAGTTCAAGGACAAATTAAGAATGGGTTAAAAAATTGCTGGCAATTGGCAGTTAATGTCCACATTCCATGAAAGAATAATGGAGAAAAAGCACCTAAAAGATAGAGACAAGTGTATCAGTAAGTCCAGTGCAATGTGTTGGATAGCTGACAATGTGTACAGGCTGTGAGATGTGGAGATGAAACTTGCAGTAATACTAATTGCTTGAGGGTGAGGGGAAACTCTAAGTGTCCAAGATCAGTCCTGCTTGTTAGCAGGGGAATAGTGGGGTGGGGTTCATTGAGTAGGGTGAGGGGTTTATGTTGCTGTGAATGAGAAATGACATTTGAAGCTGCATTCACTGACTTTGAGAATTTGTGAGGTCACTGATTTTATCGCACTTCTCCCAGGTCAAATCCTGCCATCTATTCGCGTGGCTATCTCGGGCAAAGGTTGGCTGGAGGTTTGCCTAGCACCCAAAAGGATGGAGGTCATCTCTCCACCTCCTCCGAGGTTTTAGGGTGAATGAGGGGAGGATCAGGTATCAGAGGAGGAGTGGCCCCTTTACAATTCAGAAAAGTGGGGGAAAAGGAAGAGATGTGTTTGATATTAGCATCATTTCTAATATATATTAATATTCAGATTAATGAAAGTGAATGTACTATCGCCACAAAGAGAGATAGGTGAGAGGTAAGTAGTGAAGATGACACAGTCTGCAGAGAGATATTGTCAGGTTACATGAATGGGCAAAACTTAGATGGAATATAATGTGGGAAAGTGCTAAGTTATACACTTTAGTAGGAGGAATAGAAGAACTAGATCTTATTTAAAAGGAGAAAGACTGCGAAACCCTGCATCACAGAGGGACTTTATGGTCTTAGTGCATGCATAAAGGGCTAGCATCCAAGTTCAGCAGCTAATATGGAAGGCAAATTGAATGTTTGCCTTTATTTCAAAAGGAATGACGTATAAATATTGGGCCTTGTTAGAACTATACAAGGCACTGGTCAGACCACGCGTGGAATACTGTTTTGGGCCCAATATCTAAGGAATGATGTACTGGCATTGGAGGAAGTTCCAAGAAGGTCCACTTGGCTGATCCCAGGTATGGAGAGATTCTGTTATGAGGAGAGGTTGAGGAGATTGGCTTTTCCTCATTGGCGTTCAGTAGAATGAGAGGTGACCTTATTGAAACAGGCAGGATTCTTAGGGGGCTTATCAGAGGGTAGAATGGGGATGTTTCTCATTGTGCAATAGTCTAGGGCCAGGAGGCAGAATTGCAGGGAAAGGAGTCACAGCTGTAGGACAGAAATGAGAATAAATTTCTTCCCTCAGAGGATAGCAAATCTGTCAAATTTTTTGCCACAAAAGGCTGTAGAGGTCAGGTCATTAAGCATATTCAAGGCTGAGATGGATAGATTTTTAATCAGTGATGAAATCAAGAGTTATGGTGTAAATGCAAGAAAGTGGAATTGAGAATTAACAGATCACATCATGATCTCATTGAATGGTGGAGCAGACTCAATTCGCCTCCTTCTGCTCCTACATCTTCTGGTCATCGTGCTTGACTGAAGAAACGGTGGAGGACGATCAATAGAATTTAGAAGCTGGTAGCATTGACAGTGAACACAGTCCCATAGGCTGCGCCCTCAATACAGATGATGAATGTAACATGACAGTCATCACACCTGAGCCGAGTTTGAAAAGACACGGCTTCTAGGAGACCTCTGCTAGTACAGGAATTGAACCCAAGCTTCACGCAGCAGCTGTCCAGTCAACTGAGCTAACTAATGGGAATATTCCTAAAGCTCCAGGAGGGATGGAAAAGAGTGAGGGCAGAATTGAGTTAGATAATATAGACACGGTGAAGGACTCTATTGGCCATAGAAGAGGGAATCCTCAGTTGAGGAAACAGTAAGATATCGTACAAGTGCCAGTATGGAGGGTTGCATTGTTGAAATGGATGTGATGGAGATGGAGAAAATAAGAAAATGGAATAAAGTCCTTGTCAGAAGTGTAGTCAAGGTAACTGTAGGAATTAATGTGTTTATATGGAATATGGTTGTAACCGTTGTTCTGCAAATTGGTGCTCCCCATGCCCTTAGCAGTCCTAAATTGATTTATTCTGTTCTAGCATTACTGCAATCCTGTATATAGACCTGGCCCTTCTTTTGTATTACTAATTCACATTTGAACGGTAGTTGCGAAGGAGCCATCTGTCACTGAGCTGAAACAGTGTACCCTTGCACATTATGTGTGGTTCTTTAACACGCCATTAACAAGCCCAGGGTATGCGGTTTTCTGTACATTTCTTTCTGTATGCACATTTTGGGATGAGAGAGAAACTGAGATCAGCAGTTGAAATGGACGAAAAGTCTATCACTGTTTTCATTCAGCAGTTTAGTCACATTTAGTTCTTTATTCCATTAGTGCAGAGTGAAATGTATCCCATTATAAGTGTAGGGTCATAAATAACAAGCTACTATCTGTCAGACATTTGACTATGTTTATTATGGGAAGCTACCATAACCTAATTCTGTTTCAAGTATTAAACTAAGATTAATTCATGTACATAAAAATCACTGAAGATCAGAATAAGCTAAGTGAAATGGTTCTCAGTTTATCTGCTTTTAAAAGTGTAAGTGATCACCTATGCTATATTTAACTGTTAAAATTAGGAGGCCCTTTAATATGCATCAAATGTTGCACAAAGTTCTAGGAGGCAGAACAGAAGGCATTTCCTTGACAGCTAATCACTTTTAATGTGCTTGAAACTTGTCAGATTAATGAAATACTTTGTAGCTATTTCCAAGGTAACATCTCTAAATGTGAAATTAACAAAAGATGATGGAGCTAGAATACACTGGTAATATTATGAATATCAGGAAGGAACTAACACCTCTGTTCTTACTCTGAGATTACTGCTCCAGGCTTATATTCCAGACAAGTTACACAAAAAGATGTTTTGTAATTCATGGTAGGGGGTGTATGAGTGATCAGAGAGAGAGAATGGACGATCATTAATTTCGATTAAGGTGAACAATCTAATCATTTTGATCATTAAAATGTGAGGAAAAACTAGTGAAACAAAGAGGACTTTTACTTTTATTATAATATGGAATCCTCCAATAATCACCTGCAAAGTGTTTTGCCGTAATGACGTCATTCACAATTAATCCTGCAAATCCATTAAGACATCAGGTAATTTGACCTAATATCACTGTGTCAAATTTTGCTTGATATTACATGTATGATGCATCTTGAGCCATTTTGTTATGCAAAAGCTGCTATGTAAACACAACTTGTTGGTGAGTGATAAATATCATAGAGAATCTAACTGTCATCATTCATGTTGACATATACTGCCAGGATAGAAACACAATAGGTCCACATCAAAACCAATGCTATAAAATGTACAAGTGATAAGATATTAGAAAGTGATTCCACGTCATGATATAATGTCAAACTTCAGATAAAAAAATACTACAGTAAACTAATTTTCCCAATTCTTGCCTCTGGGCAGCAATCATTCCACAGTGTGCCAAGGACAGGGCAATGCACTCAAAATACTCATTTTTGGGTCTCTGACCCTTTAATGTGACCCTGGAATTTCAGTGGTTGTGATAGATAGGCCTGCAGCACTAGCAGACACAGGACTATGAGTGTGGGAAGCAATTTCCAACTAATTTTCCTGTTGGAACACTCACTGGGCACTCAACAAAACCTAACCTAATGACTTGTCTCTAGACTCCTAACACTTCTTTGTTTGGTAGTAGTCTTGGAGGATGGCCAAAGTCAAAAATCTAAGTGCAATTACTTCACATCATCCACCCATCCACCCACCCACCCACTGCAGTTCAATGGGATCTTCTGGCAAATGAGGCCCATCAAATATCAGAAATTTGTTGCAGATTTTCCTGCTAACATAATATTGAGCTGGAAATACATTGCTCTTCTTTCATTGTTGCTTGGTCAAAATCCTGGAAACTCCTTTCCTAAGAACACTGTGGATGTATCAACATGACATGGACTGCACTAGTAAAGAGGCAGCATTCAGTTAGGGCTAGGCAGTAAATGCTGGCCTATGCAGATATGCTTGTGTTCTATGAATTAATAAAAAAAACTACAAGGCTCATCTTACTTTTGTTCCCTAATTATGTCTGGTTTTGTTCTTTATTTAAAACACATTGAATATTTAACACAGATTCTTCAGCGTATCACAAATGCAGTATTGAGATATGTGCATCTTTAATTCCAGAAATGCTGACATGATTTCAAATACAGTGTTTCAAAAGCATAATAATAATATTGTGCATCACAATTAGAGCTACGTTCATTTTCTCCCAACATGCTATCAGCTTGTAGACCCATTGTAGCCCACACCCCCTCCCCACCAAGATGGGGACCACCGTCTCAGTTGAAATAGGCCTTGTCCCTTCTTGTTTCACCACCACAAATTGTTTTTCTAATAAGTGAGTCTAAATCACTGCAAATGTTGCAATTTTTATTTTTTCTTTATTTGCCGCAGCTCAGCTTAAGTAGTTAACATGACTACAACAAGCTCCACTGCGGACAGCTCTGTGACCTGAATTCACAACTCGAATGGCTGAGACTTGAACTCACCACTTCAGCCTCCAATCCAGCTTGTTTAAATTCAACCTCTCAGAGACCATTTTGATGTAGTCAAAATGTGACTTCATTGTTCATCATTTAAATGAATTAGAATTCATGAGTAATCTGTGACATTTCACACCTAACGTTCAGCACCTGTCTGAAATGGAGTCAATTCAGTAATGTTGCCTGAGTATAAATCATATACAACTGACCCACGGTTTCAACAAACATGAACACTAATTGTATCATCCTTGGTGTTACTAATTATTAACATTTCTTGCAGCACTGCCATCCAGCATATCACTTATGAAACTCCCTAAAAGCGAGAATAATGTATAATGCAAGCTTTACCTGCATTACACATCTTTCCAGCATTTGGAACACTACTAATTCACATGCCTTTGTTTTCTGCTCTGAATTGCCTTGAAAGTATTTTGATTTACGTTCAGAGTACCCTAAAAATACGGGCAGAAATTTGGACAATAACTGTGCTTCAATCTTGACTAAGTAACCTACATACTGTGCCCACAAGCTCAATGACAGTTCTGCTTAGGCCATCCTTAAGTATGACAGTATCTGCAGATTTGAGAGCTTCTTTTAGATTCTTTGTGAAAGATGTCAAGGTCACAACAAGAAATAAGTACCTCCTACTTTTCTCTCTTTTCAGCCTTTCTTTCTATAATATTGTTTTCCAATAGAGAAGGTTCTAGGAGAAATGAGGCTGTGAGCCAAAAAGAAATTGCTTCAATCAGCACTGATGCTTAATGACTGTTAATGGGAAATGGAGATAGGATAGTAAGTGCTACTTTGATTAATAAGTGAACTGCATAGAATTTAAATTGTGCCACTGATGGATTATTTTCTTCAAGCTTGATAAGCAGTTCTCATTTGTTCTTAAATTTGGTCAATACTGTTAAAGACGGCAAATGAAGTATAATTAATTCCGTAACTATTACTCAAACCAAGTGTTACTAGGCTACATGTAATATACAAAGCAGCTTATTCTATTGCAAAATTCTGCTTTAATATTAGAATCCTTACATCAGAAATCATACAACTATTGCAGCCAGATTGTGAGAAGTTATAATACCATATCATCCTGATAAAAATTGAATATTATTTTAGGTTCAACAGCATCGACTTAAATAATTAGGCGTTTAAAATAGTTGTTTGCTCTGATGTGTAATGTGTATGTTGAAGATCCTGTATACTTAATTTGTTAATTTAATAGAATTTGATTATTGTGGTTGAAATTACAAGATATCCATGTTTCAGAAAAAAACATCCTAACAGAGGTCCGTTTATGTAAAATGTTGGTATCATGGGAGATGAGATCAGCACTGCAAAGTCCTACATTTAAGTGTCAGTCTGTTAGTGAGCAGAGGGGTGTACTGAGCAGAAACAAGGCCCTTCCCTATAGGGAGACGAGTCAAGGCAGGCCATTATCACGCACCACTTAGCAACCAATTAGAGAACAGTGTTGGTTGAGGCCAGGCACAGATTTGCTGTATTGTCCAGGGACTGATGTGTATGTTTGAAGGGGCAGGAAAGCTTACTTTAACCTTAAAAGTTTTTGAATGACATAAAGTCATTCTTCCGGGCCAGTAAAAAGAAAGTTGCTGATTTTGATGGCATTAAATGTCACCCCAACTGACTGGTTGCACTTAACGCAAGTGTGATAAATAACAAAGAATGCGATGATGCCTTGTCTTATTTCCTATCATGTAACAAGAAGCAGGGCACTCAGAGTTGAAAGCAAATTGGAAGCCTGGGCAAGTCATCGAATAAAGAATAATTACAGAAGGATATATAAATACAGCTGTCTTAGATGCACCGCAAAATTGCTGTTCCAGCTAATGTAACTGGGTGAGGAAGATGTGAAAACTTTATCTTTGACACACTTTCCATTCTTTTGACATCATAGACAGCTATCCATAAATATGCTGCACATTAAACTCTCAAGATGCTACATGTATAGCAGACAGGGTTGTGTTTTAAATCTAATGATTAACATTTCAAATGCAAATGTGGTTCACCGTTAAACTGTTTACTTTATGATCTAGTCAGGCAAAGATCCACTGAAAGGGCTTTTGTTTATAGTGCTGTATTTTGGAAACAAATATTTAATGGGATAGATGATAGATTAAAAAGGTTGAACTTTATATGGGATATTTGCTAGAGAGCTATAAACAAGATGTGTTATATAGCCTCATAAATAAATCTATGTTATTAAGTAATAATATCTTATATTTATTTTCCTTTATATGAATCCTTTTATGGTTTCGATGGAAAGCAAAATTGTCTTTTTAGCATTGGTATCTAGGATTCAGCTTTTGTAATTGGCAGACAAACTGCTCAGTTTGTTGGGAAATATGTTTTGAACTTTCCCACATCTCTGGCTGATCTCTGATCCTTTTTGTAAAGACATTTTACATTTATGATACAGTTATTGTTGCTTCTGTGTGAAGTCTGCGATTGAATTTTATTGTGAGTGTACATGTCCTGGTGCTGAGGCTAAGAAATGAGAGATGACCACACTTGATGAGACACATTTTGCCACCAGCAGCTAATTACATGTTTCCTGCTGTCTTGTCCACCCCAGGAGTTGCTTGCCAGATCTGACAGCTGGCAGTTCAAGCAGAGCTGGGCACCCTCGAAGCTCACAAGGTGTTGGGGTAACACCGTCCTGGCAATTTGATGGGAGTGTTTCTTCTGTGAGCAACAGAGAATGAGGCATGGGGATGGCAAATGTCATTGCTGTGAATTGTCACTGTAGGGATGATTCAACCAATTTCCCCAACTTTCTTCCACCTCAAAACCCACTGGGAATCCATCAGGCTTCACTGGGAAGTCTCCCCCTACACAACAGCAGGCTCTGCCACCATGGATAAATTGCCCGTGCAGATGGGAGGCAGCTCGTTAAACAGTCTCTTAAGTAGCTCGATGATTTTCCAGTAGGCAGTTGATTACCAACTTTCCAACAACTGATACAATGAAATGACAACAGCGAGGTGCTCCATCTTATATCTTTCCATGCTTTTTTGTAATCTTTTTAAAGGGTGTGGAAAATTATTTTCAATTCAAGCTTATAAACAAACTTTTCACAGATAAAGTGTTGATGATTGTGTCTTTTTTATTTCATTCTTAGAAACGCAAGTGGCCACTGAGGGGCTATAACAACAATGACCGTCTTTGTGAGAGCCCCACTTCATAGCATTAAACATGTCGGCAAATCCTAAGGAATTGCCAGTCCCATTACACAGTTCTGTATGACAGGAGAAAGATGCAGGGTTCAACTGAATGAGCGTTATCCCTGAGCTGTTTTAGAGACGTTCGTCCACCCCCAATCGGAAACAGCTGAGTGTTTCCAGCATTTTCTGTTTTCATTTCAATGCATACCGATTCAAATAATTCCCAGAAATCCATAACACGTGGCATTGCATCTTTTTTTCTAACAATAATATTACATTCCCTAGGCTCATCGAGCCCTGATTGAGACCATGGGAAACCAAAGAAGACTCCTTGTTTTAAGATTAGAAGTGCTGTGTTCCGAAAGATCTTACTAAATGTTTGGAGCTGACGAATCAGAAGGTGAATGGGATCTTGCTGCTGTTTATCTGGAGCGATAGCTGGCCATTTCCTGGTTGGGAATGTGCAGTTGTTAGTGGCCAATTACTTGAGACGACCCCTTTCAGGATGCCTTCCAAATAGGAAGAATAGACAGGACAAAGCTTTAGAGACACAAGTGAATTAATTGCATATGAAGAGTCATTGATGACACTTGGAGTGGAAGCCCTGTTTGGCCTGGTTCATGCAGGTAGGAGCACAAAAAAGCTGGAAAATAAGACAAGAGATGTGAAGGGGATCCCTTCACTCATCCTTGTGGATGCATCCCGTTGGAAGCATTGAGGGTGTGGAGTGAGCAGACAGAGAGCGGTGCAGAAGATGTGGCTGCAGTCCCATCACTTCCTAAGGGCTAGCAAGGAGAGGGTCCTGCAGTTATCAGTTGGTATTCTTCAATCTCTCGCCACTGCAAAAGTTTTCAGAATATATACTTTCCGAAGGACATACTTTACAGTTACACATGAGACCACCTCCCCAGGCTCTTAACTCTCCACATCCCTGAACAGCAACTTTAAAGTGTGGCCCAAGTGATCCCTACGGCACAGCGGCATTGCTGAAGCTGTATAGAGGATTGAGGACGACAGAACTTGAGAGCACTGAAGGAGGAACCTGTTATGGAGGCACCGTGGAAAATTACAAATATTTATAATGTCCCCTTATAAAGGTCACATACATACGAATCACTGAGTGGAATCCATTCTGATTCTGAAAGGCATTGAGAGTTCCAGCGAAACCTTAGCTGCTGCATGAATGCTGTCTCACACTATGGAGTTGTAAAAAAGCTGCCAGGCTGGCAAACTGACTGCTGTTCATGCTTGATCATCCTCTCCGGTCTTGATCTCCCTCCCAAAAAGGCATCTGCCATCGGTCGATCCATGTGGGCTACAGCCTGTGAGATACTGAACCCTGGAATGAGGCAAATACAAACAATCGAGAATGTCATGGGCAATGGGTGGCCACCTGCACCCCTCCTGGCCTCATGGCCCCCTCCAAGAGGGGCACACATGTCTGTGACCATGGACTCGACATGAGAGTCTCAGTGTTCAGAAATGCTGCTCTGGGAGATCCAGCAAACTGTTGTTGGGCCTAGAGATCCAATGCTCAGGATCCTATCTTCCTTGGTGTCTGCAGAAGCTGCACGGGGCTTTAGAAACTACTGCAGCTGCCCCTCTTCTGGTGCCTGTTGAGCAGAGCGCACTGGCATTCCTCCTCGGCAATCCATTCAAATTGGATATAAGGACCTTATATCTCTGGGTAAGCTCGTGTGCAAAAAAGACCCGTAGTCTCGTAAAGGTCTCCTCTTACTTAAAGTCAATGGCTTCAAAGTTGGAGCTATCTGCTCCATCTTGCCACATGCTTGCTGGTTCCCAGCAGCTCTCTGAGATGGGACCTCCTGGACCTGAAGGACAGGAATCCCACGTCAAGCTTATCTGTGAATTATTGTCAAACAGCTGGGCAGCGATCCTCTGCTAGTCCCTTGCCCAGCTGTAACTATTTAGCGAGGGGCTGAAGGGACCATAGCATCCTATAAAAACCAGCCCAAAGAAGTTAATAATCCTAAGAACATCATCTGTGATAAAAAGTATGTTTTTTTTAGGAAAATTGTTACAATGTTATTCCTTTCATATTTTGAAATCACACATTAGTAACTTCTAAACATTTATATTGATGCCTCTTTCCATTGCTTTTTTAAAATTCATTTGTAACATGTGGGCATCGCTGGCTGGCCAGCATTTATTATTTGTCTGTCCTTAGTTGTTTTTGAAGAGACTTTGTAGCAATTGGTATAACTGCATGAAATGCCCTAGCAAGGCAGAGGGCACTTGGGAGTCAACCACATTGTGTGTGTCTGGAGTCACATGTAGGCCAGACCAGGTGAGGATGGCAGATTTCCTTCCCTAAAGGGCATTAGTGAACGAGATAGGTTTTTCCTGACAATCCACAATGGATTGTGACCATCAGTAGATTTTTAATTCAAGATTTTTTTTAATATTGAATTCAAATTCCACCATCAGCCATGGCCGATTCGAAACCGGGCCCCCACAACATTAGCTGAGTTTCTGGATTAATAGGTCTAGCAATCATACCACTAGGCCATCACCTCCCCAGATGCTCTCTAACGATGAAATGTTTTCACAAAGTATTAAACAGGAATGAGAAACTTAATGGTTTGATATTTGTTGGCACCCAGTTGGTGTGTTTGTCATTCCTCTATGAATGTAGAGTATAGAACAGCACAGGGAAAGCTTGGACTAGAGCTCAACCCAGCAATACTGAGGACAGCAGAACCTGAAGTACAAATGTACACATATCATGTCTGCAGAGAGAATACTATATTAGTCAATTTGTTGTCTCTTAAATTGGGAAGTACCAGCACTCACCTGAGGGGCATTCTATTCTGAAGATTCCTGGTATCAAATAATCTAACCTTGTCCCTCATTTTTAAAATTCTGCTACTGCTGTATGTTGTGTTCATTGTAATGTAAAATGCACATGTTGACGGTGCTAGGATTTATACGCACACAGACATATGACTTGTATGATAAATAGGCACTGTAGTACTAATCATAGAACACAATCGCAGGAGCCTCTCATCTATTTAAATGTCTTCTTGCTAACAATATAATTTTGCACATCTTACTGAGATTTTATTGAGATCCATTTATGTGATTTAGCCGATTAGTGAATTAACTTACAGGTAAGCCATTCATTCATGGTATGAGTTTGGGACGCTCATGAGTTGATGAATGCTCCTTCTTATGGAATAGTGTATACAAATGTTCACCAGTCTGTATATGGTATAGCTACCAAGCTTTAGATTAACTGTTAAAGCTATAGTTACTGTCTCATACTGATCTCAAATTTAAACCACAGAGAGGTTGGCTACGAATGTCTGTTTTTGACACCCAGTTAAAGTTTTGTATTGCAGTTCTGATCAGTGTATAGTGTCCTAATCTGAAAACAACATGTGAAGCATGCTCAAATTGGCGACATTGAGTAATCTGGCATCACACTCAGCCTGGGTTAACACATGAAAGACATATTAAGATATCTGCATGTTAACACATCTGCATACAGTGTCAGGGGCCATATTGTGGCATATCATGAAAGGAGGAAATAGGAAAATATAAAGAAAATATTTTCCACTTGATCTCTAAGAAATGAAACTTTGTGTAGCTCATTCTGTCCATATAATTTTAGATTTATGTTTTCAATGTCCTTAAATCAGAAATTCAGTCATTTCCCCACTTCCCAGTCTCCAGCTATCATCCCACTGCATCAAAGACTTTTTGATCACATCGCCATCAAAGATGTGTGTGCAGCAATCCCATGTCATCATGCCAGAAGCTATCGCTGTTCCCTCCACTAAAACTGTAACACAATCGTTGAAGGATACAGCATACCTTTCTCTTTTAGATACTGACTGATCTAAGTATTTACAACAGCATTTTCTGCATTTGTTCCAGATTTTCAGTATCTAGTTTTATTTTAATGGCCACTACAAGTGAAACAGACTATGAAATTAAAAATGTATAAACAAAGCATATTATATTATCTAACTGAGAATCTATGCAAAGAAAGGCACTTCAATTTTGAAATACCTGCATACGTTCAGGCCAATTTTTTCTGTAATATGCCCTGCTATGACAGGCACAATAACATACAAACAGACAGATAGGGTAGCTTGGTAATGAATCCTTTTAGCCCTCATTAAAAAAATAGTTTGAATTATTGCTTCTTAGGCTTGGGCTTAAAAGAAAATAGTATTCAAGAATGATTTTACCCTGCATTTGTTTGCACGCTAAGTGTAAAAGAGATGTCCTGTTCTCTTTCAGGCATGTTGCTAAAACCCAATATATTAATGGTTTTCCAATTCAATCTGTCATTTTAACAAGACAACAGGGATGCTAACTTACCATAAAAAATACAAATGTTACAGTCAAGCTACATATTTCACCTTACTTGCTAAAATCTATGCTGCACTAAGATTACTGCCAGCTGCTTGTGCTAAGTAGACAGTCTAATCCTTCTGGCAATTCACCTCAATTGAATTCAAAAGCTATTGGCAACCTAGTTGACTCTAGTTTTTATTGTGTGTCAAAGTTCAAAAAATAATTTTATTCTGTCTGTTTTTCCAAATGCGGCATTAGGCTAATATTTGTTTTGTGAAAATAGAGGAGAAAAAGTGATCACCTTATCTTTGCTGGCACTCTAATTTCAGTCACCATTGTCCACATCAGGATCAAATAAAGACTGTGAGTTAAATATTGGAAATTTATGCTGGGAACGTTTTGAGAACTTCAACTCCAAAACAAAATAATGAATCAGGGAAAATGGATATATTTGTTTTTCCCATTGAAATCGTGCAGCTATGTGACAGGTTTCATCATGAAATTGTAAGTTACATGTAAAACCACATGGAGCACAACTTTAAATTTTATTACATGTCTCTAAATAATTAAATCAATGCTTCCTCATTCTGTGAGAATTCACTGTAAAGGTATTAATGCAGTTGAATGGCAGGTACTTTATCTGCTCAGATAAATGGGCCATTGCATACCCTGAATGCGAATGAGCATGATCAAATGCTGATTTTTTTCCTCTGTTTTGCAGTCATTGCTTTAAGCTGTTGACTGCAGTGACCCAGTTACTTGAAATTTAGCTTTTATTGAAGCTTTAATTTAAATCTCTGTCTGTTTATCTATGTATCTATTTATTTATTTGGAAGTATCCATGGATCCTTTAGAAATAAAACAAGCAAATTCTAAATGATTAAAATGTGCTCTTGATCAGTAAGATTCCCACATTAAGTGCTGCTCTTCTGTTAAGGACAACGGTGGCACCACTCTTTTCTGTGAGTAAGCTTAAGAGAGCTTTATCACGTTTTCTGACAGTAAATAATAAATACCCTCTGAATATTTTTAACATCCTCCTTCCAGCTGCATTAATAGGTTTTCTGGTGAGTAATACATACAAGTTGTGTTTGCCAGCAGAGCATTTAAAAATGTTTTACGCATGAATGAACTTGTAGCCCAAGGTAGTTTTATTCACAGATTAAACATTTTCTGCACCTCTTGCAAATGTAGTATCCTGTTTATGCAATGTGTGTTTTTGAATTTATAAACTAATTTTCAGTAAACTTATGACTTAAACACAGACCCAATGGAGTGGAGCAATGTACCTACCAAGGTTTCTTTTTTGTTATGATGTTTATTTTAATGAAATTATTCATTATCTTAATAATGAATACCTCCAGACCTTGAGAAATAATTGAGAAAGCTAGGCTTCAATCTGTAAAATTAAACCCTGAAACTGTGTCATATGATTACAACATGTGATGTCTTGGACATTCACCTCTCTGTTATTTTAGAGACAATATCATATTTAAAATAAGTGGATTAGCGTCTCTGATAAAACCCAAGAGTGGAGAATTTCAGACAAATGCATTAAATGTTCATACGCTCGTATCTAACATCAGGGAAAGACCATTAGTGTGCGGATTATAGTTTGGAAGATTTTAAAGGCCTGCTTGAGAGAATGAGCTACCAGTATAAAGACAGATAATAAAGCCATAGCTGTTTCTGTAGAAAGTGAACATTACCCTTAAGATAACAGGCTTAGTGCGAGTTAAGTTCAGATTCACTGTTGCTGGTAAAGTAAGAATCTGACGTTGCATGGAAACATTTCTTTGTTTCATTACTTTATCAGCTCGCATCTGTCCAATATTGTCTTCTGGTGGTTGCTCGTGTGAATTAATAGATTTCAGTTTACATCAGTGAATTAATCTATGTCATCATTGCTCATATTATTTATTCTACTGTCAGTCAGCCTTACCTCCAACTAGAGACTAATGTATATTCAACATAACTGTGACTTAAAGAAATGATCCATTAAAGTAGGAAGTAGTTTTATTAAAGAAAAGGAAGGGTGGTAAAACGTGCCTTGATATAATCTTTCAGCATTTCAAATACCATGATTTATTGTGAATGCACTGACTGTTGCTGTGTTGGCAAGCATTTTGCATATACTGTGCAAACTGTTCTGGTGACAGTAGTTGTAGAACTCAAGGAAAAATGGTGACTAAGATGCAAGGCTATAGTCACCTTCATATCCATTGTGAGATGGTACCCTTAATATCTGCCTGAATTATTGGAGTGAATAAACTTGGCTTACTGTTACCTCCAAGGGGAAACTCTCTGACCGGGCAATATTTTTAGTTTTGCACAGTCATCTCTCATCGTCATAGAATCCCTACAGTGTGGAAGCAGTCCATTCGGACGATCGAGTCCACACCGACCCTTTGAAGAGCATCCAACCTACACCCACCCTGTAACCCTGCATTTCCTGTGGCTAATCCACTTAGCCTCCACATCCCTGGACATCATGGGCAATTTAGCATGGCCAATCCACCTGACCTGCACATCTTTGGACGGGGGGAGAAAACCAGAGCAAACCCACGTAGGCATGGGGAGAATGTGCAAACTCCACACAGATAGTCACCCAAGGCTGGAATCAAACCTGGGTGGCTGGCACTGTAAGGCAGTAGTGATAACCACTGAGTCACCATGCTGCCCATTGTATGTATTATACACACTCCACATTATATTGAACGAGCCACTGCATTTTAAACTTGTAAGTGAGAATACAACCAAGTATACTAAGGTTACATTCAGACCAAACAAATATAGGTTCCAAATCTTTACTTGATTATTATACCCAACAGGTTTCCTCAGGTGATGTGTGTACAATTTTTCAGTACAGTCTGTAATTCTCCAAAGCCACACATCACCAAGCCAACCCAAAATGGGAAATGTTAAATAACATTTTCTCATCATGTTTTCTATAATAAAGGCTTTATATTATTAAAAATTCGAGAGATCAGTGAAAACCTAGATATATAAAATGCTATTCTGCAAAACAGGTACATATAAATTGATTTAACAAGGGGTTGCATAGCTTAGTAGCCTGAATGTCATTACATCAGCACAACACACAATTAAAATATATTTTTAATACGCTGCATTTGTAAGACAGGGGAAAATAAATTCCACCTTCCTTTTTTGTGCAAAGTTGGCTTCAGCAAATCTACGACTTCTTTTTTTCATGCAAAATTTTAAAGCTGCTTATTTGTGCATCATTACAAAGATTTCAAAGTCATATCGAAGGAACTTAGTCCGTATACCTTTTCCCTGAAGCCTTGCTGCTTTTTCAAGACTAATATTCGGTTGTTTTAATTTTTCTTCCAAGTGGAATGCAACAGATTCTGTGTCACAGTCAGTGCTGAACATAAGCACAAGTCATTCTTGTGTCCTTCTAAGCTTTCACATTCATTCTGTATTTAAACATTTTGAATGAAGTTCTTTTAATTTGTTTAACCAGATAGTTAGTATTTGTCCTGAATCTACACTGTTTTTCACACGTGCCCATAAAAAATGAAATTGGAATAGTTTTAAAATCTCTAAAATACATTGTATTTTGTTAAATTACCTTTGGTTGCTTATGATTAAGTATTGAAGGACATAGAGTCAATAGAAAATATTTACCATCCTTTACCTTTGAAACAAAAGGGAAAGTCTATACTTCTGTCTCCCTGGCTGGGCAGATTGCAGACAGGAATATCATGTTGGAAGACAATCAGAGAGGTTCAGAAACAGATAGTAGCCAACCTCACAGAATCTTCCTCTGTACTCTTTACCTTGGCAATGCTTAACATCGAGGCATTAAATTCAAAATTTAACCCCCTGTCTGCACTAACTCCATTTTTAAATTTGTTCCAGCACTGTTGTCATGCAGTATTTTTGAAATGACCTGTGACTTTACATATCAGAATGAGCTGTAATAGCACTAGAGATCAAGATGGGGCTCTGTCTGCACCATTTCAAAACTATAAACTTAACAGTCATAGGGACATAGGAACAGGAAAAGCTATTCAGGCTGCCGTGCCCTCCTGGGCATTCAATACAAACCTCTCTGATTGAACACTTCAATACTTTTTAACGCAACACCTCCCCTTAATATCATATAATATATATAATATCGCATAACCTTGTAAACCATTGATAACCAGAACTATATCAATCTTACCATAAATACGCTCAAAGACTGAGTTTCCGCAACCCTCTGTGGTAGAGAATTCCAAAGATTCACAATCTCATAATTCTCATCTCAGACCTAAGTGACATTCTTCTTATTTTTTAAATTGCATCCTCTTGTTCCAGACTTTCTTTCCACAGGAAACATTTAAAATAAAACATCCTGTTTCTACCCTAAAAATAATTTGTAAGTTTCAATGAAATATTTTTGTAAGTTTCAATGAGATCACATCTCTTTCTTCAAAACTCCAGAGAATACATGCCGAGTTTGCTCAATCTCTCTTCACAGGACTGTCTCACCATCCGGAGAGCCAAGTCTGGTGAACATTTAAAACAAAACAAAGAACTGTAGATAACAAGGTGTGGAGCTGGATGAACACAGCAGGCCAAGCAGCATCATAGGAGCAGGAAAGCTTGACGTTTCGGACCTAGACCCTTCATCAGAAATGGAGGAGGGGAAGAGGGTTCTGAAATAAATAGGGAGAGAGGGGGAGGCAGATAGAAGATGGATAGAGGAGAGGATAGGTGGAGAGGAGACAGGCAAGTCAAAGAGGCGGGGATGGAGCCAGTAAAGGCGAGTGTAGGTGGGGAGGTAGGGAGGAGTTGTGTTCATCCAGCTCCACACCTTGTCATCTCGGATTGTCCAGCATCTGCAGTACCTATTATCTCTGACACAAAGAACTGTAGATGCTGGAGATCTGAAACAGACAAAAATAGAAATTGTTGGAGAAACTCAGCAGGTCTGGCAGCATCTGTGAAGAGGAAACAATATTAATATTTTGAGTCCATTGACCATATTCTTCTTTCTTTGTTAATGGTGAATGTTTACTGCAAGCCCTCTATGGCAATGATACATTTCCTAAGAACAAAACTGTTCACAGTAGGTGTAGTCAAGCTCCATACACTTTAAGAAAGATTTCATTACTCCTGGACTGAAATCCTCATGGAATAAAAGTAATAATTCATTCATCTTTCTAATAGCTTGCTGCATCTGCTGAATTGGAATGATGTAACTTTTCCATTCCAGTTGTAAGGCTGTTAATTTAGTGCTAATTGTATAAACCTGTGGTGGCACAGCTATAAGAAGATTGGCCAAATGTATAAACAAGGAGCAAAAGTAGGCCATTTGTCTCACTGAGCCTGCTCCACCATTTAATAAGGTCATGGCTGATCTGATGGTAACCTCAAATCCATGTTTCTGTTGCAGCTGATATCATTTCATGCATCACACAAACTCCTGCCCTCGACACTCCTTGCTTACCAAGATTCTATCTACCTCTGCCTTAAAAATATTCGAAGATTCCACTGCCACCATCTTTTCAGGAAGTTAGCTCCAAAGATTCAAGATCTTCTGGGAGAAAATAAAAATCATCTATTTTGTGTTTTAAATGGATGACCCTGTATTTGTAACAGTGGCTTAGTGGTTAGCAATGCTGCCTCACAGCGCCAGGGTTTGATTCCAGCCTTGGGCAGTTGCCAGTGTGCAGTTTGCACATTCTCCCTGTGTCTGCATGGGTTTTCTCCGCGTGTTCCAGTTCCCTCTCACAGTCCAATGATGTGCGGGTTAGATGGATTAGCCTTGTTAAATTGTCGCGTAGAGTCTAGGGATGTGCAGGCTCGGTGGATTACCATGGTAAATGGGGGTCATGGGGATTGGGTGGGGGCTGGTTCTGGGTGGGATACTCTATGGACAGTTGGTGCAGACCCGATGAGCCAAATGGCCTCTTTCCACACCGTAAGGATTCTGTGTGTTCTACAAGAGGAAACATCCTCTCTACATCCATCCTTGTCACGACCCCTCAGGACCTTATTAGTTTTAATCAAGTCAACTGTTACTCGTCCCAACTCCAGTGGATTCAAGCCTAGTATGTCCATCTCTTCCTCATAAGACAGACCACTCGATCCGGGTATTAGTCTAGAAAACCTTTTCTGAACAGATTTAAATGCACTTACAGGCTTCCGTAAGTAAGATGACCAATACTGTACCCAGTACTGTAGATATGGTCGAACCCAGTGCCTTTTACAAATGAAGCATAAAGTCCCTCCTTTTGTATTCTCTTCCACTTGTAATAAGTTTCTGTTAGCTTTCCTTAATTCTAGGCTGTAGCTGCACAGTAGCCTTCTGCGATTCATGTACTAGGGCACCGAGATCCTTCTGTATTTTAGAGGTCTGCAATCTCTCGTCTTTTAAATAATATGCTTTTGTTCATTCTTCTTGTCAGTATGGACAATTTCTCATTTTCCCACATGTTCCAGAGCTTTTCCCAATGACCTGACCTATCTATATATTTTTGTAGCGTTGTTATGGCCCTTCACAACTTACTCTTCTATCTTGCTTTGTTCCATGAGCAAATTTGGCAAGCATACCTACTGTTCCTTCTTCCACATCTTTTATTTAAATCGGAAATTGTTAAGGTCCCAGCACTGATTGATGTGGCAGACGTTTATCCTATTGTGCTAACCTGAAAAAGAACCATTTATGCTTACTCTACGTTTCCTGTCAACCAGCCAATCCTTGATTCCTATCAAAATGCTACTATGAACAAATGTTTTCCTAATTTTCTTTGATGTGGCACCTCATCAAATGCCTTCTGGAATCCTATGCACAGTACATCCACAGCACATTGCTTTCTTAGGGAAATCCAAAAGTTTGTTAAACATGATTCTTGTTTGCAACAGCAAGCTAACTGTGTCTGATGATCTTGAACTTATCTACAACTTCTTTAATAATATCTTCTAACATTTTCCTTATGACTGATGTTAAGCGAACTGTCCCGTGTTTCCTGGTTTCTGCCTCGTTCCCTTTTTCAAAATGAGTCAAATTTGCCATCTTTTAATCTACTTGTATCTTCCTAAATTTGGGAGTTTTGGAAAATTAGAACAATTAATTATCTCGCTAGCGTGTCTTTTATGACCCTATAATGAAGTACATCTGGACCTAGGCAGTTGATAACTCCCATCTCCAACAATTTACTCAGTACCACTTTCTTGACGATTATATTCTTCTTGAGTTTCTCCTTCCTATTTCCTGATTTATAACTGCTTCTGGAGTTATAAATTCATTCATTTATGGGATGTGGGCATTGCTGGCTAGGCAGCATTTATTGCCCAGAGGGCACTTCAGAGTCAACCACATTGCTGTGTGTCTGGAGTCACATGTGGGCCAAACAAGGTGAGGATGGTAGTTTCCTTCCCTAAAGGACATTAATGAACCAGATGGATTTTTTCAACCATGGATTCAATGTCATCATTAGATCCTTAACTCCAGATATTTTATTAAATTCAAATTCCACCACCTGCCAAGGTGGGATTTGAACCCAGGTCCCCAGACTGTTTTCTGGGTCTCTGGATTAACAGTCCAGTGATAATACCACTAGGCCATCGCCTCCCCCTAATCCTATAAATTGCATCCTATAAATTGAAGGTTGATGCAAAATACCAATTGAATTCATCTGCTATCTCTTTATTTGCCACTATCATTTCTCCAATTCACTTTCTATAGGATCAACACTCACTTTGTTAACAAAAACAAATATTCTTGGCAAAACTCCACAGGTCTGGCCACATCTCTGGAGAAAAAGCAGAGTTAATGTTTCGCGTCTGTTGCATCTTCATCAGAACTGATTACAGCTAGGAAAAAGTGGTATTTATGCTAAAGACAACGTTGCTGGAGGTGGGGGGACAGAGGTGAATGGATAGGTGGAGATGGAGTCCAGAGCGAGAGAGGTTTGAAAGGATTAGGGACAAGGGATAATCCTCTACCAGGCCAGCTGAGTTTTGCCAGCAATTTCTGTTTTTGTTTCAGATCTCCAGATCTGCAGTTCTTTGTTTCATTCTTTGTTTCACTCACTTTGTCAAACCTTTTCTTTATTAAATGTTTGTGGAAACTCCTTTATGTGTTGTTATATTTCTGATGTATTTTCTCCTCTGCTCTAAATTTTCTCTCTTTTCTAATTTTGTCAGTCATTCCTTTCTGCAGTTTAATGTTCTGTCAAATCTTCTGATGTGCCACCTATTTATTTAAGTCTGATATTATCGTTAGCCTTGCTAATTAACCACAAACAGTGGGTCCGTTCCTTAGAATTCTTATTACTCATTAGAATCATCTCAAGTAGAGTCGTGACACTGCCATACAGGAGGAATTCAAGTCTAGCTCCGATCGTCAAAGCAAGGTGCTTTATCCCATTACACAACTTAGAGAGGAATTTCCTTCAACATCAGAGTCAAGTAGGGGTTAGAGCCTAGACTGTGTTGGGAGCCCGTCTGTGACTTCCACAAATAGATCATGAAGTGACCTAAGGGTGGACTTGCCACCTAATGGACGATGGTGGGAAAGGTCACAAGGCTGATAGACCAACAGGTGACCTCCAACACTGAATAAGTACAGAGCTGAATTTTAAGAATTATAGAAAGGAAGTCCCATTTTAAGCTGCCTTATCTCCAACCTTAGTTGAAAATAATAAAAAAATGGACAGAGCAACCATGCCACTATTGTTGAAGGAAATGCTGCAGAGGGTGGCCTATCGCTGCAGCAGAAAACTCCAAAAACTGAGAGTCTGCCTTTAGTCAGCTACAGTCTTCCCCAACAGCACTGGGTGCCTAAAGACTAACTGTAGCTTAGTTACCCCATCACAGGGCAAAAATGGCACATGAGTAGAATGTTTTGGGGGGCATAAATTTCTACATTTGCTCGCCTCCATATGTGCCAGCCATTGTTGATGCCTAAATATTCAGCCCATAATCTTGGAAAGCTAAGCTTTAATATCCAGTAAACGCACAATCAACCAGTTACCTTTCCCACTATGCATCAGTTCAGCTGCTTTCTGCATAGTTTCCTTCAAGCTAAATCATTTTGTTAAAAAAACAAATCTACTTTTGTTCAACACTGTCAAAATTCTTTTCAGCTGTACTGTGCATGTGATATAAGCAAGATGCCAAAAGTGGCCCTGTGATTTATGCAGAAGTAAGCCACCAAGTGAGTCTGGCCAATATAATTCATTAACACTTCATGCTTGTGCGATATGCACCTATCATTCTTGCAATAACTCACTGAAGGCCTTCACATATCTATTACAAATCTCACAGATGCTTAAACAGTTAGAACACTAATGTTTATTGAAACTTGCACAATAAACCTTTTCAAGTTATATATTTGGATATTTTTGCAATGTACTCTATTCATGTTTGATAGGTTGTTCACAATAGGTTCCTATAAAAAGGCAGTTCATAGGCTCATCATTATAAGGGAAATAAAGTAAAATACTAAACACAGCATGGTCTCTAATATTTTCAGCTTTCTTGGTCAGATCTTCTGTCATTTTTTAACAATTTTGAATTTTGTCTCCATTAAATATGGCAATCAATGCAGGCATTTCAATTGACACCTATATCTCACAAATGAATAAGAAGGGCATACCAAGCAAAGTTTGCTTCATATAAAATAAGCACATGAATATGTCTTTTATTGTGAGTATCTCAAAACTAGGAATTCTGCAGTAAGTAACTCAACTCCTGACTCCCCAGTGCCTGTCCACCACCAACAAGGCACAAGTCAGGAATGTGATGGAATACTTGTCTGAATGAGTGCAGCCCCACAACACTCAAGAATCTTGACTCCGTTCAGGACAAAGTAGCCCGCTTGATTGACACAACATCCACAAACATCCACTCCCTCCACCACTGGCACTCAATAGCAGCAGTGTGTATTATCTACAAGATGCACTGCAGAAATTCACCAAAGATCCTTAGACAGCTCCTTCCAAACCCATGACCACTTCCTTCTGGAAGGACAAGGGCAGCAGATACATGGGACCACCACCACCTTCAAGTTCCCCTCCAAGCCATTCACCAGCCTGACTTGGAAATATATTGCCGTTCTTTCACTGTCACTGGGTTGAAATCCTGGAATTCCCTCTCTAATAGCATTGTTCATCTACCTACAGCACATGGACTGCAGCAGTTGAAGAAGACAGCTCACCACCACCTTCTCAATAGTAACCAGGGACAGGCAATACATGTTGGCCAGCCTGCAATGCGTGCATCCCACAAGTTAAAATAAAATCTCTTGCGCTCTGCAAGGGTAAGTTTGGGGGTGGATGATGGGCATCAGGCCCCTCACTCTGTAAGAGTGGGGAATTTTAAATTTGCAAAAGAAAAGAGGATAACTGCTCATGTGGGACCTCAAAGGCCAGCAAACCCAGTAAGGCTCATTGTTCTGTGCTGGTCTCAGATTGACACTACCGTAACTTATTCTTAATCTGCTCAAGCTTTTAGCCCTCTTACAGAACTAATTCTCCTTCTTCTTTTATGCAGGCACTAACAGCATACAGCAAACCTCTGCAAGGAAGGGCAAAGTACCAAACAGCCTCAATGCCACTTCCATTTCTGAGAAGAACCCACTGATCTTTAAGGGGATGGACCAACAAAGCTTTCCCCTGCATCCATCACTGGCTTTCAGACACATTCTCCTCGGTGAGTTCTCAATCCAGATTAGGCTTGGGAAGACGGTCTGCTGACATGTCTCTGCAGATGGTTGAGGAAGAGTCACCCAGAGGGCTGCCAGAGATCAGCACTCGGCAGTAAATGATCCTATTCACTCAAACCCTGAATGATCCTGTACTCCCTACCGTGAATGGCTTTGTCAAAATGCACAAACAGACATAAGAATAGCAAGTAGGTTTTTTAGAAGCACTCAATCAAAGGCTGGAGGCGTCCACTGGTGTTGTCTGTCCTGTGCTGACTCTGCCCTGCATACATCTGTTGGTCTCCGTGGGCAGGTTAGTGACCAGCATGGAGACCCAGGTCCAGTACACTCAATCCCAGAAGACTGGAAAGCTGGCAATGTAACACCTTTATTTAATAAGGGAACAAAAAGGCAGGTAACTATAGGCCAGCTAGCTTAATGTCTATTATTGGGAAAATGTTAGTATATCTAATAAAGGATGTAATGACAGAGCGTTTAGAAATGCATCATTAGATCAAGCAGAGTCAATCTAGCATCATGAAGGGGAAATGATGCCTGACAAATTTATTGGAATTCTTTGAAGAGGTAACAAACAGAATAGATAAAGGGGAAGCATTGGATGTAATATATTTGGATTGTAAGAAGGCATTTGACAAAGTACCAGACATAACGCTACTTAATGAGCTAAGAGCAAATGGCATTGGAGGTATATATTAGCATGGAAAAATTGGGTTACAAATAGAAGAGTTGGGATAAGGGGGCATTTTCAGGATGGCAGTCTACAATCATAGAATCCCTACAGTGTGGAAACAGGCCATTCGGCCCATTGAGTCCACACCAATCCTCTGAAGAGCATCCCACCTAGACCCACACCCTATTCTATCCCTACACTTCCCACCTCAGACACTATGGGCAATTTTGCATGTCCAATCCACCTAACCTGCATGTCTTTGGACTGTGGGAGGAAACCAGAGCACCCGGAGGAAACCCATGCATAAACATAGAGAATGTGCAAACTCCACAGACTGAGGCTGAAATTGAACCTGGGTTTCTGTGAGGCAGCAGTGCTAACCACTGAGCCACCATGTGGAGTACCACAAGGATCAGTGCTAGGACTACAATTATTTATGATATACATTAATGACTTAGTTAAAGAAAGTGAATGTGCTATAGCCAAGTTTGTACGTGACACAAAAATATGTGGGAAGACAAATCATAAAGCTGGCAGAAACAGTCTACAGACGGGTATGGGCAAACACTTGTCAGATAGAATATAAAGTAGGGATTGTATTCCCCTGGTTGTGCACTTTGGCAGGAAAAAGAGAGGAGCTGAATATTTTTTAAATGGAGAAAGGCTGTGGAAGCTGCAGCGTAGAGGGATTTGGGAGTGCTTGTCCATGAATCAGAAAAAGCTAACATCCAAGCTCTGTGGGTAATAGCAAAGGCAAATAGCACATTGGCGTTTACTTCAAAAAGACTGGAGAATAAAGTAGGGAGGTTTTACTAAAACAATGCAAGGCACTGTCAGATCATACCTGGAATACTTTTGTGAACAATTTTGGGTACCTTATCTTAGAAAACATATAGTGGCATTGGAGGCAGTCCAGAGAAGAGTAATACCAGGTATGGAAGATTGTCTTATGAGGAGATATTGAGTAGATCGGGTGTGGGCTCATTGGAATATAGAAGAATGAGAGGTGACCTTGTCGAAACGTACAAGATTCTTAGGGGACTTGATACGGTAGATACAGAAAGGTTGTTTTCCCCTTATGTGAGAGTCTAAGACCAGAGGGCATAACCTCAGAATAAGAGGTTGCACACTTAAGAGAGATGAGGTGGAATTTCTTCTCTGAGAGAGTAATGAATCTGTGGAATTCTTTACTACAGAGGGCTGTTAAGGGTGGGCCATTAAACAAATTGAAGGGTGAGACAGGCAGATTTTTTGATCAGGAAGGGAATCAAGGATTATAGGGAAAAGGCGGGAGAGTGGAGTTGAGGATTATCAGATTATCCAGGATTTCATTGAATGACAAAAGAGGCTCGATGGACTGAACAGTCTATCCCTGCCCCGATGTTTTATGGTCTCATAGTACGCTCAACACCTGCCAAGTATGTGCACAACCTGTAATCTGTTTCTCCAGCTTTAGGTGCTCAGCAGATCAGCATCAATGACAAGGCAAGTGGAGAATGAGGAATCTCAACGTTCCTCTCTTGGAGACAGGGTGATGCTAACTGGCACCCACAGGGAAGTGGAGCCACACACGGGACCTCCAGACGTTTCTCCCCAGGACACTACCTCCTCCCTGTGTATGATCCCAAAGCCTGCAGACGTCCAAGCAAAGGATGATGTGCCTGCATCTGGTAGGACACATTTGGAAGCTCTAGGCTAAATGAATGACTGAATAAATTTTCCTGGCCAATGGGACCAACTACAGAACAGAAATCCTTCACCCCTGCTGTGGAGGTCGGATCTGCAATTCGATGTGGTAGGGGGAAGACAGAGAAAGGAAACTTACTGCAGGCACATACGCAGCACGGGTGACACATAGTTGGCATTGGCCTGATTACGTCACACTCATGTGAATGATGAGAAACCCCTTCAGATATCCCAAGAATTAAAGAAGTTGTGATGGCCAAGTATTGGTCATCTCTCACAAGATACTGACTCTCTTGACTGCAGAGAGCCTCAGAGGTGAGGGATCCTTGAACCATGCCATTCAGGACAGTAGTCATGGTGATCTCCGATAAATTTGGTGAGCAGATAAATCTGCGGGGACTATCAGAAAGATAACTCAAGTTTATTGAAGCAGGTCCTCAGCTATCACATCCATCTCAAGGAAGCCTCATATTATGCTCTTACACAATGGTTTCCCAAGGTGGTCTTTGGCCTGTCTACTTAAGGAGATCAATTATCCAAATATTCTTCACACAACTAAGTTGTACTGCTGCATTCAGAGTAAAATTCTATTTGCAAGACATCATTAGTACTCGTAGAATCCCGACAGTGTGGAAGCAAGCCATTCAGCCCATTGAGTCTAGGCACAGGGAGAGTGGGCAAACTCCACACAGTCACCCAAGGGTAGAATTGAACTTGGGTCCCTGGTACTGTGAGGCTGCAATGCTAACCAATGAGCTACTGTGCTACCCAATTAGTAGGCAAAATGTGATGCCCCTGAATGCTAAAGTCTAGTATTTGGAATGTGCATTCCTGGGCAATGTATGCTGTATCAATGAAGTGGAAATTGAAGCCAGATGGATGGCATTTCTGAGTCAGTGGAGGCATGCTGACTGCAATTGCTGCAAGCTGGATTCATCAGTCATGCTTGCAATGACCGTGTGCGGGGAACATAGAAAACAGAGCAGGTCCTGAGTAATGTGAACAGTCAGCATTCACATCACTCACAAATGTCAGCTTTGCATAGTTCCCATGAATGCTACATGGAGCAGTCCGAAAAGGAGGCCTTTGGAATGATTACACAGGACTTTGACATTGAATTTCATTTTTGATGAAAGAACATGCAACCGTGTTGTAAAGTGTGGCACGAGTACTGAATACTTCTCCCAGCCCCACATCACTTGCAAAAGACATCATTGCATATAAAAGCATGTAGCATTATACTTGCAGTTAAAGTTGAGAGGAAATCCGTTTCAGGCCCCTCTGCAATCTACAAGGCCTTGCATTAGCTTTGTGCTTTGTAGCCTTTTGCTGCCTCTTTTAACGTTGCCTGAGATTACTTCTGCTTCACAGAGATGTCTGTCTTATGAGCAAGTGTTGAAATTGCATATGTTTGGTGCTGGCCCTTGATGGATCTTCAGTCACTGAGAAATAGTGCTCACATTTTGGCAGGTGTGGGTACAGCCATTTTCCATTTTGCATTTATTCAAGGAATAATCAAGACTGCCTGTGACATTTCTAACTCCATTTGGGAGAACTTACTTTAGCAGATTGCCATTTAGGTGCCTTGGCTCTAGAGATTTTTCGTGTTTTCTAAATATTTTTAGGAATAGTTGATGAAACTCTTGCTCATCTACAACAGAACCATTGAGACAGCTCCTCAAGAAAATGGAAGGATTCTGTAGGAACCTGTATCAGGAGCATAGTTGCAGCTGCGTCAGTTAATGGCATAGGAGCTAACTTTCAGGAGCTACCAGGTGGATTTCTGAAAATACTGTATTATGCCTCCAGGACATTGTCAGATATGCAGATACAATTAACTGAATGACGTCCTCCTGCACTGTAGTAATTCTATGATTGTGAGATATCCTACACAGTTATAGAGACAGTGGGTCTCTTGGTCACATGGACCTACATGCTTGGCCAAAACGTGTCAATAGAAATGGACCATAAATCATTAGTTTCCCTGTTAGGTGAGAAAGAGTTGGCAAGGGTGCCTTCAAGAATTTCAGAGATTGTGACACTTCCTATGATGATCTCAAGTACAGAAGAGATGTCAGAGAATGCTGTCTCCTGAGTGACAGCAGAAAGCTTTACAACAATTGATGAGGATTTCTTTCTGAAATTAAGTTGTAGACTTGGACCATCATCATCCAGTGGCTAGTAAGCAGAATAAGCTCAATCAAATGTGACAGGACCAAAAGAAGAACCAAGAATATATTGCCATTCTCTGGTATGACAAATTACTGGTGTTGGTTGTAAGGCTGGCTGTTACAGTTTCACTGAAGGAAGATATCCTGGACGCATCATTAGTACTCGTAGAATCCCTAAGCGTGGAAGCAGGCCATTCAGCCCATTGAGGCCAGGCGCAGGGAGAATGTGCAAACTCCACACAGACAGTCACCCAAGGGTAGAATTGACCTTGGGTCCCTGGTACTGTGAGGCAGCAATGCTAACCACTGAGCTACTGTGCTACCCCAATTAGTAGGCAAAATGTAATGCCTCATCAATTGTTGTAAAGCTGTCTGCTGTCACTCAGTAGAGAGCATTCTCTGACATCTCTTCTGTACTTGATATTGTCGTAGGAAATGTCACAATCTCTGAAATTCTTGAAGGCACCCTTAATAATCTTCCATCAGAGACACTTGGGGATCATCTGCTCTTGTGGCATAGTGGCAATGTCCTTACCTCTGGCCAAATCCCATCTGCTCCTATATATTTATAGACTTGGTCATTGTTGCGCTGGCTGGAGATCTCAAAGGAGTTTGACGGCCTCATGGCTGGCTGTGATACTTCAGCTATTTGTAGGCCTGAGCCATTGATACCCACTACTTTTCCCACAGATCATGGGAAAGGCTGCAAACAGATTTATTTATATTTGACAGGTGATCTTATGTTGATGTAGAAGCATACAAACAAGGACCAGGAGTAGTTTCTTCAGCCAATTGAACCTGCTCCTCCCATTCTGTAAGATCAGACTGATCTGACAGGTACCTTCAAAGCTGCATTCTCGCCTACTCCTGATAATCTTTCACCCTGATGCTTTACTGTATTCCATCTACATCTGTCTTTAAAATATCCAAGGATTCTATTCCCACCATCTTTAGAGCGAGAGTTCTTCTCTGAGAAAGGGTAAAGCCTCATCTCTGGTTTTAATGAACAACCTCTGATTTTTAAACAGTAACAATTAGTTCTAGATTCTCCACAGGAACAAACATCCTATCCTCATCCACCCTGTCAAGACCCCTCAGGATCTTATATGTTTCAATGAACTCATCTCTTGGTGTTCTAAACTTCAGTGGAGACCACCCTCACCTGTCCAACCTTTCCTTATAAGACAGCCCCCTCATTCAAATGCCGCACTTCACTGGGGTCAGGTACTGAAAATAAAGCCCCACTATCCCTGTAGTCATCACAAACATAAAAATATTTAGTCCAACTATGTGAAGTCTCTAATTTACATGACAGAACCCAAGTTTAAAGGAAATGCTCATCAGATTTCTGTGCTTAATAACAAAATATTTGCTTTTTTTTAAGAACAAATTGACTTTAACCAATGGCATTTAGGAAACGTGAATTGCTAACTTAAGTCTCTAGACTTAAAAGTCTGCTCCTTTTAAACTCCCCCTTTCGCAAGTAGGCAGACAGACAAGACATGGATACCAAGGGTGGAAAAGGAAAAAGAAAATCAGGGAAATAAAATCTATTAACATAATTGTGGGCTTCAGAAGTTGATGAGTTATTTGTTTCAGTTTTGACCAATTACTTTTAGTTCTTTGTTGTTGACTCAAGTTTGTGTCCCTTTCATTCACCAGTTGAGAATTTGTCATTTCACTGTCTTTGCAGGCACTTTATCCCTCCAACAATAGCTGGTTGGCAAAGAAAGGTGAATGGAAGATGGTTTGCTGTTACTGGAGTCTGTACCTCCACACAAGAGAGAGAGACACACTGGGATTTTTGCCGCTTTCTCTTTGCAAGTTTCAAGTTTCTCTACTGCATGGGCTCCATACAAGCCATGGTCACTTTGTCAGGTGCCAGTCGAAACATTTTTGTCAAGCGATTTCCTTTCAGTTCAGAACCCATTGACTCCACGGAGGCTGCTTTTGCTCTCACTGTTCCAGGGGAAAGCAACATTGTACACAACTCACTGTGTGCTTCAGTAAACATTATTTTTTAAATTGCAGCCAGCATGCTGCACAGTCTCTTTTATTAAAAGCAGTATCATCTATTTTTTCAGTCCACAGTCCAAAGATAAAGGAAATAGAAATATGTTGTCTTTACACTAAATCTTATTTTGGTAACCCTTCTCTGAACTGATTCCAGTACATTTACATCCTTCCTTAAATATGGTAACTAATACAGTACACAATACTCCAGATAGGGTCCTGCCAGTGCCTGTATAACTGAAACATAACCTACCTACTTATGTATTTAATTGCCCTTGTGATGAATGATAAGAATCAATTAGCTTTCCTAATTACTTACTGTACCTGCACATTAATATTCTGTGATTCATGCACTAGGATACCCAGATCTCTCTGCAGCCCAGAGTTCTGCAATTTCTCACCATTTAGATAGTACACTTCTTTCTCATTATTACGACTGAATTGGACAATTTTGCATTTGCCCACATTATACTTCATGGAAGATCATTGACCAATCACTTACCCTGTCCATATCTTTTGGTAACCTAATGGACTCACATTTGCCTTAGCCAAACATTCCTTTTGTTAGCTACCTACAGAATCTTTTACAGTCCATTTTATGTGTTTTTTGTTAGATTGCATTCTCTCTTTCCTTATCAGATTTACTACTATTTCTTCAAATTTTGTAAGTCTTTTATTTTTATATAACCCTTAACTTTCTTCATCTGTCACAGATGACTGACAATTTCTGAGCTTTGCACGTTGAAGGAATGTATTTTAAAATGAACCATTGCCTGCGTACTTTTTATTGAATGTGGACATTAAAATAGGAAAAGATACTAAGGGAGTGTGGAAGAAGATGTTGCAGATGAAAAGAAAATGAGTTACCGGAACTCATTATGTGTTGTATCTACAAAGTGGCCTTTATCAAGCAGTGGGGAAGAACGTTAGGCATGTCAGCTCTGTGAGTGTGTCAGTTTTGCCTAGTGACAGACTGTTGATTGATTTTTCAAGCAGGATCTGATGTGTGTTTTCAGGAATATTCAGCATAATAAACATTTCTTGATTGGCTCGCGGGCGAGTGAGCTGCAGCTTTTGGGTTTAAGCCTTGCAGCAGAAACAGCCAGTGTGTGAAGCAGAAAATCTCTCTCTTTCTCTCTCCCTTCTGTGAACGGAGAAATAAATGAAAATTTCTGAGCATCTAGCTATGCTTTCTCTGTAAATAATCTTTGTGAAAGGGAAAAAGGAGAAAAAGGGGCAAAAGACTTCACTGAAACTCAAAGGGAGAATCCTCAACTGATAATTGAAAGCTGAGAATTGATGGATCCATAACCTTGTGTCCTCCTTAAAGAATTGAAAAGAACTCAAAGTGAACCGAAGGAAAATACTTCATTTACATCTGTAATCCAGACTGATGCCAGAACTATGCTTCATTGACTTTTGTTTTTGTTTCTTCCCCTATTGTAAAATTTGTGTTTAGTCTTCCCTCTCTTCGTGAGCCTGTTTGCATGTTTATGATTTTTTTAAAAGAAACGGCTGGTATTTACACCATAGATAGTCATAATATAGTAATTTTTGTGTTTTTCCTACCAGATAAAAACAACTTGTTTGCAATAATTCACTGTTTTCTTGTCATCCCAGAAAATTGATGAGTGTTTTCTTTTAACCTGGGTTCATTTGTCAAGTAAAATGGAAATATAGGATTGTTTGAATAAGTCTTTTCACATTGGTGACAAATCTGGGAATAGAGGGGTTGGTTTCAAATGCATTTTCCCAGTAACTCGTGACAAATTTGGGGGTTCCTTAGCAGGTTTTGAAACAAAAGCAATGTATTGGTGTGGAGATAGCATAAGTGCTAATAGTTGAAAGGACAAACACCAGGTCTTGCACTACGAAATATAAGATGGCATTAGAAACTGCTAAAGCCTTCCTACTAGTAGTAAAACTGTTCCCTGACAGTGGGGCAGCACAGTGGCCCAGTGGTTAGCACTGCTGCTTCACAGTTCCAGGGACCAGGTTTGATTCCAGCCTTAGGTCATTGTCTGTGCAGAATTTGCACATTCTCCCTGTGTCCGCGAGGGTTTCCTCCAGGTGCTATGGTTTTCTCCCACAGTCCAAAGACGTGCAGATTTAGGTAAATCGGCCACGATAAATTACACATAGTATCCAGGGAGGTGTAGACCATTTTGGCTTAGCCATAGGAAATGCAGGGTTATGGTGATGGGGTATGCTCTTTGGAGCCTCAGTGTGGACTTGATGGGTCGAATGGCCTGCTTCAACACTGTCGGGATTCTACAATTCTACCACAAACCTAAAAGAGAGTATAATAGCTGGGTTAATTGAACTGACTAGTACTCTAGAAGTGGAATTGCCTACCAGATCTAAGAAGGCTGAGATAATTGAAGGACTAGCACCTTTTTTGAGCTTAATAGAAACATCAGAGACAGCTCCAAGTTTTGAGGCACTAGAATAACTTCATTTTGAGTTACAGTTAAGCCAGTTTGAGTATGAGGAGAAAATGAAGAAGCTAGAGTTGACAGGAAAAGATAAGGAAGGAGAAATGAGTTGGAGAGAATGGAAATAAGAAAACTACAATCAGCAATGCAAAGGGAAAGAGAGAGAACATGAATATAATCTTAAAACATTGCACTTTAAAAAAGAGACAGCAGATGCGGATGCAGATCTTCGATGGGAAGAATCCTAGTCATAATTTGAAATCTGGTCACACTATGTTTAAGTTTGTACTGACGCAGCTGGTATTTAAGGGGAAAGAAAGTAGAATCATTACTTATGTCATTTGACAATGGAGGCATTTTGTTTTAGAACATAACATAAGAACTAGGAGCAGGAGTAGGCCTTCCGGCCCTTCGAGCCCGCTCCACCACTCAACAAGATCATGGCTGATCTTTTCGTGGACTCAGATTCACTTACCCACGCTCACAACATATCCCTTAATTCCTTTATTGTTCAAAAAAAATCGACCTTAGCTTTAAAAACATTTACTGAAGTAGTGTCAACTACTTCACTTGGCAAGGAATTCCATAGATTAACAACCCTTTGGGTTTTATTGCACTCTGGACTTAAAAATGTGAAAGAGTACTGTTTTAAACGAAGGATTTGTGGAAAAAGGTGCTGCATATTTTTAGCTTGTGTTTGGACAGTACAATAGAAACATCCCACCCATGAACAAGAGAGAATCTTTCTCTCTCTCTCTCCCTATCTCTCTCTCTCTCTCTCTCTCTGTCTCCCTTTCGTGAGTGGAGTAGTAAAAGAAAATTCCGAACAGTTGGTTACTCTTAATCTCTTTCTGCAATTCCCTTTTTGAAAGGAAAAAGGAAGAAACCACTTTCAGAGACACTGAAAGAGTAAGTCCTCAATCGTTGAATGAAAGAGTGAGCATCAGTGTGTCCACAACCTCATGTCCCATCAGAGTCAAAAGGAACTAGAAGGAAACTGAAAGATGACATATTATCAACACCTCTGATCTAGACTGGTGCCAGAACTGTGCTCCATTGACTTCTTTGTGTGTTCTTTCATTGCCTGTATTAGTTCTGTCTTGTCTGATCGCTTCATGTATCTGGAAATTTTATATGTGTATTTCTTAAAATTTCTTAAAAGAGGGTAGAATAAAGTTGTGAGAATTCCTGGAATAGTGGGACTTGATTTCCAGCACACGATCCCAGTGAACAGTGCTTCATTCACCTGCCACACAGATGCACAACAGAGACTGAAGCTGTTGCTCAGGTTCTGAAACCAGGACTTCAAGCTTGTGCAGCTGATCACATTTCTTCAAGATATGTGTGTTTCGGACACATGGTATGGCCATGACTTCAATTTATAAAATGGTTTTGGAAAAATGTGCAACAAATACAGAAAGTGCTGGAAAAATTTAGCAGGGCTTGTCACATCTGTGGAGAGATATACAGGTTTAACATTTCGAGTTCAATATCTTCTTGGGAACAAAAGAGATACAAGAAAGATTTTTTTTTGAACTTCAAGCCCAGAAGCTGCACGTACACAGGACTCTTTGCCCTGTGGAACATAAGCCATGGTAAACATCAACCGTAGTTGAAATACCATCAGTAAAAGGTGCTCTTTGGTCTGCCTGAAACATTTTAGTCCTCTAGTGCAAAGAGTTGTCAATGATCAAGTGATGCCCACTGCCAGTTTCCACATTCCCAATACAGTGTGGTAGACTGGCACTAAAGCTTGGGGCATCAATCACAAAGTCATAATATAGAAAGCCCCATGAGCCATAGACCATCAGGCAGCTTAAAAATGTGGGGAAAAGCCCCTTGGATTACATGTTTGACATGGAGGGAACATTGTAAATATTAACTGTCATTACAAAAGAAGTGAGCAATATATAGTTGTGGAAGAAACTGATTTGTCTTACACTTTATGTAATATCAACTTTGAATGGTGATGTAATGTACTTACGTGAATTTTACAAATGAAGTGTATTTTTGGAACGTAACTTAAATGACTCCAATTAATATAGACAGAAAGAAATGGGGAATTTCAAATCCTTTAGCCAAATAACATCAAATCTTATGCTAAGTTTAGAACATAATATATGCAAGCTCAAGAAAGATAAAACATTTGATTTGATCTGAGATAAAAGGTACTGCAGATGCTGGAGAATCCGAGATAACAAGGCGTGGGGCTGGATGAACACACCAGGCCAAGCAGCATCATAGGAGCAGGAAAACTTGACGAAGGTCTAGGCCCGAAACGTCAAGTTTTCCTGCTCCTATGATGCTGCTT